>JANAVB010041820.1:6567461-6982461 GCA_029216955.1 Iris pallida | reverse complement strand
CTATTCTGAGAATGTTGGCAATATTTGTTTCAGCTTTCGGAGACAGTTGTGATGACTTGGACTTCGTGGCTTATCAGTTGACTATATATTTGTTGGATCTGCGTGCAACCTCCAGGCAAGTATACCTTGCCTCCCTCTACAGTTTTATTTACATGCATTTCATTTCAGTTTTCAGTCTTTGATTGTTTATGGACATGTGCTTTTCGTGTTATTTTCTGTGCAGTTATTTTTATTGCATATAGCCGTGTTCATGTTTGGTCTTGTGGTTCACCCTTGGAGTTCTCGTCAGTACCTTGCTTGAGTCGTGTCATAGAACGAGTACGTGTAAGTGAACTGCCATAGCCTTGATTATCGTTTTACACAACCAGAGAGTCCACACTCGGGATGAGGGTTGTTTGGTGCACCAGAGAGTCCACACTCGGGACAAGGGTGTTTGTCGTGATCAAATGGCACCAGAGAGTCCACACACGGGACGAGGGTTAACCATTTACACCAGAGAGTCCACACACGGGACGAGGGTATCTTGTCGTGAGCTAACCAGAGAGTCCACACTCGGGACGAGGGTTAGTGCTTAGTTCAAACCCGTTAGTCCACACTCGGGATGAGGGTTTGTTCTTCCATTGATCTTGTGATTATCGTTCATCCGGCAGTTCATTTATACGTAGTTGTTCTAGTGTTCGTGTTCGTGTTCATGTTCGTGTTCATGTTCGTAGTCATTTGTCTTGTTCTTTCTTGTTTATTTTCTCACGCATGATAAAACTGTTAGATAGGCATGTATATTGTGTATCTTGCTGTGTCCTCTGAGGACCTGATGATCTCCTCAGGTTTAGCGGTTGCATGGAGTTAGCTAGTAGTTCTGGGTGGCGGCGGATTTGCGATTCTTGTGGGTTTCGGATGCGATGATTCGCTTGTGGGATTCAGTTATCATTATTACATTGTTATCCTTTCGTGCTTTCTTGCTTTATCATGTTTCCTGATTCAGTTTAGACTCTTGTTACTTTCTTTATAGTCTTATCGGACATATATGCTAGAGGGATGCACACCATGACCCATAGTGTTCTTTCATGTTTATTATTCTTATTGTGGATTGAGATATAGATTTGTTTGCCATGATTTGGCATCTTACCCAGCCGTGACAGCGTTTACGTATTCGAGTCGGGCTGGAGTCCGCTTGATGCGTAGCTGGTTTTTTCACGAGCTCGCGTCCGAAAAGCGGGTACGGGTCGTGACACAAGTTTAGTAATATCTAGATATTTTTAAGTAGGATATTTTCTCCTTATGATATTTGTAAAAAGAAGCCTTGGGACTAATTGAACCAATAGGAAGGCTTGAAATTGGGTGGACAAGCCCTAGCCACTCATCTACATCTAAACCTATCCCTAATTCACTATTGTGGCAGCCACAAATAGATATTTTCTCCTCCTATAAAGAATCCTTAAGAAACACTTGCCTCTTTTACACCTACATAGAACCCTAATTGTTCTTCCCCAAATTCTTTCCCCTAATATCCAAATTGAGTCTAATCAATTGCATTATCACCCTCTACCATAGTGGAAGCTAGTAGAGGCTTGCTAGCAAGGATTTGGAGTACTTTGGGCAATTGGAGTTCAAGAGGGAAACACTCATTTTTACCTTTGCATTGAGATATACTCTCAATAGGTAAATACCATAAAACCTATATTAAATCATGTTTTCTTTTCATTGATGCATGCATATAGGTATACCCTAGCTGTAGAGTTAGTTTGGTGCAAGGTAGTATCCATTTCGTGTCCGTATCGGATACGTATCAGTGTCCTTAGTAGAGTGTTTGATGAAATGCTTGTAAGAGATTAATTTTGTTAATTTTAAAATCTATTTGAACAGAATTGTAGGTTAATATGTGTATAACAATAATCGTGTGGACTGAGTTGAATTCTAGGGGGTTTTCGTATCCAAAATGGTCACGCACACACGCGCACAGATCCCGTGCACATCCCCTGCTACCCGAGTGTCACAGTGGACACGACACGCCACGTGGCGGCCTGCAACTTGGTCAGAGGGTCGGGGCAGTGACTGACAGGTCACCCCCCAAGCCACTCTCGACCTCGTGTCGTATTGGACATGTACTTGCACGCGCACGCAATTTGAACTGTACTGTGTAGTGGCAAAATCAACCACTGACACACACTTTGTGTCACGCGAGGACACGTCATGGACACTGTGCAGACACATGTGCACGAAGATTGACACCTAGGCTAACTATTGGACACGTGCACGTGACGCAATGTGGAGTATGTCGTGTCCTATTGGGCTCGACACCTCAGTATGAGCCTGTGCACAGTCAGGATCCCGATACCATGTTTTCCTATATTTGGACACTTCGTGTCCACTCATGTGGACACAAAATGACACCCCTGACACGTTCACATGTGGGTGACACCTCTGCACACGAGATTTAGGTTTTCATTGGGTTTTTGGGTTTCAAATCTCCTCTATACTTCATGTTCTGATACTCGAAGATGAGTTCATTATGAAACAGTTTGAAATGTTACAGATAATGCAAACCAGAGATTAGAAATTAGAAATGAAAACTGTAGATTTAATTTAGTATGAAACTTAGTTTAGATTTTGACTTGATCTACATATATGGTTGTATGCTAACTGTTATTGAAACTGAAAACCTGAGAAAGAAATGAAACCCGAGTTTGTGCATAACTGTAAACTAGAGATTGGGGTTTTTAGTATTTTAAATAATTTAAATTATTTAAATACAAATTGTACATGTTATAAATTCACTGATAAGATGTGTAGATAACTGGGATTTAAATGGTTGATGTTGTTTTCAAATTTCAATATTAAGGGCTGACTAGTATAGACTGAAACTGAGAATTTTTCCTAATTGCAAAACCTGAGAATTATATGAATCTAATATTGTAAGTTACTGTTGTGCAATTTATGAAACCTGAGAATCTCTTATGTTAACTGAACTGAGTTATGGAGTTGAGTTCAATGTTTCCAATTTGAAACAGGGAATAAAACATGGGTTGGTTTTGTGAAAACTGAGATTTCCCAATTGTATAAACCTGAGAATTAATTCCTTTATGTTGAAACTGAGATATAACGTTTTGGGTTGGTTTAAGTTGTATGTATAGGTAAGATTACTGTTCTGAATTCAAATGGGCTGTTGGTTTGAAAGTTTGGGGAAACTGAATTTTATTATATGCATGAAACTGAGTTTTTCCTTTTGTATGAACCTGAGAAATATTGTTCAAACCTGAGAAGGGTTTTGTATTAGTAAAATTTGAGAACCTAAAACTGAAACTGGGTTTATATGTTAGAAAAATTTGAAAAGAAAAACTAAGGTGAATGTATGTAGATGAATGTATAGATGAATGTATGTAGACATGTATGTATGGATGTATACATGTATGTAACTAGAAGTCCAACCTTACCTAATGCTACACAATGTTTATACACACACACAACCTATATATATACCCTATATACATATATTGTTATATATGTGAATGAAATGTAAATGTGAATGTGATACTAAACTAGATTACTTGGTTGTGTGTGCCTAGCTAGTTATATTTAATGCTAGACTATGGTTTAACTTTGTGTGTAGTATAGCTAGTTACCTAGGCTATGTGTTGGATAGTTGGAGTTGACTTGTTAAACCTAGAATTGACTTGTTAAGCCTAGATTAGACTAACTTAGACTAGTTGACCAAGATTTGACCAAACCCTAACTAGTTTGACCTAATTTTACTAGAGTTGACCTAGTTTGACCAGAGTTGACCAAGAGTTGACTTTGGTCCAGACTGACCTAGAAACATGTAGATGCATTATACTCTTCAAATTATAATCCCTTTGTATACATCATGACTTGTGTTGCTCTAAATAGGACTCAGTTACCTCGCTTCGGACTTTATTTTCTTATGGACATTCAGATTTCAGGCGAGTACATTCTCTGATCTTTTCATACTTGCTAGGACCTATATTCATGCGCTAGATTACTTTACTTGATGCTGACACTTGTAATCACGGATTGGTACTATATGGATCTTTTCATGCGATGTTATCCCCTTAGCGGATACATCGGATATTTCGTGTTCGTGTACTTTATTAAGGACATCGTGTACTACTTGTGTTCGTATTATTCGTGTACAAATCGTATAAAATTGTGTACTCTCATGTTCCCATATGATCATCTTGTACAACTATACTTCGTGTGCAATAACATAACTTGACTGGATCCTTATGTATTGATTGGGGAGGGTGAGTAGGAAATGGTTATGCGATCAAATTCCCTATTGTATAAAACATTGTATATGTCCATTGTACCCTCGTGTATAATGGAGTCCCATTTTATTGTATAACCTAACCTGTTTACGTAACCATATTATGCTATAAATCACTAGTCACTTCCAGTTCTTACTTATCATGTATATATTTCCAGTTTATAAATATCGCTTGTTTTCGTGTACATCTTCTTACAGTTCATGTATCTTACTCTTTTGCATGCTTTACATTCTTGCCATGATATTAACTGCGTGAGATGTATTGTGCTCGTTCCTGTCCTGACTGGACCTGTTGAAAATATTACAGATGACATCGAGGATTTCTGTCCTATGTACTATGGAGCAGCCCTAGACGACACTTACGAGCTGGACTCTCAGGAGGACCCAGCTTTAGCTGATGATATCACCCCTACTGCCTAGACTAGTTTAGTTAGGCTTTATCTTACTTTGTTATTGTCATTTGAGACTTGAGATGTATTATGTTTTGTTGTTGTTATTGTGTCGTATAGACACTTAGACTTATTTCCCTTTCTGTTTGTACTTTCTTTGAGATTTCATATCTATGATATCGTGCTATTTCTACCTTAGATTATGATTGAGATGTACCTTCTATTTGTCCTCCGTACGGAGAGTATATCTTGTGCAGTTTTACTTATGTTGTGTTAGATGTTGTGACCTAGGACAGCGTTCTACCGCCAACACTGCGGCGTAGGCTGGACGTACCCACTTCCTGTGCCCCTATACTGGGTGGGGGTCGTGACTACAGACCTGCTAACCCGTCACCCGTAGCGTCGGCCTTCTCGACCGTCAGCTCAAAAGCCCTGCCCCTCTCGGGTATATCCTACTGATTGTGCGTGGCATGATGCTTCGCCACAGGTGGCCTAGCTCCCTCTCTCTACTTCATGATACTCAAGTAACATCTGTACTGATATTTCACTCCATTGTACTTGGGCACCATCTATAGGGTATCTATTCTGCAATCTGATAACCATACCAATTTATCCAGAATCATGTTACCAGAATCCTCGTCACGTCAGTAAGTATGGCTGCAATAAACCAAAGGGTCCGCAACTAAGGTACATACCTCTAGAATTATGGTATCTAAAATTATTGCATCGTCGCATGCTTGGCTGCGAAAACTTTAAATTTCCACAACTCGAGAAATATATCCAAAATCAAACTCTATGTCTTTGCCATGCCAGCTAATATGGCAGCGTAAAACTCTAGATTCCATAATCGAGACAACTTAGCCCATAAGATTTATCTTGGTAGAAAATTAAGTCAATAATGAACACCAAGAATCAAATTCAACAACGGACAAAGGTAAGTAGACAGAAACAGTTGGAATCGAATTTCGAGATAGTTTATATTGAGATTCTCAAGGGTCGTTCCAGGAATCTTCTAAAGAAGTCCTAACTGTTATTAAGTATCCTCTCACTTTATAGCCTATTCCTTATCTCCTATCGCAGGCTCGCAGCAGTACAACTAAATCGTCGCACTACCACGATATTGTACTATTACGAATCTCGACCTGCATGGGCCACCACTAAAAACGTGTCACGACCCGCATCCGGTATAGGGGCACGAGCGCGTAATAGCGTCCAGCCTACGCCGCAGAATCGACGGTAGAACGTTGTTCTAGGTCGCTAACTAATAACTCACACAAAGTTATAATGTACCTGTCATAGATCTCAACTCTGAATGAAGGACAAGTATAAAGATATGGTAATACTCAATCACAGTTCTAAAGAACGATAAGATATCATAGAAGTCTAAGTAACTAGAAAGACTAAACATCAACAACAACTACTAAATAATATTCAAATCAAATCTCAAATACAATGTCAAAATCTCTACTTATTACAAGTCAAGTTCTAACAGATAATCTAACACAAGCCAAATCTAAAACTAGGTCTCTCGGTCACTCCTGAGAATCTAGACCCAAAGCAGCTATCCCCTCCTCGGATCCATAGTAGGTAGGGCACGTATCCTCTGGACAATCATCTGATAAATATATCCAGTCAGAATGGAATGAGCACATCTCCTCTAGCAGTTCCATATAAATGACAAAGACTATAAAGAGTTATAGCAAGTCATACTTGATGAACATGAAAAGTTTGAGACATGAATTGAAATAAAACAATAGTTTAGAACAAGGAAAGTAAATACAGTGAAACATGAGGGCATGGCAATGAAGACTATAAAATAGAGGTAGCTAAACTAGAACAATGTGATGTGAGTCCATTCAGTATAACATGAGACAATGTGAATCTAGTACAAGACACTAATCTAGTGTATTTTGAAATATTGCTTTCAACATGTAAACTTCTAGTGGGTAAATACGGTACATCTCACGCTTGACAAGCGTGCGACGGCTGTCTGTTATGATTAGACGAGTAGTGAGTACGGCACATCGCATGTTTGGCCTAGCGGCGATGGCAATCTTTCTTGTAGGGTATTTCTTGTAACGATTAGACTACTAGTAAATATGGCACGTCGTACGCTTGGCCTAGCGGCGACGGCTATCTTTCTTGTAGGGGTGGTTCTTGTTGAATACGGTACATCGTACGCTTGGCCAAGCATCGATGACTATCTTGAGTGTAGTGGTGATTCTTATATGATTGGGAATATTTATTTGTTTACTCGAGTATTTCTCCACCCTGATAAGTACAAGCGAATCCATATCCCGACACATAAATAGAGTACGAGTTTAGCCAGATGTAAATGGTGCTTGTAGGTGTTTCGAGTAGGTGGTTCAAATGAGTGGTTCTGGTAGTAGAGGCTAGACGAGTTAAATACATGTATCGTAAATGAATGAATCCAGAATAGCAATCCGTATTATGACAGAGAATCAAATAGAACTATACTAGAAGATGAATCATAATAATCATCAAGTAAATGAAAACTATCAGAGAATGTACTCGCCTGTCGTCCAGAGCAGTGAATGAGGATCGATGCCCAAAGTGGTGTCACATAAACCTATATTTGAGATATACATGGTTATTTATTGTTCTAGAGTAAACAGTGAATCTATATGCATTTATTTTATGATTCTAGGCCTTTTCTAGATCATGGAAGTCAATTTGGTCAATCCTAGTCAAATAGTCAACTATTGGTCAACATTGGTCAACTAACCTAAATCTAAAGTCCCTGGCCAAGCTAGACTATATAGGGCTAGTGTGAATTATGTTATCAAGGCCATAACCTTTATCTAGATTCAACATCTATATATATGGGTATATATATATACCCTACAATGTAATACCTCACCCCATGTTCCAATATCCGATGACAACTCATAGGTACTCTAAATAGCTAATACCCTATCCCCTACACTCATACATGTCTACATGCAATATGGAAACAGGAAACCCCTTATTCTCCTATCCCTGCTACCTTACTGTTTTGCACATGCTATATATATACATTATGGATCATGCCTATGAATGGATATAACATATATGCATTGTAATCACATATACATGTATATGCTCATTACATCCTACCTCATGTATGCAGGGGCTCAATTCCCCTTACTTCCAAATGCAGTGGCCATGCCCCTGGCAACTGAACTCTCCACACACACTCTCCTACTCTTCACCACATCCAACTGATACTCACATTACATTTGATTAATAAAAACTAAACACAAAGACCCCTCATCTCCCTCTCTTTCCAATTTCTGATGACAGAGGTAACTCCCTCCTCTCTAGTAACTGAAACCCCATTCTAACACTCATACACTCCTCTCACTCTACTGCTACTGCAGGGGCTCAAGCACGGATCCCAAATCCCTGTACTCCACTACTGGCTACTGCCACCTTATACTCTCTCTATTCCTAACTTAACTCCTCATTCCCACATACACAAGGGCAGCCCATAAGAGCCTTGTCCTGCTACTTGATAAGATGGCAGTGGCCAATAGGACTTGCTGCCACATCCTTCACCATACCCTCATTCATACATATATGCATTGGCTATCAAGACTAATACAAGCAATATCCTTTGGACTAACTAACACCTTCATACTCTAAGACTGAACCATAAAACGCAAATGGACTGAACTCTAATCTAAGATCCCAACACTCGAGCCTATGACATACACATATGCTTAACTCCCCTTAATCTGATACCATCTACAAACGAAATTTGTAACCCAATAACTAAAAACCAAAACTATTGGACAGATCATCAAGATATATGGACATGACTTACAAATGGTGATTGAACAGGTAATGTCTGGACACATTATCCCTCATAGCACACACACTTCACTATGACTCTTCCCTCATCTCTCACTATCCTGACACACACAAACAGCCACAAACATGGCCACTCTCCTCATCTACTCTAACACTCAACTGTCACTTGGACCCCCCTTCCTGAACTAAATGCAACTAAATCCCCTTCTCTTCTAACCAACTGCCAATCACAATTTCCAATTGATATCCAAACACAAACAGTGGCTAACTAAAATACCTATATTCTTAACTGAATAACACACTTAGGAACTAAGCAGTTTGTGTTAGAACCTAACCTGGGGTCACGGAGTACAGTAAATGGGGAATTGAATCTGTTCGAATACTTGGACTGACCAAATGAGGTTTAAACATGTGAGGTTTGAATGGATACAAGGCAAATCAAAACATAGTAAACATTCAAAAGGAATATGACTAAAATCCAACATATGAATTTGTCACGACCCGATCCCAACTAAATGGGTCGAACCGGATCATGCCCAGCCTGCACCGTTGTTGAGATGGCGGCAGTAAGCTGTTCAGTAGCAGGTAACCATACAACAATACTATATTTGTCACAACTCAACATCGGGAAATAAAACTTTATTAAACATGGAATTTAAATACAAAGGGAAAATTGTTCTGAAATGAAATAACAGAATGGAAATGACAACAATGCAGAAAAGAAAATCTATCTATCAGCCGGATCATCGGCCTCAGTCCCAACGTCCTCCTGTGGGGACTCTGGCAGCACAAACGGGTACAACACAGGGTCGTAGTAGCTGTTGTAATACAGCTCTGTATCCTCAATATCCCCTAAAAATGTATCTCCAGTCAGGAGGGAGCAAAGTACAATTCATGCTAATTTTTAACAGTTAAATTAAATAATAGAGTCATGCAATTCTAATCAGTTTAAATATGAACAGTTTTCAGCAGTAAAACAGTATGATTTGAACAGGCAATAAAATATGACCGGCTTAGGTTTGTTACAGTAAAGGATAGGGGATTTGTTACAGTATGGTCATACTCATTATACTATTCCCCCAGTCCCCAGTAGTTACAGTACTCTCAGAGAGAGTTTCGTGTTTGCATCGTGTTTTAGACTTGTAGTAAAGCGATTAATTAAATAACTGTAAACTAACACAAACTATACTTGCCTCAAAGGAATTGACTGGAGAGGTAGAAGACTTTGAGACAGGAAATCAGAATCGCCCTCGAATTCCTACATTCGAGAAATTGACTCAGATTCCAGGTTTGCCAATCTAGCTACGCTAGTTGAAATCTCTATTTGTGTCCTAGTCCAATTTTAATTCTTTTAATTAACAAAATACGAAAATACGATTATTTCTGCGTTGATTTAGTACGAGGGGAAAAGATTGTTTTATATTTTTGAATTTGAAAAACTCATCGATACCAGATTAATTATTAAAACTTGGTATTTTCATAGTTTATAAGTATAAAGCTAATTTTCTTATTTAGTGAGAAATACATGATTTTTATTTAAATGAAAACTTGTCAATTTGAGGTGAGAAAATCTTAATTATTTTTTTATAAGAAAATACTTTTTATTCAATTTTTTCGTATAATACAAAAACTCGCAAAACCAGAAATAACTAAAATCTACGCTACCAATTACAGTTATAGACCACAGCCAGCTGGGCTTATGCCCATTACAATTTATTTACATAAATTGAAATAAGACAAAACTACCGTTAGTCCTAAACTTTAAATATGGATAAAATATAAACAGAATTAAATAGTAAAAATAAGGATAAATATAGAGTCTCAGATATGGTCCAATCCTCAACTGGGCTAATGCCTCAACGTCCGGGCGAAGCCGGTTTCGTTTGCACTTAGCCGGGTCCATTGACCGATACGGTCGTCACCCAAATCTAAATATTAAATCAAATTCTGAAATCCATTTTAAATTCATTTTTAAAATAATCTAGAATTTACGGAAAAATTCGGCAGCATCTCCTCTGTTTTTGGTCAACCCAAAAACTCAAAAATAGTGCCGATAATTTCCTGCAAATCCCAAACCAGGGAAACCCGAATTTACATATATATATAAAAAAATCCACAACCAATCCACAGATTAATCGGAACGACCCGAATAATTTTCGAAAGTCCGATTCCAACCCAAAAATCACAGAACGCTACCGAAAAAATCCGAAAAGCCAAAACATACCAAAAACCAATTCCCAAAATATTCAAGAAATCCAAAATAATCCACAGAACCTTTCCGAAGGTTCCGTAAAAATACGACGTCGCTAAAACCGAATTCCCAAAGGGAATTGGGGACCATTTCTCATCATAGACTATAATAAAAATGGGCGGAACAGGGGTTATACCTCAGGTTGTTCGGCTAGAGCTCTCAGATGAAATTATAATAGAAAGAAATGGAGATCTGGACAGCAAAATAATCCTGAAACAGCGTCCAACTGGAATCCAGCTCCTGGTCGGGAGCTGAAAGTCCCAGCACACGGATAGGGACGCTGGACAGCAACGGACAGTAGCAACGCTGCAACAGAACAGTGGATCGGGGCACGTCGGGACGACGCAGAAGCGGGGAGGCCGAGCTAGGGTGCTACGACAGGGGAAATTGGCACGGGTTGGCCGAACCAGGGTCGCCGGCGGGTGTGGGCGCGGCGTCAGGTCGGAGGAACTGCGGCCAGGGGGTCGGGGTGCTCCGGGGACGCGCGAAGAGGGCGCTAGGCCGGCCGAAGGGCAGCGGCCAGGGGCACAAAGGACGCGGGGAGGCCGGCTGGGCGCGGCGGCGTCGGCCGGAGGGGGTGCGCTGGGGCGCGGACGCCGAGGGAGTCGGAGCGCGGGTCGGGCCCTCGGGGTCGAGCGGAGAAGCTCGGGGTCGAAGCTTCGGGAGAAGGGTTTGAGAGAGCAGTGAGTTTGAGAGAGTAGAGTGTTTGGGGGGTGTTCCTCTGTTTAGATCGTGAGGAGAAAAGAGTGGGAAGGTGTGAGTTAATAAAGGAGATGGGTGAATGGGTTGTGTGGAGAGGAGGGGAGAGTGGAGAGAAATAGGGAGGGTGTGAACGAGTGTGCTGGTCCTCGTGACCAGCACAAAATTATATTATTATTTTTTTAATTAAACCAAATCAGCATTTGAAATGGGAAAGGGTTCGGGCTCAGGCCTGGGTCTGGGTTCGGACTCGGGTCTGGGTTCGAACTCAAAAATCCTTGTTATACTATTTTTGAAAGAATTTTAACACTCAAAAATATAATAATAATAATAATAATAATAATAATAATAGAAATACAGATATTAATTAACGCACAAGAAATGGGTTTCACAATCTTCCCTCCTTAGAAGATTTCGTCCTCGAAATTAAAAGCAAGGTTAGGGATTACCTCAAGTCTCAAACAGGTACGGGTACTGCTCCCGCATCTGGTCTTCTCGCTCCCAGGTCGACTCGTCTGGTGAGTTGTGCCGCCACATCACTCTGACTATTGGCGTCACGGTGTTCCTGGTTCTCTTCTCGCCTCGGTCCAAAATTGCCACTGGTTTCTCCGGCACTGTGAGGCTGGGTCCAATCTCCAGCTCTGAATGGTCCAAGATATGGCTCGGGTCCGGGATGTAGCATCTCAGCTGCGAGACGTGGAAGACGTTGTGGACGCATTCGAGACTTAGGGGTAGAGCCACCTGATAAGCCACTTCTCCAATCCTATTAAGTACTTCAAATGGACCAATGTACCTGGGGCTTAACTTTCCTGCTCTGCCGAAACGGATTGTTCCTCTGGTAGACGAGATCTTCACAAACACACTGTTGCCTTCTTCAAATTCCAAAGGCCGTCTGCTGCAATCGGCCCAATGCTTCTGTCTATCTTGGGCTATCCGGAGCTTGTCTCTGATCATTCTCACCTTCTCTGCTGCGTCGGTCACCATCTCAGGTCCAAGCAACACTCGTTCTTCGACGTCGTCCCAGGCAAGTGGAGTGCGGCAACGACGTCCATAGAGTGCCTCGAACGGTGTCATCCCGATGCTAGCTTGGCAGCTGTTGTTGTAAGAGAACTCTACCAAGTGCAAATGGTCTTCCCAAGACCCTCCAAATTCTAGGATGCAGGATCTCAGCATATCTTCTAGCGTCTGGATTGTTCTCTCCGATTTCCCGTCAGTCTGAGGGTGGTAGGCGGTGCTGAACTTCAGTTGGGTTCCCAAGCTGTCATGCAAACTCTTCCAAAAGTGAGAGGTAAATCTAGTATCTCTGTCAGATACGATACTTACCAGAACTCCATAAATCCGGTAGATGTGTCGCATGTACAGTGCTGCCAACTTCTCGATGGATAAACCAACCTTGAAGGGGATAAAGTGAGCTGACTTCGTCAGTCGGTCCACTATAACCCAAATGGCATCCTTTCCTCCTTGGGATCGAGGCAGTCCCGATACAAAATCTATCGTTATGTGCTCCTATTTCCACTCCGGAATGTCAAGCGGCTGTAATAATCCTGCTGGTCTCTGTCTGCTAGCTTTAACTTGCTGACAAATTAAACATCTAGCCACATACCTGGATACGTCCTTCTTTATTCCGTACCACCATACTATAGTCCGCATATCCCGGTACATCTTGTTGGCTCCAGGGTGTATAGAATACTGCGACTGGTGCGCTTCTTGCATCAGCTCGTTCCTCAGTTTGCCAGTTGGTACGCACAGCCTCGTACCATTCTTCAGTGCTCCGTCGCTGGCGATTGAGAATCCTTCAAGTGTTCCTGCTAGCACTTGGTCTCTGAGTTTGCAAAGCGTCTCGTCTTAGAATTGTGTTCCTTGATCCTGTCCATAAGACTCGAACGCACTTGCAACTGCATCAATGATGATTCCTCTCCTGGTACGATGGCTTCTCTTCCAAGTTTCTTCATCTCCTCCTCGGGCAGTACATTTTCCAATCCAAGCTTCTCGATGTCCTCCAGCAAATGGCGCTCCTTGGTCAAGAACATTGCCATCGGGTATCGACTAAGTGCATCTGCAACCACATTAGCCTTACCCGGATAATACTGCAGGTTGATATCAAAATCCTTCATCAGTTCTAGCCATCGCCTTTGTCTCATGTTCAGCTCCTTCTGAGTGAAAAAATATTTCAGACTTTTGTGGTCCATAAATATTTCCACTCTCTCTCTATACAGGTAGTGCTTCCATAGCTTCAAAGCAAAAATCACCGCTGCAAGCTCCAAATCATGTGTGGGGTAGTTCTTCTCATGAGTCCGTAATTGTCTAGATGCATAGGCAATTACTTTCCAGTGTTGTTGAAGAACGCAACCCAGTCCATTTCCGGAAGCATCACTATAGATTGAGAAACCGCCGGTACTTGCGGGTAGCGCAAGTATCGGTACAGTTCTAAGCCTCTTCTTCAGTTCCTCAAAAGCTGACTGGCACACTTCAGACCATATGAACTCCTTGTTCTTCCTGGTAAGCTTTGTCATTGGCTCTGCAATCTTGGAGAAATCCTTCACGAACTTCCGGTAGTAGCCAGCTAGTCCTAAAAAGCTCCTGATCTCTGCAACCGAGCTTGGTGCAGTCCACTTCTCAATAGCAGCTATCTTCTTTGGATCCACCGAAATTCCTTTTCCTGTGACAACATGGCCCAAAAATTCTACTTTGTCTAAAAAGAATTTGCATTTGGATAGCTTACCATAGAGCTTCTCCTTCCTCAAGGTACTCAGCACTTTCCTCAAGTGCTCTTCATGCTCTTCCTCCGTCTTCGAGTAGATCAATATGTCATCGATGAAGACAACAACAAACTGATCCAGATATTCATGGAAAACCTTGTTCATGAGGTTCATGAATACCGCAGGAGCATTCGTCAGTCCAAACGGCATGACCAAGAATTCAAATTGTCCATACTTGGTGTTGAACGCCGTCTTGGGAATATCCTCCTTCCTGACCTTGATTTGATGGTAGCCTGATCTGAGATCTATCTTTGAAAATACCTTGGCTCCGCTCAGTTGATCAAACAGGTCGTCGATCCGGAGCAGGGGGTACTTGTTCTTGATGGTGATGTTGTTCATCGCCCGGTAGTCGATGCACATCCGTACGGTTCCATCCTTCTTGGGCACGAACAAAACTGGTGCTCCCCAGGGTGAAGCCCCGTCTCTGATAAATCCTTGTGCCTTCAGCTCGTCGATCTGATCCTTCATCTCCTTGGCCTCCTTGGGGTTGACTCTGTAGCATCCCCGAGAAATAGGGAAAGAGCCGGGTACTAGATCGATGGTGAATTCCACATCTCGATCCGACGGCAATCCTGGAAGACTATCTGGAAAGACGTCCATAAATTCTACAATGATAGGGTGAGGAGGCCCGGGTTCTTCGGTGATTGAGGAGTAGGTGATACTCTTCATATCTTCCGGAGCCCGAGAGATTTCAAACTTCGATTCTCCTGGTGGGCTGAAGATTACACATCCTCGGTGACAATCTATCAGCGCATGCTGTGCACTTAACCAGTCCATCCCTAGGACTACATCATAGTTGGGAAGGGGCATCACTAGTAAGGGTGTTGAGAACTGGTGGCCAGAGATAGTTATGGGACAATTACAAGCCTCAGTGATGGGTATGGGTCCACCACCGGTCATAACTCTACTAATCACCTTGCTAAGTCCCGAATCTATGTGGTGTGCAGATATAAACTTTGATGATATGAAACTATGTGATGCACCCGAATCAAATAATACTAGAGCAGGATGTGAAAACACATAAATAGAACCTGTGATGACATCTGCGGTGGGTTCCTGCTCTGGCTCCTGCTCATCAGCTGCTAGGGCAAAAGCTCGCCCGGTCTTCTGCTGGTGCTGTCCAAACTGTTGTTGCTGAATAGGTAGGGGTGCTCTTTGCTGGTTGGTTCCGGTCCGGTGGACTGACATGGGACAGTCCTTCACTTGGTGGGTGGCAGACCCACAGACTAGACAGTGTCCTAGCCTCTTCCTGCAGATGTTCGACTGATGCCTTGGCCTCTTGCAATAGTCATAGACAGGGATCTGCTTCTGGTGTGCTCTGTCATTGGTTCTCGCCTGATGATGATGATGCTGGTGGTGCGAGGGCCTGTTGCTGTTGTTGTTGGGCCTCTTCTGATTACCCTGGAAGTTGCTAGTTCCAGGGTACTCCCTCTTGGATCGAGAAGGCTGGCTCTTCTCTATATCCTGAGCTCGGATCAGGATCCTCTCATAGGTCTTAGCGCCACCTGCGATCACAGGGGTGCAAATCTCTTCTCGTAAGCCATACCTGAATCGCTCAGCACGATCCTTGGGGTCAGCTACCAGGTTCTGGGCAAAGCGGCTTAGTCGGCCGAACTCTACCGCATACTCGCTGACCGTCATGCTTCCCTGCTTCAAGTCCTGGAATTGCCTTTCCATTTCCCGCATTTCCGATGTCGGGAAGAACTTCCTGCGGAATAGCCTCTTGAAGGTGTCCCAATCAAGCTGCTTGTCCTGGAGTCGGGGTTCATTCCGATACCAGGTACTCGCCACATCTTGTAGTTGGAGTCCTACAGCTTCGGTCTTGAGGTCCTCCGGGAGTCGAGCGACGCTCAGGAGACGCTCCATATGGTCTAGCCATTCATCGACGTAGATGATACCCTCGGTTCCTTTGAAAGGTCGAGGGTCTTGCTTCTTAAAGCTCTCTCTATATCTCCAACCTTCATGCAATAATACGCCTCTAATCAAAAGAATGGCCTTAAAGAAATATAACTAATTCCTGAATCATGCTTACCTTGGCAGGTCGTGGCTCTGATGAAGTGGTTCCTCCTCTCTTGAGGGCAGCCATAGCCACGTTGTGGGCATTCTCCATGCCTTCTCTCATAATCGTGGTCTGCTCGCGATGGGCTTCAGCTTAGGCAGCAGTCTGCTCCCGGTGGGCTTCTGCTTGAGCTCTCTGTGCTTCAAGCACTCCTCGTAGCATTCCCATTAGATCAGTGGGATCCACGGGCACTGGTGGAGCAGCGGGTGCGGGCACTTCCGCAGGGATCTGCGGCTCAGCCCGGGGAAGTGCCGGTTCCGCCGTTTGTGCTGTAGAAGCGTAAACGGGCCGGGGAGCTGGTACAGCATGGGGATGGTCTGTCAGCTGCAAGGGAGGTGGGTCCCGGCGTGCTTGAGGAGGGGTGTGATCAGTTGATGACACCTCATCGTCAACAGGGCCAGATCGGGTAGTCTTTTCTTTGGCCATAATCTGGAAGGTTTAAGGTACATACATAAGCAAGGTATCCCACCAGTCTATAATCAAACAAAAATATTTATTTATATAATTCGGTCATATGTCGTGACAAATCAATGTTCTAGTGTTCTAATTGTTTCTAGGTATGTTTTCCTAAGTTGTTGTTGAATAGACCTGCATGGGCCACCACTAATCATGCCCAGCCTGTACCATTGTTGAGACGGCGGCAGTAAGCTGTTCAGTAGCAAGTAACCATACAACAACACTATATTTGTCACAACTCAACATCGAGAAATAAAACTTTATTAAACATGGAATTTAAATACAAAGGGAAAATTGTTCTGAAATGAAATAACAGAATGGAAATGACAACAATGCAGAAAAAAAATCTATCTATCAGCCGGATCATCGGCCTCAGTCCCAACGTCCTCCTGTGGGGACTCTGGCAGCACAACCGGGTACAACACAGGGTCGTAGTAGTTGTTGTAATACAGCTCTGCATCCTCAATATCCCCTAAAAATGTATCTCCAGTCAGGAGGGAGCAAAGTACAATTCATGCTAATTTTTAACAGTTAAATTAAATAATAGAGTCATGCAATTCTAAACAGTTTAAATATGAACAGTTTTCAGCAGTAAAACAGTGTGATTTGAACAGGCAATAAAATATGACCGGCTTAAGTTTGTTACAGTAAAGGATAGGGGATTTGTTACAGTATGGTCATACTCATTACACTATTCCCCTAGTCTCCAGTAGTTACAGTACTCTCAGAGAGAGTTTCGTGTTTGCATCGTGGTTTAGACTTGCAGTAAAGCGATTAATTAAATAACTGTAAACTAACACAAACTATACTTGTCTCAAAGGAATTGACTGGAGAGGTAGAAGACTTTGAGACAGGAAATCAGAATCGCCCTCGAATTCCTACATTCGAGAAATTGACTCAGATTCCAGGTTTGCCAATCTTGCTACGCTAGTTAAAATCTCTATTTGTGTCCTAGTCCAATTTTAATTCTTTTAATTAACAAAACACGAAAAAACGATTATTTGTGCGTTGATTTAGTACGAGGGGAAAAGATTGTTTTATATTTTTGAATTCGAAAAACTCATCGATACCAGATTAATTATTTAAACTTGGTATTTTCATAGTTTATAAGTATAAAGCTAATTTTCTTATTTAGTGAGAAATACATGATTTTTATTTAAATAAAAACTTGTCAATTTTAGGTAAGAAAATCTTAATTATTTTTTTATACGAAAATACTTTTTATTCAATTTTCTCGTATAATACAAAAACTCGTAAAACCAGAAATAACTAAAATCTACGCTACCAATTACAGTTACAGACCACAGCCAGCTGGACTTATGCCCATTACAATTTATTTACATAAATTGAAATAAGACAAAACTGTTGTTAGTCCTAAACTTTAAATATGGATAAAATATAAACAGAATTAAATAGTAAAAATAAGGATAAATATAGAGTCTCAGATATGGTCCAATCCTCAACTGGGCTAATGCCTCAACGTCCGGGCGAAGCCGGTTTCGTTTGCACTTAGCCGGGTCCATTGACCGATACGGTCGTCACCCAAATCTAAATATTAAATCAAATTCCGAAATCCATTTTAAATTCATTTTTAAAATAATCTAGAATTTACGGAAAAATTTGGCAGCATCTCCTTTGTTTTTGGTCAACCCAAAAACTGGGAAATAGCGCCGATAATTTCCTGCAAATCCCAAACCAGGGAAACCCGAATTTATATATATATAAAAAAATCCACAATCAATCCACAGATTAATCGGAACGACCCGAATAATTTTTGGAAGTCCGATTCCAACCCAAAAATCACAGAACGCTACCGAAAAAATCCGGAAAGCCAAAACATACCAAAAACCAATTCTCGAAATATTCAGGAAATCCAAAATAATCCACAGAACCTTTCCGAAGGTTCCGTAAAAATACGACGTCGCTAAAACCGAATTCCCAAAGGGAATCGGGGACCATTTCTCATCATAGACTATAATAAAAATAGACGGGACAGGGGTTATACCTCAGGTTGCTCGGCTAGAGCTCTCAGATGAAATTATAATAGAAAGAAATGGAGATCCGGACAGCAAAATAATCCCGAAACAGCGTCCAACTGGAATCCAGCTCCTGGTCGGGAGCCGAAAGTCCCAGCACACGGATCGGGACGCTGGACAGCAACGGACAGCAGCAACGCTGCCACAGAACAGTGGATCGGGGCACGTCGGGACGACGCGGAAGAGGGGAGGCCGAGCTAGGGTGCTGCGACAGGGGAAATCGGCACGGGTTGGCCGAACTAGGGTCGCCGGCGGGTTTGGGCGCGGCGTCAGGTTGGGGGAACCGCGGCCAGGGGGTCGGGGTGCTCCGGGGACGCGCGAAGAGGGCGCTAGGCCGGCCGAAGGGCAGCGGCCAGGGGCACAAAGGACGCGGGGAGGCCGGCTGGGCACGGCGGCGTCGGCCGGAGGGGGTGCGCTGGGGCACGGACGCCGAGGGAGTCGGAGCGCGGGTCGGGCCCTCGGGGTCGAGCGGAGAAGCTCGGGGTCGAAGCTTCGGGAGAAGGGTTTGAGAGAGCAGAGAGTTTGAGAGATTAGAGAGTTTGGGGGGTGTTCCTCGGTTTAGATCGTGAGGAGAAAAGAGTGGAAAGGTGTGAGTTAATAAAGGAGATGGGTGAATGGGTTGTGTGGAGAGGAGGGGAGAGTGGAGAGAAATAGGGGGTACGAACGAGTGTGATGGTCCTCGTGACCAGCACAAAACTATATTTTTTTAATTAAACTAAATCAGCATTTGAAATGGGAAAGGGTTCGGGCTCAGGCCTGGGTCTGGGTTCGGACTCGGGTCTGGGTTCGAACTAAAAAATCCTTGTAAATTATTTTCGAAAGAATTTTAACACTCAAAAATATTATAATAATAATAATAATAATAGAAATACAGATATTAATTAATACACAAGAAATGGATTTCACAGAATTTGATGAATATGTACCTCATAATATGGAAATCTGAACATAATTGTAGGTATTTGAACAAGTTGTAAATATTTAAAATCTGATACTATCTACATATACTATATCTCATAGAGGCTGACCTATGTATATATATATATACAAAATATATATATATATATATATATATATATATATATATATATATATATATATATATATATCTTCACAAATTGCTGATACACTAAGTGGTCCATCTACAAACTATCTGATACCAAGATATATAGCCCATATATACTTCAAACCCCAAATCAACATACCACCCATTAAACCCTCTTCTAAACACTAGATTACGTACCAATGTTCCTACAGTCGACTGAACAAAATACAAGGTGAACAAACCATATAAGAGACTAAATAAGGGGCCATGGGGAACTGATACAAGAAGATTGATAGCAAGGTATTAGAGGGATGAACTATAGGGAGTAGGGACAGGTCAAATAAACTGGACTGGATGAGCTAGTGATCTGATTACATTTGAACATGTGGACTGAACCACCATGTCCTTCACCAAAGTCTGAACAACTCAGGAGGTAGAACAGAACAGTATATGAACAGATCATACATAATATATTAATCAAAAAGGCAGGTGTTTCCTATGGGTATAAAGGACATTCAAATAATATGCAGGACAACCATGAATGCAGTAAAATGTAACTCAAATCTTGTGGACTATTAGATTTAAACAATAGGGATGTGGACATGATGCACTACAACAAAAAATTATTTTAATGACTGCTAAAAAGCGTCATTAATGACAAACCATGATGCTTTTTTTCTTCAAAATAAGCGTTATGAAAACGGGTGTTATAAATGTTTTTTAAAAGCGTTATAAAAAACTGTTATGGATAGTTCCTATAAAAGCGTTATGAATAGTTAATATATAGTGCACAATTCAAGACATTTTTAAAATGTTATTAATAGATAATATGTATAGGCTCAATGTACCACATTTATAACACTTTATACTATTCAAATTAGCATATTTATAACGCTCTATACTGCACATTATATATTACATTCCAAAAACTTAACATTATATATCACCATCTTTATTACATTTCTCAAAATAGAGTACATATCAGCATCTTCATTACATTCACAAAATAGAATATCCAAATACATATATACATTTACAACTACCAAAATTGTCCACATCAAAACTTGGCCAAATCAAAACCGTCCACAGAACATGTAGCAAAACCCCTAAAAAAGATAAAAACAAGGTTCAATATACTTTGTAATGTAATGTGAAAATTGCAAAAAACGAAGGACTTGTACACACTTTTCAAACTTTAAAATGAAAAGAGGACTTGTCACAATTGCAAGTAATAATAATTTGATAAGCTTTGTGAAGTCTATACAAATGTGTAGGTATTCTAGATTACTCAAATCAAAATTAGAAACAGAATCTGGCTTGACTTATATTTGCATATCAATGTACAATTTGTACAGGAAAGACAAACAAGGCTAGAAGATAAGTACCTTAGTATAACCTTAAGTTTTAACTTTTTCTTGCATGAAATTTCTGGCTTGGAGTCTGTATATCTCAACTTGACCTTTGCTTTATCAAGCTCCTTAAAGTTTCCTTTTCCCTTGCAATGAAAGATGATGACAAACATGAAACTTTCTTATGGAAAGTATGAATTTGATAAAGGAGCTCATCCTTCTCCAGATCAAGTTAAACATATTGTCCTACCAAAAAACCAATAATAACATCAAATGAAAAAACATAGAAACAAAGAGCAATATCAGTTGTTAGTGGTCCAAGAGTATAAAAGGAAACTTTAAGGTACTTGTTATGTTTAACAAATTTTGTATGTTAAATTCAAAAGTTAAACCTAGAACATAAATATTATCACCAGCCACAGAACAAATAAAGGTACTTGCTATGTTGACTAAACAAACAACGTAGGTTACTTGAATAAATTACTTGTTGGCATGTGTAGTATGCTGTCATGGAATTTTGATCAAATAAACAATAAATTGGAAAGACGTAAATAGAAGTAACTACATAAGACAGGATTTAATAAAAAAATTATCAATATAACCTACCATCGGCAGAGATGAGGACAGATGAAGCCAACATGCAAATTTATTTAGGAAAAATAATTACATCAAGACAAATGGCAGAATAAATTTTCCCTCCATATATTGCGAAGATTCACCGCTTATACTGCAAAGATCCACCGCTCATAAGCCGCAGGAAAAATACCATCAAGTCAAATGACAAATCGGCAGAGAAGAGGACAGCTTCATGGATACATTATGCATTGCTTTATTCAAGCATCAGAAAAGTTGGAAAAATTAATATCAACTTGTGATTTTGTTGCAGCTATAACTAGTTTTATGAGTTCTAAGCATAGGAAGAAACGTTTGAGAGAACAAGTAGGATAAAAAGAAAAATGCATATCATGCTCACATTTTTCACTATAATGTAAGAGGATTAGTAAATTTAAAGGATATGCTCACGTGTCCAATATTAACTGCTCATAAGCCTCAGAAACTGCAAGGCCTTTGGTATCGTTTCCCATAGGAAAGATGTAGCTCAATTATATGGTTGACATTTCTAGTCCTTATATTTCTTGACCTGGAAAAGAGAACAAATGTCTTAAAATCAGGCATTTCAAATGATAATTTGGTGGCAGGCTGTTAGTAATTTCTATCAATTCAAGAACTCAAATCAGTTTTATAACTAATACCCAGTTCGGTTGGGAACTGATATTTCAATCAATTCAAGAACTAATATAATATTAGTTGGAAATAACTGATATCCCCCAAATTAGTCCATCTGGACTGATACCACATATCAGTGGGAGAACTGATAGCCCAAATCAGTCAAAGAATTGATGTCAAGGATCAATTTCAAGACTGATACAAAAAATCCTCTATCCACCAACTGGAAATCAACCTCTTCTAGAAGTTCAATTTCTTCAATTTCATCATGATACATCCCATTCTCTGCCCACCCTAACCCACTGATACAGTTCACTCGAACACCCTACTACTTGGCTGCCCTCACATGCCCTGCTCCCCCATCTTCCTTTCCCCTTTCCATATATCAATCCATGACTGACACAGAGATCAGTCCATGACTGATCTCTAAACAGTCAAAGATTAATACATATCAGTTTAAGAACTGATATCAAGATCAGTTCCAAGACTGATAACAAAACATCCTCTATTCACTGATACAAACACACTCCAACCCTTTCTTACCTTAACTGGACTGATACAAGGTCAGTACAACTGACCACTACCTAGTCCTTGACTGATCACAAGATCAGTCCAAAATATGATGCACATATCAGGCAAGAGACTGATACAAATATCAGTCAAGAGACTGATACTAAAGCAGTCCTAAAACTGAAACCCACATTCAGTCTTAAATGGATGATGCCAAGCTAAATACTGCCAAGGCCAATGGCCAATGGCCAATGGCCAACCCTCCTAACCATAGCTTACAGGAATACACTTTTTACACACTCAAACAAGTATGCAAAGGCCTGTGCACTGATAAAGGGAAACTCCCCTCTACTAGCTACTGTCCTATTTTTTTTCCATTCACTGTTACTAATTAAAATAGAACCCGACTCCCATATCCTCCTATACAACAATTACAATTAAAAATCTTAACCACTATAGTCCTCAACAGTCCACACACTCCAAACATATATACATATATATACACTTACCTATATACTTATTCAACGATTAGATTTGTCAAAACAATCCATATGAGAACTGCAGTTGAATAGAAAACCAAAATATTATTTTATTACCACAAACAGAGAGAGCTATAACTGATTCAAATACTTGGTGTACACGGTGTACCCGAGCGCGAATGTGATCACGATCTCCATCACCACCCCGTCCAAACCGGTCATTCCAGCCGCCACTCCGTGGGTTGGCACGGCCTGTAAACATTGCCAGAACGAAAAGATGGAATATTATTTACATTCTCTTTTGAGAAAAGTGCACAAGTCCATGTCAAGAATTAATGTCAGCAAATTAAAATAAAGAGTATCGATATCAAAGAAGTAATAAACGTTAGTTCCAAATTAAGGTTTTGGTGGAAAAGACAATCGAACACAGTTAAAGATGTCTTACCAAGCCGCCAGTGGCAAACTTGAGTAGGAGGCAAGCGACGGTGGAGCCGAGGAGCTGGGCAATCCAGTAGAAGATGCCAGTGAGGATAGTGATGTGGCCGCCGACAGCGAGGCCCAGAGTGACTGCAGGGTTCAGGTGGCCGCCAAAAATGTTTGCGGCCATCGATACGCCCACGAAGAGAGCGAATGCATGGGCAAGGGCGACCTCCACCAGCCCGGCTGGGTCTAGCGGAGCATCCTTGGTGAGGCTGCCTGTAAAATGCCAGTTCAGACAAGATGAAGAAGAAGAAGAAAAAATCACTAACAGTCCCTCTAAGTTCGAAACTTAAAAGTTTTGGTCCAAGTCCAACTGTTGCGACTTGCGAGAGTTCGACTCACCGTAGGCTATGGCGGACCCAACTCCGGCGAAAACGAAGAGGAGGGTGGCTATGAACTCAGCCAAGTAGGACTTGAGCGACCCGACACCGAACGAGTCACCGAGACTACCAATGGCTATCTTCACCATTTTTTTCGAGGTGTCAGGAAGGAGTGAAAGGAAAAAGGACTGAATCAGCGGCAGCGGACTTCGACAAAAGGTGGGTTTGGGACTTCGGTGAGGGGGCTGGTTTGGGGCTAGGGTTAGGGTTCATGGGAGGGTGTTAGGGTTCATAGGAAGGAGGGGTTATGGTTCGTGGGGGAGATTAAAAAGAGGTGGAGGGGGAGGAGGAGAAGATTAGGGTTTAAATAGGGGGGTGGGGTGAAAGAGAAAGGGAAATTTTAGGGTTTGGGGAGAGAAGGGAAGAGGGACAGAAGGGGAGTGGGAAAGAGAAGAAGAGTTCTTCTGATCGTGGAGGATGGATAGGATATTGCAGAAAGTTTATTACAAGTTTGCCACCCCTTTTATTTATTAATAACGCTTTATTTAGTAAACGTTATGAAAAGCCTATAAATAGTCCAAACCGTCATGTTAAAAGGTGTTTCTAAACTTTGACAACGCTTATGTATCAGCCGTCGAGCGTCATTAATAGGTCTTTTTGTAGTAGTGATGGTGTTACAGAGAACCATTTGATATCGGGAAAAAACAAGGTGTATGGCTCGACATTGAATGGCAAGTTTCTGAACCCAAATATAAAGGAAACTGAACACCATTTCAAATGGACAGAACAATCTAGGTCTGATCATTCATTTCGAATGGGTAGATCAAACAAGATCTGAACATTTATTTCCAATGGATAGAACAATCTTGAATGCAGGCAATGCCATATATAATGGATGAGTATTGAACCTATTTCCTGGACCTGAGTAATGGGGCATGCAGTGGACTGGAGACAATGTGAACTTGGATGTTAGGATATCAAAACAACAACTGCATTCTCCACAAACAATGACTGCACATGTTATTTATCAAAAATAGTGAACAAACCCATGTACCAAGCCCCCATCTCCATAATAATCTTCCAAACTAATCCAATGTCATAAGATAACAACCAACAGTGAGAACACAGTCTATTACCAATAGGAAATTCCAATTTAAATCTGAAATAGAGTATTCAAAGCCTTAATGGTCATTTCATCGAACACTTTGTGTGCGTATCCGATACTCTCGTGATACGCCCTCCAAATGGATCCAAAATTGACCCAAATTATTTTTAATGCAATGAGGACCCTAAATGAATGCATCTACATTAAGAAATAGGAAATTAGAAGGTTTAGAAGACTCTTACCAATTGGGAGTTGGAGTCCTAATGAACAATCCCTAAATTAGATCTCTTCCAAGCTTCAAGGCTTAAAATTATTCCAAATGCTCCAAAGCTAGCCAATAGAGGCTTCCTCTCTTCAAGCGAAAGAGTTTGCAATTCATTTGAGGGAATTTGGACTCAATTTGAAAGATGAAGGCAATTTGGGGAAGAACACAAATTAGGGTTAGGATTTGTAATGAAAGGAGGAAGGAGGAAATATAGGATATTGATAGCAAGGGGAACCATGTATGGCCGGCCAAGGGGTTCTCTAGGGCTTGGGTTGGGTGGAAATGAGTAAGGACCTCTCCTAATTTGTCATGTAAAGCCCTTTAAGGAAAAGGCCCATTATGGCTTATGGTTTAAGTTAATTAATAGATTCTAAATGACACTCTATCTAGATTAGAGTCTAACTTAAGTTATCAAATCTCACTAAGTTTCTATGGTCATGAGTAACATCTAATCAATGTAGTTCTAAGATTTCACCAATTAATGACGCTAACACAAATCATTAATTAAATAATATTAAAATAATCAAAATTTTACAAAATACCAAAATACCTTTATTCTAGAATGTGGTGGTGACAGTTTGCAAGTAGTTGGTATGCGAACACTAAGGATAAGGCCTAGCGGGGTTATAGAAAAAAAAAATTTCCTCGACAAAATCTACCAAAATGAAATTGTGTGGCTCCAGAATCAAACAGTACACGTGCAGGCTTATTATTGAAAAGCAGTATACCTGTCATGACAATATCTGAGGAAAATACCTTGTCTCAAGTCATGACGTAGACGCATCCTTGGGCATTGGGGCGACGGTCTTAGCCATTTTGTTGTGCGGGCTGGGAAGCTTGAGGTGACAAGCCTCGATGATCTGGATGGTGCTGTAGCGGAGGCATGTTTGGGTTCGGTCCTTGCCGACTCAGGCATTCTCCATGAAAGTGGCCTCTACGGATACAGATGAAACATCCACCAATGTAAACTTCATAGTTGATGGCAAGGTGTCCGTTTGATTGCATTTGGTGCAGTGAGGTCCCTGGTTTTGCGCTTGGTATCCGCCTTGGTGGCTGTTGTTTGGATGCTTCATCGCGTTGTTGTCTCCTGCATGGCTTGGGCATTTGTGATGGAATGTATGCACAGCACCGGCAGCGGTTGGAGGGTACTGGCACTCAAGACAGAGAGCATGGTTGAGAGACTCGTCCATCATTTTGTATTCTAGAACTGACACATGGGCAGAGATAGCTGGCCACAAACCCACTTTGAATCGTCGAGCACGACTCTCCGTAGTAGGTACGAATGCCCTAACAAATTTGGCTAACTTATTAAATTCGGTTGCATACTGGCGTACCGTCATGTTACCTTATTCATCTTTATAAATTCGTTCTTCTTTTCTTATCGAACGACTGCGGGAAGGTACTCGATCTCGAATGCCTTTTGGAAGGTGGGCCAAGTAATCACTATCATCTCGTCGTCGCGTCGGATCGCTCGCTTTTGTATGGCCCACCAGTTGTGCGCGTTCAGACAGAATTAAAGTTAAGGCATGCAACTTTCTTGGACTCTTCAATGCCTAGAAGTTCGAAATGGTCTTCTAACTCTTCCAACCAGTCAATCGCCAGGGAAGGATCTTCGGTACCGTTGACAGAAGTGCGACAATTTTTCTGAATTTTGATACCTTAAAGTTGAAACTTATTGGTATTGCAGGTTGACCCTCAGGCTCCTCCAGTTCAACTTCAATCGATCGGGCCGCATGCTCGGTTACTGCATGTGTTGTCGCAGAGTTGATGTTGGCCGCAACTGTTTGGACAATATGCTGAAGAGTATCAAGCTGTTTCTGCTATAACTTGAATTGTGCCTGGAATCGGGTATCAAACTGAGTCTGGCGCACCTCAGTCTGTCTTTCCGGGTTCTCGACTTGTCGCTGGTGATGCTCATTCTGGTGTTGATATCCCTTGGCTTACCTTTGTTGCGTTTTCAGCATATGCAACATCCATTTCATAGCATCGTTAGAAGGTCCGGCCCGCGATCTACTCAATCCACTCGAAGAACTCTCTTTGTTCACGGTCGTGAGTTCAACCACTTCTAAAATATGAAGACAACTCATATTAGTCTCAAAAAATATTACGAACTCACTGTATGGAACAACTTATCTTATCGATACGAGGTCCAAGGTTTGAGAATTTAGGCGAAAGGCCAAAGGATGTAAAGCCGTGCTCTGATACCATTATGTCACGCCCCGATTTCGAAGAATCGATAGTCGTCCTCCAGGCGTGAAGCCATGCAAACCTAAGTTGCGCTCGCACAAGGCAAAGTCATAAGGTTATCTAAAACACAATATCTAATAGAGTATGCAAAGAAATTGAACAGCACATTTGAGACAGAAGGAACTTTTTTTCATTGATAATAAACATAATTTACAAGACTCTTACAATAGTTGTTGTGCTGGCTTACAACTTGACTCGTCTTAAAAAATAAACGCTAATAAGATAGTCATTCTGTACATTACATCCCCTTTTATACAAACAAAATATTCAAACACCTCCGATCATGGGGAGTTGGGCCATCTTTCTTAGACTGAGTGCAGAGTCTTCAAAACATCAGAGATTGCCTTCGTATACAAGCAAGGCTTCAAAATGTTCCAAGTGTCGCCTTCAGTTCCTTGGTACTTTTTTTTATTTAGAGGGCCTATGGAGAGCAAGGATCAGTATATTGCCGTGTACTGGTGGATGTTTAATTAAATTCCATGCTCTCATTTGGTTCAAGAAGTTATGTGGAATAATGCATGTAAAATTAGTGATCCTTCAAGCCATCCTAGTCAATTTCATGCAAACAGTAGATAAGGCGTAAGCATTGTAAACTACGATAGAAGTTACCCACGGCAGAGCATGCCATGGACGTATAAAACATACCATGTTCTTCCCTGTCATATTTATGTCAATAGCTAAAAATTGTATGTATTGGTGAAGGTTACCGCCATGACAAGCCATCCTGGACATATAGCTTGGTTTAGATGGGAGTCCTTCAGTACAGGTAGCGAGCCCCGTTGAAAGCCTTCGAATAGCTACGCCATGCATCCAACATAGCTATCGTGTTTCTTTCTTGGCCGAATCAGTCCTATGGCCTCGAAATACCTTTTGAAGGAACAATCGCCCTTATGCACAAGTTGTCCATGGTCGTGCTAAGCTAAACTAGTTTTTGAAGGCAAGTTACATGGTTTCGTTGCAATATTCTTTTAATCGGTTCAATTTTTGCTTAGTACGGTTCTATATAAGCATGGTATTAAGTAAGCACGTAACGGTTATATGATAAAGCAGTTCTATAGCCCGTATACATGAGATGTCTTGCAACAGTTCATTAGAAATAAGCATTTGTGTCGTTGCGTTTATATCTGACATATCATATTTTTGGTGTCGTCAATTGATTGAAGAACAAGAGGGTCAAAGGAAAGAAGGTTCAACCACTCACTTTGATTATTTGAGGCGAGAGAGTAGAAGGTCTTATTACGCTAGACGGCGCCTACACGATCACCTAAATTGCATAAGTAATGCATGAGCACTATATCATTCTATTCTGAGTACGGTATGAAATGCGAAGTTCGAGAACGCAAGCAATAAAATCCACCAAAAACATGCACGAAATTGCATTCAGAAAAGCCAAAGCCCAAGAAGCAAGTGTGGCATGAATAATAGATCAATGAGAGGTCTCTTTGGGGTCACCCGCAGAGTCTATCCTCGAGGCAGAACCCGCTGAATATAGGGACTTGATTCTGAAGAAGCCATTCCATAACAGAAAAGAATCTTGATTCAACCGATCCCGACCAATCGATAACGATAGTTTTTTTAAACTGCGTTCCTTGCGTCGCAATAGAGCACGATGTTGGGACGGGGCACTACACCTACAGCTTACCTGAGATAATCAGCACTTTATCGAATAAAGATTAACTAATTAATATGTCACAATTATTTATCATTGAACTCAAGATGAGGGATAATTTACCTACAAAGTTTGATATGCAACCTATATGTACAAGGGTTAGATTTCAACACAATTCAATTTCTGGTTTCAAGGAAACCGACCTCGGACAGTGTTTTGACCGAACTCAGTTTCATTTTTTTTTCTTTCCAGAATCCAAATTTTTGAGGGAAACTACACTTTATACATATATAATTATATCATCACCTCTTCCCCTTCCTCACGAACAACGCCTCTTCCACCACCAAAAAAACCCTAATTTTCAAATACTTTTTGATTTTTGATTTGAAATCTCTCCAAAGCCCTCAAACTTTGGATCTTGGTTCTTCTTGGTGTCGTCCTCCATTCTCTAAGGTATAACTTTATTTACATCTCTTCTATTTTCATTCATGGCTCCTAGAATATCAAAGGAAAAGAAGTTTAATGAAGCTTCTTTATCAAATCCTCACCAAGAGGAGACTTTGCACTCTCTTTTCAGTCCGTCGAAACCCGATGAGGGTGATTTTGATGGTTTTCTGTTTACGCCTCTTGAAAACTCTGTTGCATGGTTTGACTCATTTTGTGAGAGGAATATATGTTCAGGATCCCCATTAACTTTACTATCTTTCCAGGATACCTGACACATTTTACGGCTTTAGGCTAAGAGGATATTGTTATGGCCCATTATCGTATTTATGTTAATGTGATACGCATTTTTTATTGTAGCCTATCCTTTGAACAAGGTACTATACATTCAAGAGTTGGTGGTATCGACATTGAATTTGATGATGAAGACCTTGCAGAAATACTTCTTATCCCAAATGAAGGTGATGCATTAGTGGAAATTACTAATTCAAATTTTAAAATGACACGACTCTAGATTTGTTTAAGGATTCCAGACTATCGCAAACCATGTCTGGAAGCAAGGCCAGCCTATGCCCAAAGACCAACTTCACAACCGGCATAATGAGGTCCTGACTCACTCGTCCTACAGATCCTGAGACACCCTGCACACGACTTTGCATAGCCATATCATCAAGAAAGCAGCCAGTACTGCTTTCGGACTCATGATCAAGGCAGTCAGATTTCAGCAAAAGTTGTTGTGAACTATAGAGGTGGGTTTCCCTCTGCATCTACTGAAGGGGCTGACTCTCTTGCTTTGTCCATCATAGCTACAACCTCATCGGTGGTATACTCCCAACAAGTGGAAAAATAGACCTGCTGCGGTCCCGCCGGATGCTCCGTAAAGATGTACTTTCTCCAAGCAGAAATGTAAGGGTGGGTCCTCTGGGAATCTTGGCGTACGCACACCTGATGATGAAAAAGTAGTTACTTATCATTTCAGGGTATTTGGCCTCTAGCTCTATAAACTTCTCGTTACAAGGGGTGTACTCTTCATAAGGCACTTCGCCCCAGGGCAGCTTCGAGATTGCGTACATCTCATGAAGGGCTAACCCCATCTCTCCTCCAGGGGTATAGAAGGTCCCGGTGTGGTGATTGTACATCTCCAGCAGTGCCAGGAATAATGGCTGGTTGATTTCCATGCCGTGTTCAATATCTCTCACAGCACGGTGCAAGCTAATTTCCTTCATCTCCATCTTGTACTTGCCCAGTATCCATAAGGTCAAGTTATGCTATTTAGTGTCATGATGGACCCAACCCTCAACCCAAAACATTTTCTTTTGGGTACGACACGTCTGCCATAAGAAGGCGGTTGGCGAAGAGTGTAAAACCCCTAAATTTCTACTATTAAATTTTTTATAAAATTTGTACCGATTTAAAATTTTGTATTGTACGTCACGTAATCGTATTTTACGTCGCGCACGAACTTTTATTTTTGCTCGACGAGTGCGAATATGTGCGAGCGTACATACTTTAGAAAAATATTTTATTTATTATTTTATAGTTTCAAGTAAATGTAGACAATAATTATTTCTAGCTATTAATTTCAAGTTTAAGATTTTAATTATGAAAACCTTTTCGTTTTTAGCAGTTATTAATAATTTTTCGTACAAAAATATTTATTTTATAAATATTTTATTAAGTTTATATTGTAAATAATAATGTATTTTCGAAATTTATTTATTATAGTATTTTTGGAAAACATATTTTAAATTATTGGGACATTGAAATCTTGATTTAAAAAATGTTTTGGATTTATTTAAATAGTTAAATATTTGAAATTTATTTATCTCATGGATTTTATACTAGAAATTTAATTTGATTTAAATTAGATATTTAATTTGAAATTAGATTTGGATATAGATTGGATTTGGATTTGATTGTTTTAAATTAATAGATGAATTATCTAAATTGGGTTCCAAATCCTAATCCTATCTTATTGAGAATTCCCACATCCTATAAATAGGCAGGTACTCCTCCAATATTTTATTCATCCACATTGTTCCTCCACAAATAATTCTCCAATGGTGCGTGCCCCGTGTCCGTGTTCCATTGTCCATTCTTATTCCATGTTTACAATTACATTTTTTCTCTCTTTCGTGTCGGACAACCCCGACAAAAATCAATTCCTAGTCTAAACCTATTCTACCCATGTCCTGGCCGAACCCCATCATCCCGACCTCCACCTCGGCAACCCACTGCCATCACCCCACACCCTGGCCGACTCCCCGCCACCACCGCCAACCCCTCGTAGCCGTCTCACCCGACCCGGCCATGCTCGCCGCCACCACAGATCATCAACGCCACCACCGCCACGACAGCCCGGCCGCAACCATCGCCGCAGCCAACCCCCCCCCCCCGAAAATCGACCCCGACAAACCCCAGAAAATAAAAGAAAAAGAGAGCGAACCTCACCTGCCGCTCCGGCGAACTGTCCGCCGCCATGCGCGCGACCGCGACCTTCCTCCCCGGCCGTACGCCGGCGAACCCCCAGCGCCGTACGTCGGTCGGCACCCTCCGCTTCGTCCAGCGCCGCGCTGCCCCTTCGCGTGGCCACCGCCCTAGACTCCTCCGCCCCAGATCCCTCCGCCGTTCCGCCGGAAAGCCTACGAAACCCTCTCCGCTCATCCGCCCGGCCGAGCCGCCGTAGCCTCCGCCTTCCTCCTCCCACGATCGCCGCGACGAACCGCCGATGGCAGCTCCTGAAACCCTCCTCCTCCCACGAACGCCGCGTCGACCTCCGCCTTGCCGGAGCCCGACCCCAGTCCCCTTCTCCGACCTACACCCGCCGCATCCGCCTACTCCCTCGTTCCTCCGCTTCTTCTCCCCTCCGCCGAGATCGCGCCGCCAGCGCCACCGTCCCCTTCTCCCTCCGATCAAAACCCCCTCTGCCAATGTTCTCTCTCCTTTCCCCCGAGTCTCCTCTCTCCTTCCCCTTTTCTTCACACTCTCCTCTCTCGCTCCCCTCTTTTCTGTCCCTTTCTCCATTGGCTTTTATTTTCTTTATTTTTTTTTGAAATGAGTTCTCCTCGAAAGAGGAGAACTGTGGTGTTCAACATTGGATTTTTTTCTTCTTTTGAATTTTTTTTGTTTTATGTGGTTGTTTTGACAAGAGGAGAATTATTATTATTATTATTATTATTATTATTATTATTATTATTATTTAATTATTATATTTTGTTTGCTTTCTTTGGTTCTCATTCCATTCCATACTTAAAGTATGGGGACAGAGCTTGGTATTTTTTTATTATTATTATTCTCATTATATTACTGATTTATTTTATTATTATTTTTTACTGATTTTATTTTGGTTGTTATTATCATTATTACTACTATTATTATTATTCTCATTATTATTATTATTTGTCATCATTATTATTATTGTTAAAGATAGTTATTATTATTATTCTCATTATTTTTATTATGATTATTATTATTGTTACTTGCAAAACTATCTATTTACTAAATATTATTATTGATAAAAGTTTTAGGAAAATATTATTTTATGGCTAAAAGGAAACAACTATTTTGATTTTAAGTTTGTATTATATAATATTTTGGAAATAAAATATATACATTTTTCCATCTAGAGTCGTATCTTTACAAACCTAGAGTTTTTTTTTTTCCGAAAACGGTCTCTTGACTTTAAAGAACTTTCTTTTGTATTTTTCCTATAAATATTTTGACTCGTAAAAATTAGCTTTTAGGGATTATAAATATTTTCTAAAATTCGTATATATATTTATTTTCTTTGATTTTCTCCTGTCCGTATCCAAGTCCTATTGTTCCTATTCCTTCGCCCATTTCGAGACTACCTTATGTCCATCCTAACTAATTTGACCCTTCTGGACCAAATGGAACCGACCGTGCCACCATCCGTGGTCACCTTGCATAATTATTACACCAAAGTTGCAGTTCGTGCCACCATGATTATCGCAGCCCACCAGGCGCTCTACCAGGCAAGACACCTTGCCATTAGCTGTTTACTTATTTTTAGCTCATATTTCATGCATCATTTATTTTCCTTATGCAAAAAAACTGTGATACATGGCATAACCTGTTAGAACTTACCGTTCATTTATTTTTCCTGCTATGTATAATTTTTCTCACATTAAACCTAGATTTAAGGGACCACCTTGTGTGTTGCATTCATTGGCCTTGACACGTTGTAACACGAGATTGTGTGTCGCATGTAGAACACGGAAGTGCGTGATTGGCTGGCCACCAGTACGTACAAGCCGTGCGATAGGAATAACCGCTAAAAGAGATTGCATGCTAGTTTGACTTAGCGGTTATAGCGGTTTGCGTTGTGGATACAACACAGTAGGCATTGGACGGAGAGAACAATTCCTTAGCGTATGGGCTTCGATGCACTTCCCTTGTGACCCGGACCCTCCGTTGGAGATACGGGGTTGATGACCCAAGATTACTGACGGCCACTGACGATTCTGCGGAACGTCATGCTCTTACTGATGGGGCCTCTGGTGCCCAAGGGAGACTACGCCGATCCTATTCAGCCAGGGCCCATGTGCAGGAAGGATTGTTCTTAACTACATTTCACTTAGAACGGTAGGCTACCCTATCCGTTAGGTACGAGTACTTTTGGTTTGGGTACTTGTATCTGACCGTGGCTTGGAACAATAACTTGTCGCGGATTAGTTCGTCACATCTTGTCCTTGTTTGGTTGTAGGTGTGACTTACTACTTCGATGAGAAGGTATTGAACCTTGTTGGGGTCCGGATACCATATCGGATTCTTAGCATGGAAAGATATGTCACCGTGAATTAGTTTACCATCTCCTGTCCTTGTTTGGTTGGGGGGATGGTACGCTCGTTCAGTAGGTGCGTATTGGAACATGTTATCATTCGATTTACTTATTTATTGAGCAATATTTATTCAGTTTATATGGCATGCTATTATGTGTCTTGTTACGTCCCTCTGAGGACCTGGTTATCTCCCCAGGTGTGTGCTATTGTTCTTCGCAGGTGCTTTAGCTCTAGCCGTGTTCATTGCTATTTCTCGAGGATGATTGCACTTGGATCGTCTTCGCTCTGCTCACCAAAATCATTTATTCTATTATGTACTTTTCCTTATTTTGTTGGTAGTGGATTTGTCTTCGCCCAACATATTGTATCAAGACAAATTCATTCTCATTATATGATCTTTTATTCATTTATTCTGTGTGGATGAGATTAGTTATGGTTCTACTGTATTTTACAGCTTATGTATTTATACGAGGCTTTCATATATTGGAGTATACTTCGTATGAATATAGCTGGCATGTCTACGTTCCTAGTCCTACGTATTTTGGGACTGGGGCGTTACAAAGAGAGAAGCCGTCAATGGATGTTCATCTGGGGTAAAATTACTAAGCAAATGGCCGGGATACAGTACCCGCAAAGTATATGACGGTCCGTCCCGAGCAAACCTAAAGGAATCCTTCCTGGAGTGAGTGTCCAGCTTAAAATGGCTCGTCATCAGACCCCCTGCGATGGGGTCAGGTCTCATCCCATGCACCGCTTTTCGAAGAAGCAAAAGAAAATGAAATTGGGAGATGTCGGTCGGTCGCCGGAACATACAAACTGAGGTTGTAGTTCCCAAAGTACCAATCCTGTTTTAGCTTCAAGAGGTCTGTCTCCTTCAAGATCAGCTTGTCATCGAAGAGGAACTGAGGTTTAAACATCTCACCCCCTGAATAACTTACGATCGACAACTTGCATCGATCCATCATGCGATGGAAGTAGACGAAGTATTGTTCATGTATTCTAGTCAATCGATGCTCTGGTTGGCCTCGGGCAATCAAATTCCTGGCAGGGTTAACCACCTCCTCATCAAAACTCATGCCTAGTGAGCAGACTGACGATTGAAAGAGGATCTCGTCGAAGCGGAGGATAGTCACAGAAACTGCATTCAAAATAAAACAAAGTCAGAAAAAATATAATCTAAGTATTTTTCTGCCAAAAGAGCAAGATGCGCAGTCACTATTTAGTAGCCTTCCACGCCAACATGATGGACTTTTGCGCAGGCACTTTCATTACCCATGCGCATCAGTAAGCAAAATCCATACGTAGGCACTTTTCAGCACCGATGCGCATAAGCAAGCTAAGCCTCTGCGCAAGCACTATTTTTAGTAGCCATGCGCATCAGCAGATAGAGCTTTAGCGCATCTTATAGACGTTGCTCCGAAAAGCAGCGCCCATGTGCATCAGTAGATGGAACTTTAGTGTATCTTATAGACGTTGCTCTGAAAAGCAATGCCGATGCGCATCAGTAGTTAGAGCTTTTGCGCATCTTATAGATGCTACTCCGAAAAGCAACGTCCATGCGCATCACCAAAATAGGGCATCGATGTTTTCAAATGGAACACCCGTTTTTGTCTTGGCCATCTCTCTGACAAAAACTCACTTGCAACAGCTGGTCGCACATCTCTATGTGCGCCAGCATCAGCGACCAGAGAGTCGCCAATGTTGACAGCCTCAGTCGTCAGCCGCTTCCCTTTGGCCTTGCTCGTGCATGCCGTACTGGCCTTGTCGGCTTTAAGAGCTCTAAGGACTCTCGAATTTTTTGGGGCCATGGAGAAAAGCTAGGATTTTTGCTTGAGGAAGAAGAAGAAGAAAGTGTTTTCTTTCTTTTGGGAGACGAAATGAACTCAGTAAAGTTCTTTCTCCTCTGAAAAAACCAATTTATAGAGAAAGACACGTGTCAAACTTGATAATACCAAAGAGACGCTTCCGATTTAAAAGGATGCTTTGAAACGCGTGCAAAGATGGAACGAAATTATTTCTAATTTCTTCCTAAAAACGAGGAGCCATTTTTATTTAATGAAGTGGCGACTGAGAGCACTTAACGATGACAGCCTGTCAGCAACGTGCTACGCACTTCTTGTACCATGTGTTATTTTCATACTTTTGTTCAAAGTATTCCAAACTTTATCCAAAGTCTGAAAAGTTTGAAGGGGGTGTTGTAGAAGCATGAAAAAGCGTAGCATCTACAAAGCGTAGGAGACACAAAATTTTCTGCACACATCAAAGAACAGAAAAGCACAGTACATGAAGAAAGATGCTTTATTAAATCATGATTATAAAGGTCTATTATAGATTCTTCATGATTATATATAAAGACTATCTACTCAGTCTAAAGTGCGCAGCTTACAAAAGTGCACAGCTTACAAAAGTGTGCAGCTTACAAGTGCACAAACCACAAAAGCATAGCACTTTTCTTCGTCGGAGCGGATCACTTCCTCGTCAGAGCGAATCACTTCCTTGTCAACAAGCGAGTATCCTCCTCATCAGCCAACTTGTGGCTCTTGCAGCACAACGAAGGGCCGGCAGTCAACCCAAATCCAGTATCTTGGCCATCAAAGACCCCAAGATGTTGTTCATGTTCGAACCCATCATGCCAAGCATTCAAGTACATCTCGAAACTCTGAAGTTGTTCTCCACCAAGACTATGACTACTTTGAACGAAGATATCCACAACCAACATCGACTTATGTGAGGCCTACGGCCGTCTGAAGCTAAGGCGGGGTCGAGCACGATATAGGAGTGACTAGAAGCAACGGACAATGGCTTCCTCAAAAGCTTCTCTTTTAGGCTGTGTGTGGTGAAACCCACACGCCATGTGGCAGCGAGTCAAAGGCTCCAAGTTAATTGGATGAACCTAGAAACCATCCCAATGAATCTTAGTTAATAAGAGCTTTTGACCGAGTTTTCTGGAGTCCCGTAAAAGCGGCAGGAATTAATGAAGTCGTTGACTTAGCACGACCCTAAAAACGCAGTGACTCAACATTCCAAAAGCACAGTGACTCAGCACTCCAAAAGTGTAGCACTTCAAAAACTCAAAAGCGCAGCGCTCCGAAAGAGGCCCCGTACACTGGGCCATCACTTCAGCATTAATGGCACGCCCAGACGAAGTGTCAGAAGACAGTAAATAACAGCTATCAAGTTGTTAGTTGACATATAGCAGTTGGCAGATGTCAGTCAAAAGTACGTCTTCCAACACAACTTCGAAAAGTGCAGTCAACGGGATGCCCAGAAGCGCAACCTCAGAAGACGTCTAGAAGCGCAGCCTCAATTACGTCCAGAAGTGCAGCCTCAGTGATGTTCGGTGTACAGCTCACTCACAATGTGGAACTTGTCCACGTGGCCAGAATGGCAACTGTATCTCTCTAGATACTACCAAATCTAGTTTGTTTAAACTGTCTCCCTTAAGACACAATAAAATCCATTATGTTTCAATAGAAAGATATCTTTGAGCAGTGTGCACACGCCACGTGTCATTGACTCAGTCACGTTGATGAATGGGTGCTAACCACCCAAGATCTCAGCAACAAGTAAATTCCACCAACTGCCACGTGTCAGCTCAGCAGCAGCCCCAACCGTACAGTTATAACATATTCTCCAGAAATCTCGTGCACATAGCGCTTATGTGCACCAAAACCCCTGCGCACATCGCATATGTGCCCGCCTATAAATAGAAGAGGTCTTCCTTCATTCAGGATTCTTCGACTGCTTCTTGATTGGCGTACCCAGATCACCACTCACAAGCATTCAGAGAGTTAAAGCAAGTTCTTCTCGTAGTCAGATTGTCAACAGAGTAAAGGAGCCACTACAGTGCTCGATCTCCCTCGTCACACTTTTCAAGAATCAAAATTGTACTTAGATCTCCTATTTAGGAATCTTTGTACTCTTCTTAGTTTGAAATACAAAAGTTTGTTCAACTTTTTGTTCATGGCAAACACCATGCAGGCCGACTAGGGAAAGTACAGAAAAATTATTGATCATAAGGATTAAACTTAAGGGGAGACCACTTGGAAGTTTCAAAGGATAATAGCAATTAAAGTCCAAGGATTCGTCAGGATGAAAACAAAATGATGAAGCATGATGATCATGATTAGATATAAACCTTTGGAGTTATATTACACAAAAATTTGAGGAATTTTCACATAGAGGACATAGAAAATCAGGAGTATGATATAATGGGAAAAGAAATTTTCTTGGATAATGAGGAATTGTCCTAGGAAGATTAGGTATTAGAGAGAAACATGTTATAGGAATAAGTAAGACTAAATTAGAGTAGTCAACCAACTATATTGGATAAGTCAAACATTTAATAAACTATTGGAGATAGGGACTAGAAGAATGATCAATAAAGTTATACTATGATGGAGGTATTAGATCTAAGTACTTATTTGACGAAGCCTTAATTTTTTTTCTAATGGATAGTCAGGCATGCTTGTGAAAAACGTATAATTTCTTATGGATAGATAAGGTAGATCATTGGTTATGTTGTTATTAGGTATGACTTAAGGCTTGTGAAAGTATAGCATGGAGTTTCAGAGTTGATCAAGTTTAAGAATTGATCATGATCTTCGATGATTAATCGCAACCAAGGATCTAGGACTAGAGTTAGAAAGTTGTACCTCAAGAGGCAGACTAGTAAACCTTTATCGTTACAATCTAGTTATAAATACTAGAGGAATGACAATTGGAACATTGTGTTGGTTTGAGGATATATAGTGGGTATACAAGAAGAGAGAATTATAAGGAGCATTACATTTAGTCTGAATAAAAGAAGATGAATAAGATTGAAATTTCATGAAAAGTTATTGAGATGAGGATTATGACCATGATTATCTATGATGACATAAAAAGGATTACATAGAGAACCATACCTTAAGAAAGATCTTGAAATTGAGATCCAATAAAGAACGAGGAGACTATCCCAAGGAGATAGATGAAACAAAATTGATGGCAGAAAGAAACAAGGTAAGGGAAATAATATTATGCAAAGAAGTTGATATGAAAATCATACCATGATGTATTGTAAGCACCTGACAAAGATTATGGCATGAGATAAGAAAAAAAAGATTTCAAGACCGAGAGGTAGAGTAATCCTAAATAGATTGATAAGCCGGATCTAGAGTAGAGTTGTGCATAATGGATGATACATTCCAGAGGATGAAGATGTTTTATATAAGGGTGAAAGAGGTTAAGAATTAAATGATGTATATTTCGAGGATAGAGGATATTTAACGACCTTAGCAGATCACATTATAAGCAACTTGGTACTTTGTGTTAGCAGAAATTTCAATTAAAAAAGATAAGCCATAAAATAAAGTGTACTAATGGAAATTGGATGATATCAAGGACTTTCGAGTTTGATTCTGGATTAAGATTGGCTAGCCGTATTTGAGGGACTATACGTTATCCTAGGAACCTGATAGATAGGCTAAACCATAGTATGAATTGGTGTGCAATTATCTCAGCCCGCTTGATTTTCATATTATTCTAAGTGACTAGAAGTTGTTCTTTTAAGACGTATCCATATTCTTTCCCTTCCTATTTCTAAGCTCATAAATCACGGTTGCGTGATTAGCCTTTTTATCATTCTAAAAATATGATAAGAAGATCATATTCTTTCCTAACCATGCCTTAATTTTAAACCAAAACCTTGATTTCATACCTTTTGAGCCTAATGGTCATATTACCCTAGACATCATTCCTTCCAAATTTCTGATCAAGTATATACCCAAATCGTGCCCCATTCCTATGAAAATTTCTCATTGAACTTATCAAAATCTTCTTTACCATGATCTGCAACTTCCCTGTTCGCAATCATCTTGAACTTATCTCCCCGTTATGCAATTATAAATTCCTCTATGCCACATCGCTCTAGTTATGTCTAACCGAGTCAATTCCTTCTAACATATTGAAACCCTGACCCATATAGGAGTAGCACTGAATTGATAGTAATTCAGTTATAGAGTTATTGACCAATAGTGCATGATAGTACCTAGGTCTCCTTAGTTATTGCAGACTGTAATACCTAAATTCTCGTATTCCTTTCCAAAACCTTGCTAGTAGAATAACGACCATGGCCTTGTTGTTGCATTTATAAAGTTGAGGTGCATTTAGAATTTAGTAGGATATGCACCCTAGATATTAGTGGCATCAGCATCCTACATGAACTATGTACCACTAGTCACACTTGACTCCTTTAAGATATTAATCTTCTATCCTTTTATACTATGTCTTAGTGTAATTTCGAGGACGAAATTGTCTAAGGTGGGTAGATTGTAAGCCCCCTAGATTTTAGGATTTCTTTTAAAAAATTTAAATGAATTATTTTCAATAAATATTTTATTATAATTAGTTTTGATCATTAAATATATTTTTCTGTAACTTTGATTTTTGGAGCGCCAAGGATGTAAGTCTCTCGAAACGTTCTTCATAAGTTTTGATCTAGACAAGTTTATCTTTATTTTTATATATCATATCCCACTCAAACTTGTTCCTTATATTCTATTTATATCACACAACTTTTGAGTCAATTTAGGCCATTTGATTATCTACCAAAAAATATTACCTAACTTCTAATTTAATTTTGGGACTCGACATCGATCCAACCTAATCGATCCCAATATATGGTTTTGACCTATTTTGAGCCTACTACGCACATGTCACTTGCTTGCCATCCAATTGAGCCCCCGTATACTACTATTTTATTAATGATTATAACTGACTAAATTTGTAGCCATTGATCACACCTAGCCCAATCTTGATCCAACCTAACCCAAATGAACCCAACCCAAACCATACGTGACTCTCTCATGACACACCCCAAACACACAATACCATTCATTTCTCTACAAAACACCAAACACCAATTAAGGCATATCCTAAAACCTAATAGACAAAACCCATTATCCATGAAGACTAATGAGGATTACCTCACCCTCTCGCATTTAATGCTAACCATTTATGGCCAAGCCAAATGGTGGCTTCCATCTATTCTATCACTCATCTATCACACACCAACACCCATTTTTAGCATTACCATCCACACACTCTCAAAAATTCTATTTTCATGCAAAGACCTTAACCACTCTACATCTCAACCTCACCACCCTCACACTCAACTTTTCTACTCTCTCTCTCTCTCTTTTTAAAAACATACAGCCTCCCTCCCTATATCAACCGAACACCCTTCCTCCAATACTTCATCTACTGTACTTCTTCTTACTCTTCTTCTTCACACCCCAAAGAACCCTAAGACCTTCACTAGCAAACTCCTTCTCATTTATACATTTTCCTCCTCTTCATCACCATTCCTCTCCTCACTCCTTACAACTGTCGGAGCTGCTGCTGCCACTGTTGCTGTCCATAGCCCCTCGCCACTACTACATGCCACTGGTAGCCATCATGCGGCCGTGCACCACCAGCAAGCCTGGCACTACATCCGTACACCTCCTTCAGTACACGAGGAAGTATGGCGAATGCTGTTACTGCCCATCCGCACGGCGCCGCCTTCAGCCACCGTGAACACCCGTATGTCGCATGTCGCCACGACACGCCTTCTCGTGCACCACCCCTTGCAGCATCGTGTGCATGTCTGTGTGTGCAGCATGCATCCGTGCGTTACAGCAAATGCTGCTGCTATCCGTCGAAGCCAGCCACGTGCGGCCATGCCTCTAGCCGCTGTGCCACCACAGTGTCTCCCGGCCACTGCGAACTCCCTGCGTACCACCATGCACCACCCTGATAGCAATCCATGCAACAGTAAGTCGATTTTGACGTTTACGTCAAAATCCAGCCATGATGCGCGTTTCCAAAGATCAGAATGTACGTCTTAGGACAGCAACTTCGTGCATGTTTTCTGGTCGATTTGACCATCGAATCGTCGAATCGCTTCTTCTATCGCAATCTCGGTATATAGATCTACCTCCATCTAAATTTTCAGTCATTAATTATATTGTTTGCTATGTCAAAACTGGCCACAAAGTTGGGTGAATAATTGTGTTTATTTTTGACAGTTTTATGGAGCCAACTTCATGAATTTGTTTCTCCGTCGTCTTAGCTCCGTTGGACGCACCATCAGTTCCTATGCACAACTGGTATAACCATCTTTTATGATAAAATTTTTATTCCATTATGAGCTCGTTTGATTGGTTGAATTCGATGCCAAAGTTGGTCATCCGAATTCATAATTTCAACTTGTAAAATTCTAATTTTGGACCCCGAAACTCTGGATTCCAATGCTGAGACCATCAGTGGACTTGTGGCGTCGTTCTGTCCCCGAATTCATATATAGTTTTCTAGATTTGGACGACATGGACCCCGGTACGCATTTCGATGCAAATCAGGTCCCACAGTCCAGATCAACGGATTATTTTGAGATCGGCTCATTGAAATCCAATTTTGGATATATTATTGGGTTCGTATCATCATTCTGGTCTCGTGGACATATAGGTTGCTAGATTTAGTGAACATGGCTCCCGACACGCATTTTGGTACAAATCGGGTCCAATGGTCCAGGTCAACGGGTCATTTTGAGATCGGCTTATCGGAATCAAATTCTGGATATACCATTGGATTCGTATCATCATTCTAGACTTGTGGACATATAGTTTGCTAGATTTAGTAGACATGGGCCCCAGCACGCATTTCGGTACAAATTGGGATCCTACGGTCCTGGTCAACAGGTTATTTTGAGATCGGCTCATCGGAATCCAATTCTGGATATACCGTTGGGTTCGTATCATCATTATGAACTCGTTGACATATAGTTTGCTAGATTTTGATGACTTTGATCCTGACAAGCATTTTGGTGCTAGTGGTTCCAACGGTAGACCATATTTTGACCCAAAATTATCATTTTATCCATGTGTCCAAAATTGGACTTATGGGTAGTATAACTTAGATGTTTTTCTTATTCTAGGAATGTTGGTGATGTTTGTTTCAACAACCGGAGATGTTCATGGAGACTCCTATGTTACTACCTTTCTCGGACTTGATCATTCGCTTGCAGGACATCATCGGCTCACCACTTCACCCTAGGCAAGATCCTTGCCATACTTGTTCTATTCACATTATTCATATCTATTCTTGAGTTGTTAGTTGGTGACACTGGTAGTATGTATCCAAGGATGACTTGGGTGCCTGTCGATGATGGTATCGATGTTGTGGGTGCATGCGTGTGACTTAGAGTTAGTAGACGTACTGCGAATGGTGAAGTCATCCCGAATAATTTCTATGACTTGTCACGAGACATTACACGGCACCGTGAGTGAGGATTCATTGTGTTGGCATGAGCTTACACATTCGACTGATCATCGGTGCGAGCGGTTCATGTGTTGGTACATAAAGAGCTATATGGTGTCTAGGTTAGAGACTCACATTGAGATATGGATTGTCTGAGTCGTGGATACGACTTGCAAAGTTCAGGGGCGAGAAAGACAATCAGTAGGCATGTGGGATAGAGAGTCACTTTAGCCTCAGTGTTACCCGGTTATGCGCTATGGTTACCGGTTATGGGCTATGGTTACTCGATTATAGGCTATGGTTACCGGATATAGGGCTATGGTTACCCGGTTATGGGCTATGGTAACCAGGTTATCGACTATGGTTACCCGGTTATAGGCTATGGTTACCGGTTATGGGCTATGGTTACCCAGTTATGGGCACATATGTATACTAGGGGATATATCCGGCAGTGGCCACTAGCTGCGCGCTAGGTACGGTCGGGAGGTATACTAGTATACGTACGAATTAATCGGCTCATGATCCGACATTGGCCCGTGATTTGATGACACTTCCTTATCTACCTACCCAAGCACTCCAAAGTCATCTTCAACATGCATTAACATAGAATGGTTAGTTCGTGTACCTATATCGGACCATATCATGGGACAGTGTTTTATCATGGGCTGGTATGCCATCCCTTGTTTATGATTGGTTATAGACATGGTTTACTGATTGATGACATAGATATTCGACCATATTGTGATTCGGGCCTGCTCCTTTTATTCAGTTTATATTATGGCATGTATTTATGTATCTTGCTATGTCCCGCTGAGGACCTGGTGATCTCTTCAGGTATAGATGGACAGGTGTTGCGTGATGCACTTAGGTTTCAGGTATATATGTGATCTCTGGTATTTCATTTACTCTTTTCTATATACATTTCACCATTATTTGTTTCGTGCTACTATGTAGCCTATTATTTGCAAGCTTATTCATTTCTCAATCTTGCTCGAACATGTATATTAATTACTGGGTGGTCAACTTTAATATATTCTGTTCATTATGGATATTCGCTTCATTACTGTAGACTGAGATATAGATGATCAGTTACTTTAGTACCCTTAACAGCATAGTACATCTAGGGATAAGTCCACTAAATTAGAAACTTATCCTAGATCATATTAACTGGCATGCTCGCTCCTCAAGTTCCTATATATTTTGGAACTAGGGCGTGACATAAGTCATATCCATGACTTGTCTAGTTTGTAACTGTATGAGTCTCTAACACCCTAGTCATGACAGTTACGTTCTAACCGTCACATGTCTTATGTGTATCATTGATAAACTAAATATGCAAGAGCATGTCCCATATGAGACTCCTAATTTTTGGGGCACATGCAACATTGTCAAAGGAAATATAATGATATCCCACAATCATAAGGCAGTCCGCTAAGACTATGTCCATATGCATAATTTAAAGAAAATATGACTATGGATTAGATGTAACTCTTTGAAAGTGTGAAAGTGGCACTTAAGCCATGATGAGTTGGAGCTAAAAGTGTAAAAGTGGCACTTTCAAAATGTGTTTGGATAGAGTACATTTTGTCTGCTACAAGTGGAAGAAAAATGGGTTTGGTGTTTGGATGGTTGTTGAAAGTGGAGAACAAAGTAGTTGGGTTGTTTAGATGGTTGTTGAAAGTGGATATTGAATGGCGATGTGGTAACCCCGGTAGGCTTACCCCCCAAATATATATTTTTAACACATAATTGTTATAAATGTTAACCTAAAAATTATAATATAAAATTTATTTATTAATTATTGATTATTTTAGTTAGTCATATAATTATTAAATATTAATTAAAAAACTAATTTTTTGTTTTTTTTAAAACTAATTATTTTTATTAGATGAAATAAATTAATTAGTTAAAGAAACAGCAACAACATCTAGACTCTTCCTATCTCTCTATGAAGACTTATGAAGACTTCTCTTTTCCCATCCCAAAATTTTAAGCAGCAGCTCTTCTTCTTCCTCTCTCCCTCTCCGGACTCTTCTTCTTCCTCTCTCCCTCTTTGGACTCTTCTCTCTCCGTACTCTTCTTTCTCCTCTCTCTCTCTCTCTCTCTCTCTCTCTCTCTCTCTCTCTTTCTCTCTCTCTGGATCTTGCTCTTGACGTTGGCGGTCCATAGTTCGGTCTCGTCGGCTACCTCCTCGGTCGGTTGGCTCTGAATCTCGTCGACATCGAGACTGTCGGCCTCCACCATCACCGTTAGCCTCCACATCTGTCATCGTCGTCGCCATCACAGCTCCCAACGTCGCCGCCTCCACCGTCATTACCGTCGGTTTCACGGCACCCAACGTCGTCGCCTCCACCATCACCACCGTCGTCGATGTGAGAGTGGAGCAAAAATGGGAGTTCCTGAATTGACTCGGGATGGAGTTCCTGAGGAGTCCCTCCAAAAAATGGAAGGATGTGAGAGGGGAGCAAAATTGAGGGGACAGGAACTGCAATACATCAGTTCATAAAAAAAAAGTTGGTTTCAATGTTGTAACCAAACACCTGAACTCTCTTGAGTTCATGCCACTTTCACAAAATCACTCTAAATCCTTCCCACTTTAACTGAACCAAATAGGCCCTTATTGCATCATGTATAACTTGAAAGCACAGTAAAGTAAACCATAAACACTAAACAGAGATGCGACTCGATGAACTAGAAATAATCAAATAATAGAGATGCAGTAACTAAACAGTAAAGATACAAAATGTATATATTAAGTAAATATGGCAAGGTATCTTGCCCGGTGGTGTGCGATGATCTAACATGTCCCGTTTTTTCCAATAGCCATGGTCGACGAATTTGCGAGGAAATAGGTACGCGCGATTAGTCATGAAGAATGGTAATAATCGAGAAGAATTTGTGGAGAAAATACTTATATTATTTTTAGAAAATATCTACAATATTTGAAACTTATAATTTATTACCCAAAAAATTTAAATAAATACAAAAATCAAAAATCATTTTTCAGCAAAAATTCTACGTTTGTTCAAAATAGAATTTTTCAGGTAAAAACTAAATTTTTATTAGTCCAAAATACTTTTAAGTAAATATATGTAAAAAATATTTTAGGTCAAAAATTATAATAATATATTTTAAATAGAAATAATATTTTGTTACAAAATAGTTTTTAAAAATTATCTACTATATATATTTACTTAATAATAAGAAGTATAAAATTTAATACTAATGGTACACGATTAATAAAAATAATAATAATAATATTTATAATTCCTATATCTAAAAGTAGTTATAGCTACTATATATTGTACAACAATTATATTAATAATATATATAAATATAAGCATATTAATAGCAGACTGTTGTCCTATTTTCTTTTGTGAGACAGATGAGATTGAGAGAAGTGGCTCGAGAGAGGGAGAGAGCGAGAGAGAGAGAGAAAGAAGAACAGAAGAGGGGGTGGGGAACTCACACCTCTCTTCTCGACCAAGTGGTGGTCGGAGGTCGCGGAAGGTGGCACCAGCGAAGCTGAAAACATATCTGCGGCTGCCTCTACCGTTGCGCTGTCGCGCTGGCCTTTGGCCGACGACCACCTTGCGGCAGCATGCGTGCTGGGGTGGGGATTAGGGTTTATATATATATATATATATATATATATATATATATATATATATATATATATATATATATATATATATATATGCAGATGACTTCTAGCCTAGTGGTTAAGAGAGATACATGCGACCCGAGTGGTCAGGAGTTCGAATTCCAGTGGGAGCGATTCCAGAAACAATTTACCTAGTTCCAAATATATATATATATATATATATATATATATATATATATATATATATATATATATATCGGGGAACAGTGCTCGGGTCTGGGCTCGCGTAGGGGGTGCTACTGTTCCTTGGATCAGTAGCGTATTTTCTTCCTCGTTTTTTTTACTTATTTATTCCTTTTTCTTTTCTTTTCGTTATTTAATCTAAAATAAAATATTAAAATAAATCTAAAATTTATACCAAAATCTGAAATATAATTTAAATATATATAATTTCATTAAAATATTTATATGCCTATTATTTTTATTATTTCTAACTTATAGAAATCAACTTTTAAAATAAAAATTCCAAAAAACTTATATATAAATATTTTTTAAAATATAAAATATAAATAATTATTTTATAACACGATATAACATATTTACAATTATATCTATTATAGTTATTTATTTAATAAAATAAAACTTTTTGATCGAAACTCTAGAACTATATATATATATATATATATATATATATATATATATATATATATATATATATATATTGGAAAAGGAAAATTCATTAAAAAGATACGCAACAGGACAAGAAACTGGGCCCACAGGGGGCACCCAGTTTTCAAAATACAAAAACGAAAAGAAAGGCGCTCGGCCCGAGGGTGAGTCGGTCCGCACGAACGCGGGAACCGAGGGGAGCGCGGCCCGAGGGGTTCCGAGGCGTCAGCGGCGCGCTGTCCGAAGCGCTCAGTGCCCGGACCGAGGAGGAGCTCGGCGCTAAGCCCGGGGATGGGCCTCGGCGGAGGGGGAAGGGCGGGGGGGGGGGGCCTCGGCGAAGGAGAAAGGGCGAGGGGGCCACGGCGGATGGGGGGCTCAACCCCGGGGGGGGCGCGGCGGAGGGGGAACCGGAGAGGGGGCTCACCCCGGGGCGGAGGAGGCCTGGGGGAAACGAGGAGTCGGGGGGAAGCCACCGGGAGAGGGCGGTGAGCCTGGGGGAGCTGCCGGGAGGTGGAGGGGCATCCCGGAGGGGGGGGTGGAGCCTGGGGAACGACGGGAGGATGAGCTCGACCAAGGGGAGGCTGGACGTGAAGTGCTCAACCCCGGAAGAGGAGGAGGGGAAGTGGAGGGGCGGAGTAGGGGCCACCGCGGAGGGAGGTGGTTGGGAAGGGGAGCCGGGGGTGGCGCACGGAGGGGCCTCTCACCGACGGGGAGCGGCCCAGGCGAACTGAGAGAAGGAGAGCGGAGCTGCAGCCGGCTTCGGGAAAAGGGGGCCAGATCCGCCGCGTCGGCTTTAGCAGGGACCGCCGGAGGGGGAAACGGCGCTAGAGGAGGGGGATGAAGCGTCGAGGGGCGTGAAGCGGAGGCTGGGAGGAGAGGGAGAGGGAGAGGAGCTACACCAAGACCTCCGGAGGCAGGGGTGCAGGCGGTGGACGAAGCCGAGGGGACGATGGGCCACCGCAGAGGGAGGGATACAGGCGGCGGCAAGATGAGAGGAGCGGCAGGCGGAGGGGGCAGCGGGTCAGAAGAAGCCAAGCCTGGCGGGGCAGGGGGCGACCCCGGCGGAGGACCGAGGAGGGAAGGGGTCGGAGGACCACCGGGGGGGCAGACGACGGGGGCCTGCGCCAAGACCGAAGGCTGCGGCGACGCCGTGGACGACGACGGCGTCGATGGGGGCGGGGGGAGCAAAGAAGGGATGGGGAAGCCGGACGGCAAGCAGCCGCCAAAAAGGAGGGAGGAGAACCCCCACATGAGGGGAGGCGTCCAGGCGGGGGGAGGCTGTCAGGCGCATCCCGGCCATCCAGGGGAGCTGGGGCGACGGGAGGGGAGGGGGCTACCTAGAAGGGGGAAGGAGCAAGGCGGCGAAGGCGCGCCGAGGGAGCCTCCGGGCCAAGCCAGCCAGCCAAGAACGAGGAGAAGGGGTGGGAAGCCGCGACGAGCCAAGGGGCTCCCTCCGGTGGAGACCAGCGGAGCCAAGGGGGAGCCTTTGGCATCCTCGATTTTATATATATATATATATATATATATATATATATATATATATATATATATATATATATATATATATATATATATATATATATATTGAATTTCTATAATTAATACCAAACCGAAATAATATATATACCGTTTATATGTAATAATAACTAGATATTAATTAACCAAAACTAATTACCGAGTAAATTTAAAATACATAATAAAATATTTTATACTACAAGACTCATATATGTAGAAAATATTTATTATTATTCGTACTTGTACAAAGCTATAAATAAATAAAAATAAAATATTTTATAATCCCAAGTGTATATAATTTTAATATATACCAAGATTAACGGATACTCATTTAGCATAATAACTGTTAAATAAATAAATAAATTGTAAAAAGTAGGTGGTTTACAAATACCCAAGTCTATAGGTGAAATGTAGAAAAATTAAGTCATATATGGTCACTAGGGTCCCTGAGTAGCACCAAATAAGTTATTTTGGTATTGCAGAATTTTCTACATTTTTTGAAGATTTTTAGATATTTAATATATACGTAGAATTATTACTTTATAAGCTTTCGAGAATTTATGTAGGGTCACACGGGAGTATTTTTGATCAAACATTTTTATTCAAGTTCTAGATAGTTAAAAATATTTTCTATAATTTTCTAAGATTTTGTCTGAATTTTTTGGAAGTTTTAGGAATTTTTAAATAATTAAAACCTATAGAATTTATTTTTCATAGTCTTTTGGATTTTCTGTGGGGTCACACAATGATAATTTAGACCAAATATTTTAGTTAGGCTCTAGACACCTAGGAATATTTTCTAGAATTTTTTTGGTATTTTTTTATTTAGATTTTTGGGATTTATTTGGAGTTAAAATAAATTTTTAATAATTTTTTGCAATTAAAATAACTAATTACATAGTCAGCCAGCCCAGTCAGTCACCCAGTCAGCCAGGGCAGCCTACAGGTCAGCCGTACCGCCTCTATCTCTCTCCTATATATATTCATTAAATCCAGAAAATCTTATTATTTTCTAGCCGATTTTTAGAGAGTTGGTCTTGGAGATCCTTCGACTTCGCGAAGCGATTGCGATCAACAACGACGTCCTTTTTTAGTACTTTTTTTTGTTAGAACCGTATCGAGATTAGCTTTCCAAAAATATATTTTATTTTCTATTATTATTTACGTGAATTCTAGAGAACTATTTGAGTGCCGGTTATCCAAAAATCGACGCGTCGTACCGTTTTCGAGATTTCGGGAGATCCCTAACTCTGATTTGTGACCCATTTGATGTTTTTGAAAGCTAACACTAAGATATACAACATATAATTTTTTCAAGAATTTAGAATTCATATAGTATTTTAATTAATTCATAGAATGCAGATTTCACCGGTAATTCACCGATTTAGTTACGGTTAGCTATAATAGCGATAACTTTTGACCAAATCATGATTTTGTGGCACCATTAATTCTAGTGCACTCATGATGCTAAAGTCTACTTGGTTGCATACTCAAGCCATTGAGTTTATATCGTTTGACTACTTAGTCAATGATATACCACGATTTGCGTGCCACGGATCCCGAATTTGAACCGTGACTTTATTTAGCCAAAAATTTGCGTTTAGTTTTTATTTCAGATTATTATGATATTAAATTAGAATTTTATTTGATTTTATTTGATCGTTGTGACTTCATTATCTATCAGCGCAAGTAAATATCATTATGACCTAAATTGTCTTTATTTTATGTTGGCTGTTGTTCTTTTCTTTTAACTGTTAGTTTTATCTTTCTATTATTGGTGCACGAGAGTTAAACTTTTTATCATGACCATACATGTTCACTGAATGCTTTCATTCAATTTTCAATGTTCAAGTTCAAAGTTAATGTCAAGTGATCATGTTCAATTGTAAGCAAGTCGGTAGGGAAAATACAACAAGTAAGCATGTGGTCAACAAATTGAATGCAGCAATATTCAAATCCAGAATGTCAATGTTGATAGCAGTCGTTGCACCTCATGTACCGACTGTCATATGTCCTAACTCATTCACATGTGAAAATCTTGTATTCTAAAACACAAAGTACACCAGACTTGATCACTATTTCTATATTGTTTATTGTTTGTCTTCCATCGAGTCTGTTTTACATTGTTATTATGTCATAGTAGTACTCTTCTCATCATATCGTACCATGTTTATAGTTTATTTTCCTTATTTTTGTTTATTCATGCTTGTATATTATATTATGTAATGTAGTATTATGGTGATCTTGATCCAATCCTGACTGGATAACTATTTTTCAGCTTGAGACAACATGATCTGTCCCGAGATCTATGATGAGTATGTTGGCGACACTGACGTTACAAACGTACCGAATTTCGGCACTGATGCGAATTAGCATATTTCTTTCTTATGCTTTCATATTAGTTAGTGGTTATAGACATAGATTTTAGTTTATTTTATTTTCTACTACCAGGTTTGTTCTCGATACTATCTGAATTGTAGTAGATTATTTGACGATTATCTTTAGTTTATTTATTGAGATTATTGGATATTATTTTTGGTGATTATTGATGGCTTTGTTATGGATGATATATGTGTGTTATTCTTGTTGTGGATCATTATTATCATAGACAGCGTACTATTGTCGATGCTGTGGTGTAGGCTGGACTTAGCCATGCAATCGTATCCCAAAAGTGGGAGCGGATCATGGCAAGAAGCTGCCATCAGAGGAAAGGGACAAGAAAAGGTCGTCGGGGTCCTCGCGGCACGAAGCTCCAGAAGTAGCGATGGTCGCGACCCCCACCTTACTGAACCAGGCCGTCGTCCGCCTCCAATACCACGAGCCATTAGGGGAGAGCATATCATATATCCTACTGTCCAGAGGGACAGAGGACACCGGACGCAGCAGACCGAGGCCCGTCCAGTTCTCGAACAACACATTGGACACCTTCGTCCTCCCACAGCCTAATGTACAGTTCGGCAAGCCCTCTTCCACTAAACATGCATCTCGAAGAAGCCAATGTCATGTTGTTAGCAGAGGCCATTAATAGGTGAGTGCATTTGAAGTACCTCACCTTCATAAACCTGCTTCAAAGTGTGCATTGTGTCCTGAGCTTCCACCAAAGCTTCATGGAGAAGGCATCAACAATGTTTTCTAACCTTCGAAAGCCCAACCCACCTTCAACAGTTGGGCATGCCATAGTCCTCCAACTGGCCCAATGTCTCTTATCCATGCCATCGTAATGACCCCAGAAAGACCTAGCAAACATCTTCTCAATGTTGTTCAATACTTTCTTTGGTGGAATACAAGCAGCTAGCGTGTAAACCGGAATGGAGCTCAGGACATGGTTGATAAGAATAGCTTTACCACCTGGGGAGAGCGTGCAGTTGTGCCATCCCTCCAGTTTCTTCCTACTTTTGCTCACCAAGTCGTGGAACAAGCCGCTATTCCTTCTGCCGTACACCAACGGACAACCCAAGTAGTAGAAAGGGGCCCTCCATAGTGTACCCCGTCTGTAGCGCTATGTTCTCTTTCTTGACAGCATTCGAGGAATGGTGAACATATATAACTCTTTCGCACGCTAATACGCTGGCCTGAGGCCGGCATGTATTGGGAGAGAGTGTTGTGGACCACTTCCACCAACCCTGAGTCACCAAATATGAAGATGAGGACGTCGTCCATGTAAGCTAGGTGGGTGATGTACGGGCACCCGCTAGCAGTATGGAAGTAGTTGAATTGCGGGATACGACCCATCATGTTGAGGTTTCTGCTAAGAACATCAGCAGCGATGATGAAGATTGTTGGGAAGAGAAGGTCGCCTTGACGAATGTCGCGGGAAGATCTGAAGAAACTAGACGCATGGCCGTTCACCATAGTAGAAAACCAAGAGTCACTCACCAACCTCCATAGCAAATCGATCCCCAGTTCCGAGAATCCGAAGGCTCTAAGGATACAGATCATGAACTACAAATACAGCATGTCATAAGACCTTCTCCATGTCTAATTTGATTATGATGTTATCACCTCTAACCGGATACTTCATGCAACTGACTAGTTCCTACGCCAAAAGGATGTTGTCGACTGTATTCTACCCGTGGATAATCCGCTCTGTTCAGGAGATATGATCTTGGGGAGGAGGCCTGCTATTCTGTTAGCAATAAATTTAGAAATAATCTTGTTAATAAAGTTGTACATACTCAATGGAAAAAAGTCGATGAAGCTAACAGCGTTGCGGTTCTTCGGGATCAGAATGAGGTTGGCGCTAGAAACCTCTTTGGGAGATCTGGCACCTTGGAAGAAGGTGGTTGACGTCTCATTAATGTCCTGCTTGATAATGTCCCAACAAAATCTGTAGTAATACCAGAGAATCCATCCGGACCCGGAGCACTATCATATTTCAGAGACCACATGCACAGCGCCCTTAACCTCATCCTCCGTCGGGAGAGCCATCAGCATATCATCGTCGTCGGTGTCAACAGTGCCTGGGATAGCCGCAAGGAAGTCAACATGTGTATGGTCTCTTTGGGAAACAAAGAAAAGAAGAAGTTGTTGGCAGCTTCACGGATCTCCCGCTGACCTTTCTATGTTCCTATTCTCGACTTGAATTTGATGCACCACCATTCTGTGATGTCTGCCCTTTGCTTTCTGCTTCCAGAACTTCTCTTCGATCCCGATTCAAAATTTCAGAAGGGCTCTAGTCAGGTTCAGGGAAGCATGCGGTAAAGCAGAGCCGTCGCGGATAACCAAAGCCTCCGTACGATAAATATCGTCTTCCGCTAGCCGTACCGTCTGGAAGATATCACCGAAGGCATCCCTGCTCCATTAGGACAGTGTAGGAACAAAATGTAAAGCAAAATACTCTAAAGGAGATGAATAAAGAAGGCAGCAGATTATTAGCTATTAAAAAAATGTTAACAGTAAGATCACAGAAATATATCATAGTTATGAGTAAGTAAAAGTAAAGTGCAAAGAGCAAACTCAAAGACGACGATGTATACTGGTATCCCTCTTGTGAGGACTGATCCCGTCGGGAGAACTCTGGCTCCCAGTTGAAATCTACTATGGAAAAATCACAAGTTTTAATCCAAAGTCCTTGTCAACTTCTACAAACACGAGCTTTGATCCGTAGTGCTCGACCGACTTCAATGGTGAAGTGTCTCACTTCTGTCAAGCCTCTAGATTACAATCACTCTGAACTTCTAGACCATACCGTATTGGAAAACCGATTAGAGGATTGTAACTGGCTTAGGATTTGAAATTGAAAGCTTAAGAGCAAACTCAAAGACGACGATGTATACTGGTATCCTTTTTGTGAGGACTAATCTAGTCGAGAGAACTCTGGCTCCCAGTTGAAATATGCTATAGAAAAGTCACAAGTTTTCATCCAAAGTCCTTGTCAACTTCTACAAACACGAGATTTGATCCGTAGTGCTCGATCGACTTCAATGGTAAAGTGTCTCACTTCTGTCAAGCCTTTTGATTACAATCACTCTGAACTTCTAGACCGAACCTTACTGGCAAACCGATTAGAGGATTGTAACTGGCTTAGGATTTGAAACTGAAAGCTTAGTGGGACTTTGGAAGATCGTAGTAAGCTTTAGAGAGAAGACATATGAAAGTGAATGAGTGTGTTGAAATGGTGGAATTTCTTCTCTATTTATAGGATTTCAAAGGAAGAATTCGGACAGAATTCTATGAGAGAATCTCGATATATAGCTGATGCATCCATAACTGCGGGAAGACTGAGTTTAAAATCCAACGTTCAAGGTAGCAAAATTCGGGGAGAATTCGTCCAGAATTCTGTTAGTCCAAAATAGGTTGGTTTTTGGGTTTACAACTCATATTTTTGGGCTTTCGAATTTTTAAGCAGTTAAGAAGTAGTTTATGCTTTATGAGTGGGCTTATTTTCAAAATGAAAGGGTATTTTGAAAACGTTTCTTGGGTAGCCTATTTGCTAGTACGACGCAGATTACATTGCATTCCTAGACTCAATAAAATGCAAAAGTACATTGAGAATTGAAATACAGATGCGATGACAAACACAGCTCCAAGTCTTGAACGGTAGCAGGCACAGGCTGTCGCAATTCGTCCAAGTAGCCCTTATATCGAGACAGGATTAGATCAATTATTAAAATCCGGTTCGACCATAACCAATGGGCCAACAATCTTTCCCATTTTGATAATTGACAAACCTTGACCAATATAACATCTTGGTCTTGATTTGAAAATCTCAAAACGTAACATCTTGGTCTTGATTTGAAAAACTCAAAATGTATTTGGTATTGTCTCCTCTTGGCATATATTATCCTAAAAAAATGTTAGATCATTTTCTCCCCCATTGTCACTTAGCAAAATAATTGCGAAGAGATAAGCTCCTCCAAAATTTATGCTTAAGAAACAAACAGTGAAGAAAAGCAGAGATAATATAAAGAAAATAACATAAATTTTACAGGCAGTTTATGATTTGAAGCAGTAGCTAAAAGAAGCATAAGTGCATACCAAAAGGGATAATTAATATAAATAAATACTGAAATAAAAATGCATAAAATCAAAAGCATTTGGAACAACAAACTTAGCATCTCAGAAAGTCAAAAAGTGCATAACTAAAAGTACTATCTTGGAATGTAGAAGCATTTCCAAGAAAACATTGATATAATCAGTCTAAAATAAGATAACATCTAGACAAAACTGTAGCGTCTAGATCAAGTCCTCATCTACGCAAAATCATCATCAGCACGAGCTACAATAGCATCACCATGTCTGGAAGGTCCAACACCAGAAGTACTAGCTCCATGAGACAGAGTGGAGTAGCATCAGGACTACGGTACCAATCATATGCATTACCGGGGTCGAAGAAATGATGAACCGCCTCATCCTCATAGTGGTAACCAGAAATAGTAGGATCTCGTAGAAGAGAACTGGCATGCTGACCAGTCTGAGTGAAATGCAGATCCATACAAGAGTTTGCAAGGGCCTGAAACCGACTTGCATCTCAGAACTCTTGTTCCTTTAATGTCTCGATCACATACGCTCGCAAAGAATTGTACTCATCCAGTTGAGCATGCCGCAATTCATCCAAATGCTGGTGGATGCCCTCAAGGATATATGATAAGTCTGAGGTCGAGGAGGTGGTGCAGTAGGAGGAGCAGGAGGGACAGAGGTACTACGACGTGAAAGTTGCAGATGTTTGGGCTCATAGTCACGAGTATAAGCAGACAAATCAATCTCAAAATGCTGAAAGTTGATAGGTAGGATCATTGGGTAGAGAAGGTTCATGTTCATCTCACGACACCTATCCATCACCGGATAATAGTTTTTAGGACAGAAAAGGGAATCCCATGACGAATGTGGTAGATAGCAGACAATTCAAGACTGGTACGTCATATTTTGAGGTGGACTTGGGTAGTATGGTAGAAAAGGATCCGGTGTAACTCATAGAAGTACAAACTCAAGTTCATGGCTTTATGCTTGCCAAGACGGATGGGATCAGGAGCATAGATTTGATTCTTCAAATTGGTCAAAGTCATGTGTTGGAAAATTCAAAATCAGTCATATCGGTAAGCGGCTCACCTACGTTTGGAATTTTTAAGATTGTCGCTACATCTTTATCATTGAAATGAATATCAATGTCGGCGACACGGCTTGAAACACGATAGTCATCTTCAACAAGAGTAAAATTGTAGTAAAATAACCTAATTGCATTGGTGGCAATAGAAAAAGAATGTATGACAAAAACATGCAATCCCAAAGATTCAAAAGATGGTTTATGTGACGAAAAGATTGTTCATTTTATCAGTGTGTCGAGGCAAATATTACGAATAGAAAAGTCTGCATACCATAGTAAATATTGTTCTAGAGTTTCAAAGTAAAACTCATTGAACTCCCCGTCGTCCGTTTGGACGGGCAAAAAGAGATATCCTAGGATCAGAAGATGAGGCCACATCACTTGTCGTCTTCTTTCTCTTGAAAGGATTTCTAACTCTAGGCATAATTTCCAATGACGTAGATAGTTTCTACGAATTTAAAAAAATTGAGAGATGGGGAGATAGAGGAAATTATACCTTCTCAGATTAGAGTATGTGAAAGAGTAGGAGATTCCAAGCCCGATTCCAAAGTTTCAACCCAAAATTCCAAAGGAGTGGGGAGGAATCGAAGTTTGAAAAATGTCACTTTGAATTTATCATTCCATTTTAATTATTTAATTCCAAAATTAGTAATTTTAAATTTTAATTAATATAATTAAACTTATTTTACGAATTAAATTTTGTTATGAAGCGACTGTCTCAGATTAGTTGTAGGGGTACTGTCCCAGCTAACAGAGGTCCACCGGGGACACTTAAGTACCGCTTCGCTTTAGCCATAGCCATGGTTATAGACAGATCCTTTGTAGGATTGTCTCGAAAATAGCTTTTGCATATAAAATTAATTAATAAGATAAAATTAATTAATATTATTGACATCAAAAATTCATAATTCTCGACGTATATAATTGAATCTATCTTCCGCTAAGGATTTTGTAAAGATGATTGCCAATTGTTTCTCCGTGTCTACATATTCTAAATTGATGTATCTATTTGCTTGATGATCTCTAAGAAAGTGATGTCGAATCTTATTGCGCTTACTGCGAGAGTGACATACATGATTCTTAGTCAAATTTACAGTGCTAATGTTGTCAAAGAAAATGAGTATATGTGTGTAGTGTAAATCAAAGTCTTCAAGGGTGTGCTTCATCCACAAAATTTGTGCACAACAACGTCCTGCTGCGATATACTTGACCTCAGTAGTTGATAATGCAATAGAATTTTATTTTTTGCTAAACCAAGAGACTAGAGCCTTACCTAGGAAATGACACGTGCCGCTTGTATTTTTTTATCCACTTTGCATCCAGCAAAATCAGCTTCCGAATAATCGGTTAGGTCAAAAGACGTGGTTTTGGGATACCATAAGCCGACAGAAGAAGTGCACTCAAGGTATCGAAAGATACGCTTAACTGCGCACAGGTGTGATTCCTTAGTGTTATCTTGAAATCTTACACACAAGCAAACACTAAATATTATAACAGGACGACTAGCATTTAAATAAAGTAAACTATCAATCATACCTCGATACTGACGTATGTCAACAGGTTTGCCCTGTTCATCTACATCAAGCTTGGTTGAAGTTGCCATTGGAGTGCCAAGGGGTTTGACGGATTCCAGATCAAACTTCTTTAGCAAATCTTTTGTGTACTTGGCTTGGTTGATGAACGTCTCATTGTTGGTTTGTTTGATTTGCAATCTAAAAAAGAATTTGAGTTCGCCCATCATGCTCATCTCAAACTCATTCTGCATACACTTAGAGAATTATTTACAGAGAAATTCATCAGTAGATCCAAAGATAATATCATCAACATAAATTTGAATTAAAAGAAGATTTCTATTTAAAGACTTTATAAACAGTATAGTATCAACCTTGCCTTTTAAAAAACTATTATCAAGTACAAAACAGCTTAGACGGTCGTACCAAGCACGAGGGACTTGTTTCAAACCGTATAAGGCTTTCTTCAACTTAAATACATAATCAGGAGTTTTGAAATCAGCAAAACCTGGATACATAAACTTCTTCTTTTATGAAATCATTAAGAAAAGCACTCTTTATATCCATTTGAAAAAGTTTAAAGTTATGAAAACATGCAAATGCACATAACATACGAATGGATTCTAGTCTCGCAACAGGGACATAGGTCTTATTATAGTCGATACCTTCCTCTTGGTTGTATCCTTGAGCTACGAGCCAAGCCTTGTTACGAGTGACTAAATCATTCTCATTTAATTTATTTCGGAATACCCAGCGGGTGCCAATGACTGAATGATCAATGGGCTTGGGAACAAGTTTCCAAACTTGATTTCGTTCAAATTGGCTTAGTTCCTCTTGCATAGCATCTAACCAATAGTTATCACTACATTCTTCTTTAATAATTTTTGGTTCTAGCTTTGAAATAAATACAAAATAAGAAGCTATATCTCTGGTAGAGGAACAAGTACTTACGCCCTGGATGATCTCACCTATTACCAGGTTCTTGGGGTGGTCAGCGATGAATTTCATTCTTTTTGGCAAACTTTCAAAGTAGTTGGTTCCGGTTTCAGGTTCTGTAGACGTCTTACTTGGTGTACTGATATCTTCAACATCATTGTCGTTGACCTGCTGTTGGTTTTATTCGTCGAATGTGACGTTCATTGATTCTTCGATGATCATTGACTTCTTGTTGAAAACTCGGTACCCTTTGCTTTTGTCACGACCCGCTCCCCAATACTCGAATACGAGTAGAACACGCCCAGCCTACATTGGTAGACACAACGTAGTAAGCTGTACTAGGTATCTACAACTCAAGTCATATCATGAAGTCACATCACAGTATCTAATCACGTGCTAGAATAATATTACATACACCAAGTTCTTTATAGTACAACATCATCAAATGTAAAAGTAAACCTGTACATCCAAGTCCTAACCCATCACTGATCTCCTTGTAGCCTCCAGGCTAGCTAACCATCACCTCATCCTTTGGGCCATAAATGCTAAGGTAGAATACATCGACACCTGCAACATATCCAGTCAGGAAAGGAGCAAAGTACAACCCTACGAAATGAACATGTATAATGTAAAAATGTAATGCAATGAGTACAAAAAAGTAAGGAACATGAAGTATATGAAAACAAATACATGAACTGAATCCTGAACATGAAATACACAGGGAACCTGACATGTGCAATATATTGAAATACATCCAGAATGTGTGACCGGCTTGGATACCACAGGGTACAAGGCACATGAATAATGGTACGGTTTAGGTACCGCGTGCACGGTGCGAGGCCTAAGCTATTAACATGAATTTATTTTGGATTTGGTCACACACCTGTAGTATTTTTCCTCCCCAAACACAATTAAAGTACACGGAACATGAACAAGAGCACAAGACCATATCGTGTAACGTCGTGTCCAATATGAGATAAATTTAATACAGAAATACAAAGTAAAGCTCAATCGTAGTATACTTGCCTTTGTCCTTGCCAATCAATGAGTCCCAAAGTTCACCTATAATAGGGTAAGAATAGGTTAAATTCTAATGATGACATTATCTAGCCATCTATCCTTAACTAGTCATTGATAAACTACTAACCATACTTATACTAGATATAATAAAACTTAGTATCATACTAGCAAAATATTTGTAATTAGTATCAGTTACATTATTTCACAAAATCGACTAGTAAACGTTTACACTAGTAACGTAGTTTTACCCGAATCATCATTTATAGTTTTGGTTTCAAACAAATATTTAGCAAATATTATTATAGAAAACATTTATAAATAGTAATAAATATCATAGCAATATGGCTTCTAAATTTTTACTAAAATAAATAAATTTATTAGTCTAATAGATTTCCACTAATAGTAATACTATCAGTAATATAACCAAAAATTAGATTGAGTTCAAACCCAATCATACTCATAGATTTAATACCCAAAGTATTAATAGGGTTTCAAGCCCAAAGAGAGTTTACATACACATATCATTATCCTAATGATTCTGGGCTAAGCCTTATCTAGTACCATATAACTAAGCTTTATTAAAGAAAACGAAAATGATAGGTTTAAGGACCCAGCCTAGAGTAATAAACACATTTTTGTGTAAAAACAATCCTGGACTTACAAGACCACACCCATACTAATAACAAATAGCTTTAATCATAGAAATGTTATCGGGCCGAAGCCCATGACCCATTTATTAGGGTTTAAAACCCCTAATTCTCCTCAAGAGAGAGAAAATGGCAGTAGCAGCCTCAAAATGAGGAGAAAAGAATCGAGAGTAAGAAGGAGACGAAAAAGAGGGATTATCGGGAAGAACAGCTCCCCGTGGTGGTCGTGGCAGACTTGGCATCGCTGGTTGTGGCGCGGCGGTCGAACACGGTCGAGGAAATCAACCGCTCGAGCTCGGTCAGTAGCCCAGATCTGGCATAGCGGACGGTCGTAGGGTGGATCCGAGGGGCGACGCCAGCTTCGAAGAGGCGTCGGTCGTCGGGGTCGGATCCGTCAAGCGCGGCCGACACTCGTCATGGAAGAGTCGAGGCGTCGCGTAAGACCAGCTACCGCGACATGGCACAGTGTACGCCGGACCTGGCGTAGCCGGTGGCGGAGCTGTTGTTTGCGGGGTCGCCGGAGAAGACGACAGATCGGTCGGGAAGGTCCGATCCAACGACGCTTTCAGAAGTTCTGGTTGGCGAGGAACACCGGAGGGCTGCGACGAGGGTCGACGACTGGATGACTCGACGACAAGCGATGACTCGCTCAGGTGAGTAGCTGTGTGTTGGATAATTGATCAGAGGCCGGTGGTAGTGGTGGTGGAGTGATGATCGGCCGGGCATGGCGAAACAGGGTGGCGGGGTGCCGGAGTGGAGACGGCACCTGATTGAAGCCCAATCAGTCGTTGGCGAGGTCAGGGGACTGTCGACGGCCGGCAATGGTAACTGGATCTGACCTCTGGATTGGTGTTTGGTTGAAGGCGGTAGTGATGAGCACTTCGCCGGAGTCCGACCGGCGGAGCTCGGTGGCGAGTGGCGAGGACAAAGCTGGTAACAGGAGAGAGAGTGAGAGAGCAGGAGAGAAAGTGAGTGAGCGTAGAAAAATTCTGTAATAAAATATTTGGATTGTCCCCAAATATTTTAATAGAAACAATTGGAGTGCTCTCCAAGCCATGAGTGGCAATACTTGTAATTTGTATTAGATCTAGGCCTTATAGTAAAATGCTAACAACTAACCATAACTAACTCTAACTAATTGCTAACCAATTACCTTATTAGTAACTAATCTATTGGTTTTGACTAACTAAATCATTAGCTATTTCCTAATCCAAAGCATATGCCAACATTCCAAGTCTAATCTTGGTAGGCTCAAAATGAATGATTTTATTTTGAAATGAAATTACTAACAAAATAATAACATGAATTAGACTTAAATAAATAAATATTTAAAAAATGATTTTAAACAATAATAATGTTGATATCCAAAAATATGATTCCAAATACGAAGATGGTTTTATAACTTAAAAATTAATTCAAATTTTCTAAAGGTAGAATTTCAAAACTAGGCAGTTACAGCTTTTGGCCGCATAACCTAAAAAGATACCATCATCGGCATTTTCGTCAAATTTACCCAATTTATCTTTTGTGTTAAGAATAAAACATTAACAACCAAAGACTTTGAAATAAGAAACTGTGGGTGTTCTATCAAACCATAACTCATAGGTAGTCTTCTTCGATTTAGTTCGAATTAGAACCCTATTAAGAACATAGCAGACTGTATTGACAGCTTCTGCCCAGAAATATTTGGTTAGACTAAACTAATTTAACATTACTCTAGCCATTTCAGATAGAGTTCTATTCTTACGTTCCACAACTCTGTTTTGTTATGGAGTCCTATGGCAGGAGAACTCATGCAAATATCCTTGTGTGTCATAGAATTGCTCAAACTCTGCATTCTCGAATTCGCCGCCATGATCACTTCGAATACGAGCAATCATAAATCCTTTCTCATTTTGAACTTTTTTTACAAAATACGACAAATTCAGATAATGCATCATTCTTGCGTAGGAAAAAATATACCCACGTGTATCTAGAGAAATCATCTACTATTACAGAAGCATATAACTTACCACCTAGGCTAGCAATTCTACTAGGTCCAAATAAATTCATATACAGTAATTGTAGAGGTCTAGTGGTACTTGCAGCTTTTTTGGACTTAAATGTGGATCGGGTAGCTTTGTTCTTTTCACATTCGCTACATACCATATCCTTCTTGAAGACGATGTCCGGTAAGCCTCGTACCAATTTTTTCGTGGATAATCTTAAAATTGTGTCCATGTTTGCATGTTCAAGCCTTATGTGCCATAGTTGACTCTCAACGTTCTTTGCGAGTAAGCATCTACCTGCATTGTTAGCATCTTCCAACAAATAAAAAATATATATGTCGTCTTCCCTAATACCTTCAAAGATAGTACTACCAGTTAAGCTATCAACTATAGCACATTTATCTTTGACAAAGTTAATACCATAACCGTGGTCAGCTAAATGTCTTATGCTGAGTAGGTTATATTTTAATTCAGTTACTAGACAGACATCTTAAATCACAGGGTAGGAAGCCTTACCAATGTTGCTAATAACTAGTATATATCCTTTTAAGTTGTTACCGAAGGAGACGTATCCTTCTTTGCTTTTTCCTTTGGTGCGACGTCTTCAAAGTCTTGAAGTTCCAGCTCGTGAGTTAGTAGCTTTCCTATGAGCTTTTCAAGAGACATGGTAGTGAGGTCGTTTCCTTCAAAAATCGTCGTAGCCTTCGAAATCCAGTTCTTTATGAGAGCTCGTAGCACCTTTTGAATCTTCTCATGATTATTTTATTCCTTGCCTAGGGAGGACAAAGGATTTACAATATCCAGAAATCTTGTGAACATTTTTGTAACAGACTCGTTCAGCTTCATCTTGAACGCCACATACTCTTGAGTAAGTCTACTGATCTTGGACTCCATGACTTGCGTCGTGCCTTCATTAGTGACTTCGAGAAGTTTCTATACCTCATGAGATGTTGTGCATATAGATACCATGTTGAATTTAGTCATGTCCAAAGCACAAAATAAAGCATTATTAGCACATGCGTCAAGACTGGCTTCTTTCTTTTCAGAATCAATATACTTGTCATGTGCTTTTTCAACCAAATTTTCATCAATAAGAACACGTGGATGCTTTTTATAGCCGTCAACTACAATTGAACATTAGTCAAAATCTAGATATTTAAAAAAAGAAACTCATGTGTGTTTTCTAGTAAGTGTAGTTGGTACCATCAAACAATGGGGGTCTGTTTGTGGCTTGGCCTTCAGTTGTAAATTTCATACTTGCCATATGTGATATAGTAATCTATGTAACAGAAGTTATATACAAAGAAAGTAATAACAAGGTTACCTCGCTTTACCTGTATAATCCGCTCTGATACCAATTATAGGAACGAAATGTAAAGCGATATACTCTAAAGGGGGTGAATAGGGTAAGCAGCAAAATATTAGTTATTAAAAAATGTTAGCAGCAAGATCCCAAAAATATATCACAGTTATGAGTAAGTAAAAATAAAGTACAAAGAGCAAACTCAAAAACGACGATATATACTGGTATCCCTCTTGTGAGGACTAATCCAGTCGGGAGAACTCTGGCTATCAGTTGAAATCCACTATGGAAAAATCACAAGTTTTAATCTGAAGTCCTTGCCAACTTCTACAAACACGAGCTTTGATCCGAATGGTCGACCGACCTCAATTGTGAAGTGTCTCACTTCTGTCAAGCCTCTTGATTACAATCACTCTAAACTTCTAGACCGTACCGTACTGGCAAATCGAGTAGAGGATTGTAACTGGCTTAGGATTTGAAATTGAAAGTTTAGTGTGGCTTTGGAAGATCGTGGTAAGCTTTAGAGAGAAGAGATATGAAAGTGAATGAGTGTATTGAAATGGTGGAATTTTCCCTCTATTTATAGGATTTTCAAAGGAAGAATTCAGGCATAATTCGATGAGAGAATCTCGTCATATAGACGTTGCATCCGTAACTGCGGGAAGACTGAGTTTAAAATCCAATGTTCAGGGTAGCCGAATTCGGGGCAAATTTGTCCAGAATTCTGTTAGTCCAGAATATGTTGGTTTTGGGTTTACAACTCAAGTTTTTGGGCTTTCGAATTTTCAAGCAGTTAGGAAGTAGTTTGGGCTTTGTGAGTGGACTTTTTTTAAAAAAGAAATGATATTTTAAAAACGTTTCTTGGTAGCCTATTTGCCAGTACGACGCGGTTTATATTGTATTCCTAGACTCAATAAAATGCAAAAGTATATTGAAAATTGAAATACAGATGCGATAACAAATATAGCTCCAAGTCTTGAACGGTAGCAAGCACAGGCTGTCGCAGTTCGTCCAAGTAGCCCTTATATCGAGACAAGATTAGACCAATTATTAAAATCCGGTTCGACCATGACTAATGGGCCAACAGACAGCACGGAGCGAGTCGCCCTCAGTTTAGTCGCCACCCTTATGAGAGGGTCGACGGCCCACGGGGACCTCCAAGCCTCCACCATGTTGCTTAGAAATCGAGGGTGCTGCATCCACAAGTCCTAAAATCTGAAGCCTCTTACAGAGGCACATGGTCAGACTTCATTGAGTTTAAATAAGAGAGGTTGGTTTGCACTTCCTGATCCATCCATGAGTGGTTGACCAGAGCTCTATCAAGGCAGGATCGTTGACAGCAATCCCCTTCTTGCATATTATACCAAGTGAATGAGTTTCCGGAGAAAGGAAGAGGGAGGAGTTGCGCCTTGAGGATGAAGTTTGAGAAATCATTCATTGACGAGGAGGGCGGGCGTCCTCCCAACTTTTCTGCCCTATGCATGAAAGTAGTAAGGTCGCCTACGCAAATCCAGGGTATGTCGGCATAGCTAGTCTGTATCTGACAGAGGGTGTTCCACAGTAGCCTGTGCTCGGAATAGGAGCAGCTGCCATGAATCTTTGATCGAAGGATACGTGTCTTGAGGATCAGGTGCTCCACCCATAGCGACAGGGCCTGGACTTAGTCGTCCACGATACCGCACCTAACATCCGATATGTAGAATATCCAGATATCATGGCAACCTGTAACCCCTCTTCTCGATTTTTTAAAATTATTATTTATTTATTTTATCTATTTGTGTTCAAAAGAAATTTTCGTCGAAACATCATGAAAAATATTTTGCGATTACTTTTTGTATTTCAAAACTAATTTAAAGCTCATAATACTATTTGGATTTAAAATATATATATTTATTTATTCTTGAAATCCATTATTTTGTATTACCAGAAGATATTAACTTTTGGACTTTCAAAATTTTATTGGCTTCAAAAGTGATTTGAAAATCCTATTTAATTTTGGTCAATAATATAATTTTGTCAAATTATCTTGAATAAGATTTTGATTTATTATGAATACACTTTAAATAATTTTTCTAGCTTCAAATATTATTTAAAATTAATAATTTATTTGATTTGTTTTGAAATAATATGATTTAAAGTATTTGATAAAACTGAATATTACTTTCAAAATTTTATCCTAATCATTTATAGGATAGTAATGAGATTTGATTTTGTTTAAAAATCTATTTGATTTAAATTAGGAAAAAGTTTATCTTAACCCAAATCATAATCCTTATCTAGCTAGGAGTTTTTGACTCCTATTTAAAGACATTTTTTCCTTCTTTTCCCACAAGTCAGAAGTTCAACAAATTCTCACAGCCAATACCATCACCTCCTTTCTGCCTATCCCGGCCCACGCATGCCAACCCGCCTATTCCGCCACAGACATCATCACCATTACCGCCAACAGCCATTACACAAATTCTGTGTCGAAGAGTCTGTGACCACTACCACAATCATCGTGTCCAACCATTCCATTTTCGAGGCCATACGTCCTGTGTCCAGTCACAATTTCGTGTGTCCTCCATCACTGTGTCAGTCGCGTGTCCGGCCTCGGGTCTGACCATGGGTGTCGTATCCATTATTATGTCCATATTACAGTACATATTATCCTGTGTTCGATAATTTTGGACACATTCCAAATGATCAGAGAACCCCTTTCCATATCCGACACCAAATCAGACACAATACAGTACAAATCAAAACAAACAAAATACCTAATCGTATTGCCTCGCCAACTTTCTCCGGCCGCTTCCCTCATCTGGCGTCGCCATCCTCTCGCGGCCAACCCCCTGGCCGTCAGCCTCCGGACATCCGAATCTGCTGGCGACCCCAACATCCGTCGCCTCCTCTTCTTTACTCATCGGTCGTCCGCAGCCACAAACCACCCATCATCTCCAGCGGCCTACCACCACTCGCCCCACCGGTACCCGACCTTCCCGGAGCCGCTTCGGATCCATAGCATTTACGCCGCCTAGATCTTAGCGCCACGCCGATCGAAGGTCAGTGGACCATCCACCCAACCGCAGCAGCACCTTCCTTCTGCGTCGTTGCCTCGTTGAGCGCCACGACCGCCGGGGACTTCCCTCGTCGAGAAATTCCCCGAGCGCTGCCGCCATGGACTCAAATTCGATTTGTCGGGCGACATAGCCTGTCACAACCCACACCCAATAAAAGGACACGAGATCGTGGGTACGTCCAGCCTACGCCGCAATGTCGGCGGTAGAACGTTGTCCTAGGTCTCAACATCTAGCACAATATAATATATCTATCCAATAAAGATGTACTCTCCAAACAGAGGACAATCCCAGATGGATACAACTCAATCACAAAATAACTAAGATGGAAATCAGCACGAAATAGAATAGATAGAAAGATATCAAAGTTCAATACAAAACCAGAATTGAAAAAAGCTAAGTGTTATCAACACCAAATAGAGTACAAATGAAATACATAACAAGAAACTAAAAGACATAACCCAACAGTCCTAGCAATCTACTCCAAGCACTACTGGTGTCTCCTCTAGGCTAGCTGGATCCTCCAAGTTCTCTTTAAAATTTTGTCAACGTATCCAGTCAGGATTGGAGCGAATACATAACTCTGAAAGCAATTCCAAAACATGGTAGAAAATATAGAACTAACAATAGAATAAAGTACATGACGTGCTGTAAAAGAAGTAAAGGAATATAAGAAGTACAAATAATACTGAGTACATGAATATAATAGAGAAAATGTAACTGTAACATATATATAAGTGATTCAGAGAACAAGACAGTTATGTGATTGGCTTAGGTTGTACATGGTTATTCTACGGTAACTCCATTATACGTAAGGGTATAATAGATATGCACATTTTTATACTAGAGGAATTTAATCACATAACTACTTCTACTCCTCCATCCCAATAAATACACAAGGATCCATTCAAGTTACGTTACATACATTATTGTTAGTTATACATGAAGCACATGTGAGCACATGAGAGTACATGAGAGCACATGAGAGTACATGAAAAATACGAGTACAAGAAGTACATAATGTACATGATGAAGTACATGAATATGAAATACCCAATGCACCCGATGAGGGGATAACATCTCATGAAAAGATCTATATAGTACAAATCCGTGTTAACAACGTGTCAGCATCAAGTAAAGTAGTCTAGAGCAGACAATATAGATACTATCATGAATGAAAACTAACATAGAATGTACTCGCCTGATATCCTGAGCAACTGATGTGTATCGATGTCCGAACTGGAGTCATAATGTCCTATTATGAGAAATACAGGTTACAATGTGTTCTAAATTAAATAATTGATTTAAACAATGAAGTCTACATGCTACTAGGCCCCTCTAGGTCAAAAGTAAACCATTGGTCAACTCTAATCCAACTGGGTCAAACTTAGTCAAATGGTCAACTTGGCTATTTGCTAGGCTAATGTGGCTTCAACCACAACCATAACATATACCTTAAGTATATCATCTATATATATAATGACACTATCCCTTATCCAAAACTAGCCTACCTCATATACATGTAATATAACATATACATACATGTAATATAACACATACATCCCATATAATATGTACACTACACACCACATTGGTTATCTTGTATACACACCATGTATTTACATTACCACCTCGACCTACCCCCAACCTCATATATCCATATATATATAATGTATCACAATACCTAACATATATGTATGAATCTACACAAGGCTAACCATTCATAACATATATATATATATATATATATATATATATATATATATATATATATATATATATATATATATATATATATATATATATGGCTACTAATCTCTAAGCCTACAATACACAACCTCTACCTTCTTACAACTTATAGACCAAACACAGAGTTACACTCAACTAAACAAGATAGAAGGAAGCAATGTTCTGTCCACATGTCATGATGTTCAAGTCTGAACATCAAGGACAGAACATAGAGGGATTGGATTGCTCTGCTAAGATTGCAAGTCATAACTGAACATCAATTAGACCAATGAAGGGTGAAGTAGGACAGAGCTTCATATGAAGAATGAGGACAGAATCCAGGCATGAAACTAAAGACTGATATAAAAACCATTTATAAATGAACAAGAGAATATGAAATCTGATATCTAATGCCATACCTATGTAGGATTTGCAATGTACATTTGGTACTGTACATTAGGCAGATACTTGTGAAGTTGAAAGGGTGGACAGTAAGGACTTAGCCTATTAAGTATGAAGGGCATTGCAATGGGAATGAGCCCTACTGGGACTATGAACATTTGTATACAGGTATAGATATATCTAGGAACTGAACAAAAGAAGTAGGAATGAACTCAAAAGGATATCGGACCTCAGGGAGACTAAATCCCTAAACACCTAGGATTAGCATTCAAACAAGGAACTGGACATTCACATATGTATGCTCAACCCATCCTTCTTAACCCAGCTCATGATTGAATAAATGGATAATAATGGACTGGGCAATCATGACTAGGTCTGAACAAAGCCATGTGAATGAACTTAGGCATTCTGTAAACATTTAAACACTGCCAAGTTGTATATCAACTAATGTGGGCAGAACAATGTATGAATGCAGAACAGATTTAAAGTCTAAGGTTAGGATAGAACAATGGCTAAAACAAATGCATTCAAAAATGGATTGATCAACTAGGTATTTGATCATGTGAATATTGGACTGAAAGTCTTAGTTCAAAGTCTGAACTTCCAAAGAAAGGTGGGCTGAAACATTATGATCTTGAAACAGAATAATGGTTATGGACAGGGTATAATAAGGGGCTGCTAATGAAAGGTCAGATGGTTGTACATGATTCGTATGATCTGAAACATATGTTCATGTACATAAACTGGTCTCATAGTCTTCAAGATTGAACCCAAAATGCAGGGCAACAAATATGAATGGCTATGAGGGATATTTGGATTGCTTCTTATATGGTCTGCACATGCATAAGGAGGTCTGATCAAGGAGTGGCATTCAAATGATCCATGATCAGGCAATTGAAGCACCATCAAACTGAATACAAATGTAACTCGAGCCCCCAAATCAATCTCTGATTCACAAAAGGAAGCAACCACATGGGGGACTGGTCCTCTAAATAACTAGTGCTAAGTATACCTGGGACTGAATCAAATTATTCAAGAAGACTGAACTTGAGTGAAGGATAATTGTCAACCCCAGTTTTCAGAAATGAGAATAATTTTGAACTTTTGTAAAAGTTTATCATTTAATAATAATGATTTATGGAGAATTTTTAAATAATTTAATACTATTTAATTTGAAGTGTTGTGACTTGGGCCTTTTCACTAGTGTGACCCTAGAACTGATTAGCCTAGAGACTAACCATGACCACGGGGACCTATCCTATGTGATTAGAATGACTAATTACTACGTTATAGGCTAGGGGTATTTTGGTCATTTGTGACTTATTATAATAATTGATTTTGTGAGTATTTAATATAGTGCTAATTGAATTGTTTGAGACTAACCTAGCTTTGACCTAATCTAGATTGTTAACCTTTAGCCTAGATGTTAGATTAGAAGTTTCTATCATGACAAGGTTAGTAATATCTAGATATTAGTGGAGATTAGATATTTGTTAGGGATGAGATTTTATCATTTGGGCCTTTTAGCTTGAGGCTTAAATTGAACTAGCTAGAGGCCTCTAAACTTTATGAAACTTGACCCTAATCCTAGAATGAACCCTAGGCTACCATCAAAGGATCCCTACCTTTATATAATCACCTCTTCACATGTCCTTGCCTCCTTTTCATATCACATCAAATCCTAATTCATAGTTCTTCCCCAAATCCTCCCATTTCCTCAAATTGACTCCAAATTGGACCAAACCAATTGCGTTCGGCTCCCCTACAGTAGAGGATATCATTGGTGAGTAGCTAGCTAGGTTTAGGAAGCTCTTGGCCATTGCAAGTTGGAGAGAACGCTACCTCATTTCATAGGCCTTTCTTTGAGATTCACTCTCAATAGGTAAAACCTATCAAACTCATTCTAATTCCTGATTTTTCTTCATAGATGCATCCATTTGGTGTTCCCCTAGGTGTCCCTCAAGTTTGGTAGGATTTGGAATCCATTAGGTATGCGTATCGGACACGTATCGGACACGTATCGGTGTGTATGTTAATGTGTTCGATGAAATGTCTACATGAATTGTTTGTTCATCGTTTTCAAAACTAATTTCATAAATTGGTAGCCCTATATGTGGGGATTTAATTCCATTTTGACTAAGTTGATTTATATTCTCTTTATGTGTCCAAATTGGACACGTACCACGTGCACGAGACACGCACGAGGCCATTGTGTTGTCCCCTGCTGCTGGACACGTCGTGTGCGCTGCACACGACACGATTGGACACGAGATTTTAGGGGAAGGTGGCGGCCACGACTGACAGTGCACACGCCAAGTTTGAGGCGATTTCGTCGAGTGGATCGAGAGAAATCTCGATCGCACTGTTTTTCAGAGCGCTGCGCACACTGTCGAATCCCCCACTGATACGCCTTTGTATCTAGGACACGTGACACCGTGGACACGTCTCAGTCACCTGGACACGTTCGCCTAGACCTAGCCTACCTAGGGACACGTGCACGAGTCTTCTAATGTCGTGCGTGGTGTCCTGGATCGATCGACACACGTGCACGAGGATTGTTGGGCTATTTTCTGATACTTATGGTTCTTTCTGTTTTTGGACACTTGTGTCCTGATTTATTGGACACGATGGACTCCCGTAGACATGAGGAGCATATCCCTAATGACTGCACACATTCGATTGGGTTTTCATATGTTTTTGGGTATTCGTATTTGGGGGACTGTTGATCACTGCAACAGCAGCAGCAGTAACAGGGCATGCCCTGTTTGCTCACTGTTGGACACTGTTTGTAGTCCACAGATTTACTCTCATCAGTCCAGACTCTCCCATTTCATTTCATTCTTTTACCATCTACTTTTCAGTCCATGTAGGAGTCCCCAATTTCATTGCGTAACAGTCCACATATTTCTTCCATACTCAGTCCAGGTTTTCATGTATTTAAGTCATCAATTTCAGTCCTCTACTTATTGCATTGCATACAGTCCTAAACACCTACAATTTCAGCCCAGGTTCTCCATCTTTGCAGTCCCCTTTTGTACATGATGTTCAGTCCATGTTTTTCCAATCCATGTTAACATTTCAGTCCATATACATCTTTATATCAGTCCCTTACATCACTGTTCTGTCCACAGTGTGGACTTGTCATTATAGTCCATATTTTACTCCTCCTTAACAGTCCATAGATACCTTCTTTCAGTCCACATGTTATCTTTCACTTCTTTCCAGTTAGTATACACTGATTTCATGTCCTGCTAACTGTCCACACTTTGGACAAATGTTAACAGTCCAAATATTCCCATATAACAGTCCATGTATACTTCCAATTTCAGTCCTTCCTTACCATTGTTAGCAGTCCATTTATTCCACAAGAATTCATATCTTCCCATCTTCCTAAATCAGTCCAGAAATCAAAATGGTTGCAGTCCTATTTTGCCACCATTGTTGTCCAGATTTCAGCATACCATATGTCCCATGTTACATCTATTTTCAACCCACATTGCATACCATATCCATCCACCATCTCATTCTCCATGTTCATTCATGTGTGTGTGTGTGTGAGTGATAGCTAGTGTGTGTTAGTGTGAGTGGTGTTTAGTTGTAGATGATGTAATAAGGGGTATGTTAGTATTAGCAAGGTGTGGATATCTATAGTTAAGGTAATTAGCTATAGATAAGGTATGAGTTTTATAGTTTAAGATATAGTTAGAATTTGAGTGTCTTGGTTGGTAATGGTTAGGATATAGTGCACTTAGACTAGTTTTGACTAGGGGTGTGCATCGGTCGATGGTCGACCTATTTGGTCACAACCAAAGTCGAATCGAAGTTTATTGGTTTGAAAATAATCACAGTCGAACCAAACCAATCAATTGGTCGGTTCGATTTTGAAACCGAACGACTTGGATCGGTTCGATTTGTTCGACTAATCGATTTTTATAAAAGCACACAAATATATTGTAACACAGAAGCTGCTTCTAGCCAAACCCAGCAATTGGACAGGAAAAAAAAACCAGCAATAGATATAAAATGATAGAAGCAAACATGTGTTTTTGTCCAGAAGCTGCTGGGTTATTGTTTGCCAAACATATGTTACACAATACACAATTACTCATGGTCCAAAGTTCCCAGCCTAATTTTATAAAGATTAAACATAAGGCAAAGCATTAGATACAATTAGTAGATATTATAGGTTAAATATTGCTAAATATAGATGTCAAATTCAACACAAATAGAGAAGTATACAAAGATTTATATATAGATCTATACATCCATTATCTATATACCTATCTAGTATCTATACATCGTGAGGACTGAGGAGAGTAGTCGGCGGAGGGACTAGTCGGCGGAGACTGAAATATGGAGAGGGAGTTAGGAAGACTCAGGAGAGAAAAATGGAAAGAGAGACAAATGAGTGAATAGGAGCAGCCGCCTCCCTTTTGTTTTGGTAGGTGGAATATGAGCAGCCACCTAAACCTAAATGCTAAAAGCATTAAAAAGCCTAAAATAACATTATTACTTGATAGGGTTGGTTCGGTTCGGTTTAATCAGATTTTTGAATTGCCAAACCATTAACTGAATCGAACTGGTCGATTTTTTTAGATTGTCAACCGAACCAAATCAACCGGACCATCGGTTCAGTTAAAAACCGATCGATTTGGTTTGGTTCGAATCGACTTGGTCGATTTGGTCGGTTTGTGCAAACCCCAAGTTTTGACCACGGTTGACTGTTTTGACCAAAGGTCAACCAAAAGTCAACCTTTAGCCTAGAAATGACTAGAACTTGACCGGACTTGACCGGACTTGACCAGTTGACCAAAAGTCAACATTAGTCTAGTTTGACCAGAGTTGACCAGTTGACCAAAAGTCAACTGTAAGTCAACCTTTGACCCAGTTTGACCTAGTTTGACTTGGTTTGACTTCCTTTGACTTAGTTTGACTGAGTTTTACCTAGATTAGCTTAGAATCATGTAGATTGCATAATAGATTTTATTTTACCTTATTTGAACACTTCATAACCTATATTACTTTGTTTAGGACACTGTGACTCGGGTACAGACATCTGATATTATATCACTCCCTTCAGAGTGTCAGGCGGGTACATTCTCTGATAGTTCTTTCATTTACTTGTCGATTTATGTATTCAGTTATAGTTAGTTTATTTGATTCTCTGTTACCAGTACGAATTGATATTTCTGGATCCATTGCATGCGACACACTTACCTTACTTGTCTAGCCTCTATTACAAGAATCATGACTAGAAACTTACAAGAATCATCTACAAGAATCACTTACAAGCATCATCATGTTCTGGCTGGACTTGTTTTCGATTTACGTGTCGAATTATGGATTTCACTTGTACTTGTCGGACGGAAAAAATACTTGAGTAGACATGTAAACATTTCTAAAATACAAGAATCTCCACAGTGAAGCATACAAGAAGAATAGCCATTCCACACTTGGCCAGGTGTGAGATATGCCGGATTTACCTATAGTCGTTTACATGTCGATCTTAGTATTTTAAAACACACTTGGGTACTGTCTAGACTCAAACTAGAATCATACAAGATCATCGACAAGAATTACCTTACAATAATCATTGACTAGAATTACTTACTGACTCATCTCGTACTAGAATCACACTTGACTTACATTATACTGCCTGGACTTATATCATCATTACTCTAGTTCAGCTAGTTTTTATATACAGTCTTCATTGCCATGATCTTCTGTTATCTCAGCTTTACTTTCTTTGTTCTAACTGTAGTTCTATTTTCCATTAACTGTCTAAACTTGCCATGTTCATCAATATAACTGTCTATAACTGCTTTATAGTCTTTGTCATTTACTTGAAATTTCTAGATGAGTTGTGCTCGTTCCTGTCCTGACTGGACCTGTTAAAAACATTACAGATGGTTGCCGTGAGCACACTTGCCCTACTTGCTTGGGATCCGGAGACGGTATAGCTACCTTGGACCCCGACACTCAGGAGTGATCGAGAGATTAGTTTAGCAGACTTGCTTTAGACTTTCATATTGAACTTATATTGTAATAAGTTGAGATCTTGACTTTGTTTTGAGATTGTTTGAGATATTATTATTATTTTAGTAGTTTATTAGAGTTGTTGTTTTGGAGTTAGTATAGCTTTTGTGATTCTGTGTTATCATATTGTGCTCAGACTGTGATTGAGTATTATCATATCTTATACTTGTCCTCCGTTCGGAGTTGAGTTTTGACAAGTACATTATATATTTGCGTGAGTTGTTATTTAGATAGTAACCTTGTACAGCGTTCTAACGCCGATTCTGCAGCGTAGGCTGGGCGCTGTTACGCACTGTGCCCTTACACAGGGTGCGGGTCGTGACACGTTTTTAGTGGTGGCCCATGCAGGTCGAGAGTCGCATTGGTGCGATATCGTGGTAGTGCGACAACTTAGTTGTACTGCTGCGAGCCTGCGATAGGAATGAGAGAGGTTTTAATGGAGAGGGTACTCAATCACAACTAGAAAATTTCCATGGATTTGAATCTACTGACATTTGTTCAAATCTAAATAACCTATTTCATACATGTCCTTCTTGATGCTATCATCCTTGAACCGTTATTGACTTCCTTGTTTGATCTGTCTTCAGGATGGTGGAGACTAGGTCACATCGCTCCGTGCCGGCGGATACTGAGAGGAGTGTCACCTCTCGTCCGGTACAGCCTGCAGCTGGGACTGCACCACTCCTTACGTATGCTCACGTAGGAGTATCTGCTACTTTTGGGGGTCCTCCTCCACTTGTTCCGAGGATTTCTCTAGTTATTCCCGATACTCTTCCGCCTCCACCTGCGTTTTCGACCGACGCCACTCAGATGTTCGCATTCCTTCAGCAGATGATGGAGGCGCAGCGAGCACAGGCTGAGGCATCGCAGCGCCAGTCAGAGGTGTGAGGCAGAGCATGGAAAACACTCAGTTGGCTCTCGCAGCTGTAGAGAGGAGGGCAGAAGCTCCAGTTCAGGGTGCTCCTGCCCAGCAGCAGCAGGCGAGGCAGGGTTCTGTCAAGGACTTCAAGAAGATGTACCCCAGAGAGTTCAAGGAAACCGAGGGCATCCTTTATGTCGATGATTGGCTGGAGGAAGTGGAGCGGAGTCTGGGGCTGGCAGAGCTCCAAGAGAGGCTGTAGGTAGCAGCAGCAGCGAGTCAATTCTTCGATATCGCTCTGACCTGGTACCGCACGGACCCTCGTACATCGGTAAAGGGGATTACTTGGGAGAACTTCAGAAAACTCTTCAAGGAGAAGTTTTTCCCCGATGCGTCTCTTAGCGCGCTAGAGGTCCAGTTTGCGGGATTGGTACAGGGGAACTCGTCGGTGGACGAGTATGCGGCGGAGTTCTTTCGCCTGAGCCGATTCGCCCCAGGGATGGTTCGGGATGAGGGAGAGAAGGCCCGCAAGCTCAGGAGGGGCCTGATCCACGCAGTTCGCTCTCGCACATCAGGGCTGTGGACACACACAAAAAAGAAGAAGAAAACGCTGTCTTTTCTTTATTGGCGGAAGGCACCACAAATCGAGTACGCCGGCTAGTCAGCTCGCTGGCTAGGGCTACTCGAAGAGAAGGAATCTGGATTTCTAGGGAAAGAACTGCTTCGCTCCCATAAACCAAAGAGAATGGCGTACTGCCTGTTGGAGTCCGGACCGTTGTACAATAGGCCCATAGACATTCACCGAGCTTCTCGTTCCAATCGCGCTTGTTTGAAGACACGAACTTCTTGAGAAGTTTTATGATGGTTTTGTTGAAGGCTTCTGCTAGCCCGTTAGCCGCTGGATTGTTGGCAGTAGAGGCTACGTTCTGGATTCGGTTCCTATCACAGAACCTATAGAATGCATGGCTTGCGAACTGTGGACCATTATCATGGATGATCCTGCGAGGTAGGCCGAAGCGGTAGATGACGTGATGTTTGATGAAACTGATCACGTTTGACGTCTTTACTTCGGTGAGCGGTATAGCTTCCGCCCATTTGGAGAAGTAATCGTTTATAGCTAGGATGAACCGATGTCCTTTGGAGGATGGAGGGCTGATTGGTCCTATGACGTCCATGCCCCAGGCTTCAAACGGCCAAGATGCTGTCGTCGGGTGTAGAAACTCCGAAGGTTGATGAATGAAATCGGCGTGGAACTGGCAAGCTCTACACTTCTTTGCATATTCAACAGCATCTGCTATCATTGTGGGCCAGTAAGAACCCATTCGTTTGAGGCGATCTTGTAATTTGGGGCCTGGTTGATGCGCACCACAAACTCCATTGTGAGCCTCCCGGAGTGCATGTTTGGCTTCTGTGTCTGATAAGCATCGTAACAGTAGCCCGTCGTAAGAGCGTCGGTACAACAACTTGGTAGCTGTGTCGTAGTAAAATCTGAGGGATCGCATTTGGATGGATACTGCTTCCTTCGGGTCCTCAGGGAGGATTCCGTAGACGACATAGTCTATGAAGGAAAATCTCCAATCTTTAGCATCGACGCTTGTTTTCGTTGCGTAACTGTGATGAATATGTAAGGCATCTTTCACACAGAATAGTTCTCGACCAGACACTGTGATCGACTGCTGAGTATTGGTAGGAACGGTCAAGGAAGGAGCGAGACCGGCTAGAGCATCTGCTTCTATATTCTGTAGTCGAGGCATGTGCTCGATGAAGAATCCAGCGAAAGTAGACGCCAACTCGATTGTTGCTCTGTGGTAGGGGATGAGATCTTCGTGGCGAACTTCATAATCCCCTCGGACCTGACTAACTATTAGCTTGGAATCGCCGTAAGCTTCTAGATAGTCAACTCCCAGTTGCTTCGCCAGTTGTAAGCCGATTAATAGAGCATTATATTCGGCCACGTTGTTGGTGCATGGTTCCACGATAGAATATGTGCGGTGTAAAACCGGATGATTAGGTGATACGAGCACGACACCTACTCCAGCCACGATATTTCTTTTAGGTCCTGTTCTTGATGCGTCGTCAAAGAACATTCGCCAAATGGGAATTTCTTCAGTTGCAGTGTTAGATTCCACCACTTCGTCGGGGATTTCGTCGTAGAGTTTGGACGATTCCGGCACCGGATGAGCTGCTAGGAAATCAGCTAACGCTTGGCCTTTTACTGCCTTCTGAGGAATGAAGATCATATTGTATGGAGTCAACAGCATTGCCCATGTAGCTAAACGGGAATTGAGAGAGCCCGATTTTGTCATGAGTATTCTGAGAGGGTTGACTTTAGATATAATGTGGATAGTCTGCCCAGACACATAGTGGCATGTCTTCTGGATGGCAAATACTAATGCAAGACATTCATTCTCCACCGGTGTGTATCTGTGCTCGGCACCCACCATTGTGCGGCTGAGGTAGTAGATTGCAGGTTCATGGCCGCCTTCGTTTTTCTGAGCCAATAGGGCACCAAGAGAATGGTCCATAGCGCGGACATATAGTAAGAAGGGCTTCCCCACTATTGGAGCTACCAATACTAGAGGGCTTCTAAGGTACGCCTTGATGTCGTCGAATGCGCGTTGGCATTGTTCAGTCCAGACGAAAGATACGCCTTTCTTCATGAGCTGAGTGAATGGTTGACACCTTCCAGAGAGGTTCGAAATGAATCGTCTGATGTAGGCTAGCCTTCCTTGTAGTCCGCGTAGCTCTTTGAGGTTTCTTGGAGGATGCATGTCGAGGATAGCCTTCACTTTCTCCGGGTCCAGATGTATACCCTTTGAAGTGATGACGAAACCAAGGAACTTGCTACTGGAGACTCCCAGAAAAGACTTGGTTGGATTCATCTTGAGTTGGTATGCACACATTAGTTCGAACACCATTCTCAAGTCTTGGAGGTGGTTGCCCTTGAGACGACTTTTGACTGCGATATCATCTACGTAGTACTCCACAATTTTGCGCAAATGATCGCGAAAAATTGTGTTCATGGCTCGCTGGTATGTCGCCCCTGCATTCTTCAATCCGAAGGACATCACCGTATAGCAGTATACCCCAACGGTGTTCAAAAAGATGTGTGCTTCTCGTCGTCGGGAAACATCTTGATCTGGTTGTAGCCTGAAAACCCATCTATGAAGGACATCAGCTCGAAGCCGCAAGTATTGTCGATCATTACGTCGGTGATCGATAGATGGAACTCGTCCTTCGGGCATGCAGAGTTCAAATCACGGTAGTCGATGCAGACTCGAATTTTACCGTTCTTTTTCATGACTGGAACGATGTTGGCAACCCAGTCTGGGTGTTGTTCCTCGCGAATGAATCCACTGGCAACGAGCTTCTTGACTTCATTCTCGATGGCTTCCATAACGTCTGGTCGAAATCGTCGTTGTTGCTGCTTCACTGGCTTAGCTTTAGACGAAATGTTCAGGCGGTGCATGGCGACTGTAGGGTCCAAGCCTGGCATGTCTTCATAGCTCCATGCGAAGACGTCGATGTATTCTCTTATAAGCTGTATAAGAGATTGGCGTTCATCGCCAGATAGACTTTTGCTGATGAAGATTAGTTTGAAAGATGCTTCATCTCCTAGATTGACTTGGATGACTTCGTTTTCGGTAGATGGTTCCCGTTGTTCGAAGGGCAGCTCCCACCTAGTATCCATCTTTTGAGCCCATTGTTCGAGCTCAATTGATTGGACATCGTCTGTAATTTGATCGACGGAAACCATGTTGACGGACAGAGTTGCTTTGAACATGTCGCCGACGCTGGAGTCTGAGTCCCAGAGGGAGAAATCAGAAGAATGAAAACAACGATCTCTTCATCATCTGATCTTTTGGGAGTTGTTGGAGGAGTGACATAGCCCAAACCAACACCGCTCCGTTGATAGTAGTTCTCGGGTTTGCTTGGAGGAGCAAAGTGTCGTATTGGCAACCGCCGTCCTCGACCGTAATTTAGCCCTTTGTCGCTTTTGATGTCATATCCCATGTTCTGGATGATGTTCTTGGCCTGCCAACTATACCGGAAAAGTTGCATTTTCCCAAAGTCATAGTCAGCTTCTGTGTTGTGCTTGGGAGAAGTAGAGTCTGGGACGAACTTTCTCTCGCCAATTATACGACCGAAGATGATTAGTTCTTCATCCTTCTTTCTGGCTGGAACGATGAAGTAGAGGATATCTTCAGGGTAAACTTTTTCCCGCAGGTGAGGCGTCGTGACCGGCATGCAGAGGTGTGGTCCTATGCCGTTTTCTAGGACGTATATTGTATCCATGTAGTGGTTTACAGATTGATAGACATCGAAGTAATTCAAAGATAAACCTTTACTAAGGAAATACGCAAGTTCTTCTTCAGGGATAACATCATCCGCTGAAGGTACATTATTATGAGTATTAATATACTCATTGAGAGGATCATCATCTGGAAGAGGAGCCACAGTCTTGGCCGAGTTCACCACGTAGGGTAATTCTTCAGGATTGGGAGGATGGGCATCAGCAGGTTCCTCCCGAGGTGTCTTGTTGAGAGTGATGGTCAATGGTTTGACCTTGTCAGGGTTCTTCTTTTTCACCCAAATTGTGAGAGGCTTCGGAGTACTTTTTGGAGTAGTACGTCCTTTGACTCGGATAATCAGGGGACCATCATTAAAGGATGGACTTGCTTCAGCTTCATTGTCAGCTTCGTTGCCATCGTCCTTGGGGGGTTGAGATTGGTAAAGTACTGAGTCTCCATAGTAAGCTTCGACGCCCTTAAAAGGATCGACATCGGCGAACTCCGTCTTCACGACACCGTCGATGTTGACGTATTTGAAGCACAGGTGAAGTGTGGAAGGAACGATCATGTTCTCGTGTATCCATGGACGTCCCAACAAGACGTTGTAGGATATGTTGGCATCGATCACATAGCAGGAAACCTCCGTTCAGAGATCACCGATCTGGTACTTGAGACGGATCTTGCCCAGCGGATGGCTTCGACCAGCATTGAAAGCCATGATAGTTGTGTTGGTTTCTGATAGCTTGTGCAGAGGGATTCCCAGAATTTGAAGCAGACTTCTAGGAATGATGTTGAGGGAGGATCCTGGATCGATGTGCATGTGATCCACCTTGATCGTCCCGATATACCTTGTATAGTACAGGGGTCTATCATGACGATTATTTTTTAGTAGCATGTCCTCCTGTGAGAAGGTGATGTTGGGCACCACTTCCATAGTACTGTGGCAGTGAGGACAGAAGACAGGATCTTCAGCGGGGGCTTTGACTTCAGCGAGGTAAGAGTCGGCATATAGTAATGCCTCACTTAAAGCCTTCCGCGTTTCTTTGGAGAGTTGCAATAGATCGAACAGAGACAACCTGGCAGGTGTATTGGCTAGCTGAGCCAGTATGTCAAAGTTGTAGGGCCGATCCATGCCTTCGGGAGCTGGTGCCTTCAGAGACTTGTCAAACCGCGTCTCCTTCTGCTTGGCTTTGTCCGTAGTTGGAGGTTTAGACGGGTCGGCTTCTGAGCTTGTGGGGGCAGCAGGAGCTTGAGGAGGTACTGCTTCTTCTTGTGCGGGATCGTACGTCCGAAGATAAGTCTTCCCCGAACGTGTCTCGCCAGATAGAACCTCGTAGATGGGAGAGGATACCATATGGCATGACTTGTACTTCTTGCCCCTTTTTACTTTAGGAGGTACTACCCCCTGCGTCACTTCTTGCACAAGGTCCGGATGGACCCACATGATCTCACCACGTTCAGTCGTGAGCGGGACCAATGTTGAGTTGCGAGCTGGCGGTAGGTTGACGACTTTCATTATTGCCTTGGGAATCGGGACCACGCCGTCTGGGACTTTTGTGGGAGGAAAGTCACCAAACTGAAGAGAGGTCATGTTAGAAGATACGACCTTGTCTTCAACTTCGAGGTTGATCACTTGGCTGTCGATAAGCTGTTGTATCTTCTTCTTCAGGACGATGCAGTCCTTGGTGGAGTGATGCACGTACTGATGATAGAGACAGTACTTGGGATCGTTGAGTTGGCTCGCCTCTGCAGGACGTCGTGGTGGAGGCAATGTCAGCTTATTACCCTTCGTCAATGTGTGAAAGATGGTAATGACATCGTCTTCGTCAAAGGAGAAGGTCTCCTTAGGCTCGTCGGAGGCGCCCTGAGAATTGGAAGCTCCTTTGGATGTGTCGACCTTCAGGACTTCTTTTCCTTTACCCCCACGAACATGGATAGTTTGAGGATGCTTGCCCTTATCTTCGGATTTGGGTGTTTTCAACCCCAGTAGTTCCAAGTTAGGAACGTCGTTTTCAGCAGCATCAGCGGCCCCAATGAAAGCGGGTCATGTATCATACTTATGTATACCCAGACAAAACTTCACTGTAGGGAGGAAGTTATGAAGACAAGTATCCATAAGTTCTGAATCTGGTATGCCGAAGGGCATTTTCAGTGCTAGCCGTCTGAAGCGTTCGATGAAGGCGATGACAGACTCAGTCCTCCTTTGCTTGGTCTCGATGAGGGTGGACATACTAACATGTATGCCACTCTCGTAAAACCGTTGAGGAACAACCTCTCCAAGTCTTTAAACGAGTTGATACATCCGTCAGGCAGACTGCAGAACCATTCGAAGGCTACCCCCTGCAAGGTGCTAATAAACAGCTTCGACAAGAACGGATCGTCTCTGGGCAAGTGCAGAGCCTGCGTGTTGAAGTACGTCATGTGCTGACGAGGAGAAGTCAACATGTCAAATGAGTTCAGCGTCAGCGGCTTGTAATTAGGAGGGCAAGTAGCGTTCTCCCACTCAGGGGGATATGGTTGAGATATCCCCATCTTCTGAAGCTCGTCTTTGTGTGAGATAGTGTCGAGACGAGCGACCAGGGAATCAATTGTATCCTGTTGATTGAGCAGGTGTTGGGAAACGGCTGCTGAACGGTTGTCAGGCGTTGTTGGCGAAGGACCACCCCCAGCATTTGCAAGATTTGGAGGAGGCACAACGAAATGATACTCCTTTTGCAGTGAAGGAGGGTTGTTGCTGTGAGCCGGACTAGCGTGGGCCGAGACGTTTTGTTGAGGTGGAGGAACAGCCCCAGCAGCTTAAACCGCCATGATACTGGTAAGCATATCGGTGATCTTGGTGAATGTTGTTTCAAGACCCTTTAGCCGTTTGCTGGTCTGATCACTGGCTTCTTCAGGTCTTTCTCCGTCCGCCATGTATGTAGATAATATGCGAGGAAGAACAGAGGAAACAGTACAACTGGTGTTGATACTGTCTGTCTCCGAGTGGACCAGTCCTTCATCTTCAGATAGAGGAGGCAGATAGTCGCCATCAGATTCAGAGGGATCGTCGTCCTGTGGAAGGCTACCCCCAGTGTGAGGGTCATCCGCTTCGGACTCTGAGGGAATACTACCCCCAGCTTGGGATTCTTCGTCGTCCGTACGGAACCTTGCCTTTGACCGAGTACCCATATAAACTCCTTCAGATGTGATAGCCTGCTGGCCATCTGTTGGTAGACTTCTTCTTCTTCTCGCAGAACTGAGAGAGAAAGTTGGGTTCGTAATCCACCGTCTTTGATTGGGGCTTCCGTAAGGGGGACCCCATGAAGCCATGTTGGATGAAACACAGTGGCTTCTCATCGTCAGAGAAGTACAGCCGTCGAAACACGGATTTTCTCTGAGGCACTCTTGTTGCTTTGGAGCAACAACAGTTGATAACAATACTGGTGCACGGATGTGCACTATGAATTGTTTTGTCCTCCCTCGCTTTAAGCTTATGATTTATCATGTCGCGCAAGTCAGCGGAAGGGAATTTTGCCTTACAACCCATGTTGCATGCATCGACGAGCTTTGCATGCGGGTTCGTAAGGAGAGTAGGCGCATCCAGACTTAGTTCACGTGCAGGGACAACCCCCACACCTAAGTTCTGTGATGTCCTTGAAGACAGCCTCGTGCTATACACGTTGGGGCCTGCCTTTTTGTTGTGGACGCATAGGCCTTGGAGACTGGCCTTGGGCGCATGCTCCTTGACAGCATGTCTGAGCCTCCTTGAAGTGGGCGCATAGTATGGATCGAGAGAGCCTGGGCGCATGGCTTTGGATGCCCAGCCTGCTGAAGACATAAGTGTTCTGGTTGGGGCTATGCGTCCAAACACTCCCTTGGGCGCATGGCTTTGGACGCATGCTTGGTGGAGCAGCGCTGTTTTCTCCAAGTTTTGCATCCTTCGTTTGTGAGCCTCGTCGGGTTTGGCCAGAGTGTCGAACACCCCGATTCTTGGCATCGTAGTGTTTTCCTTTGCCAAGTCTCGGGTGTTGAACACCCTGTTGTTGGTTGTGCAGGGAAGAAGTCACTGGGCTAGTAGAGCCCGGAACGGAGTGAGCCTTCTCCATTTGGAGAACTTCTGTGGCAGAGTCATGCGCCCATGTGACAGAGTCCTCCAGTTGCATATCTGCTATGACACTAGCAGGATATGCACAGCGAGCCTTCGAAAGCCAAGTCTTGCGAGACTTGTTTGGCTTCGCTGATTTTGAGGGAGTAGAGCCATCCCTCGAGAGCATCTCTTCGAACGCTTGTTGATCGAAATTTACGATCAGCATCTTCTGAGTGCTTTCCACTTTGTCGGTATCGGATTGCGTCACCACCTTCTCGTCAGAGGAAAAGGTAGTCCCCAGCAGAGTCGCCATTTTTGTGGACACACACACAAAAAAAAGAAAACGCTGCCTTTTCTTTATTGGCGCAAGGCACCACAAATCGAGTACGCCTGAGAGATCCTGCGCTGAGGATCCCCGAGTAGAAAAAAGAATTCTGGGGAATGGGACGATGGAGATCGAGCGGCAGTTGCTCCTTTACTCCGTTGACACTCCGATTACAAAAGTGGAAGAAAACCTAAGAAAATTGCTAACTCTCGGCTCACTGGCAAGAAGTGCAGCAATTTGGCTCTTGAAAATGCTCTCTGTTCTGTGTTTTGAAGAGGGATGAGGTCCCCCTTTTATAGTCGTTCTTGAGCTGGGATGATGTTATGCGCCCACATGAGGAAACACGCTGGTTTTTATATGGGCGCATAGTCCTGCTTTGGGCGCATAGGACGTAGGCGCATACAGGCTACGAGATCGTGGGTTGGTCGTGGTGTTGACGTGGTCGCATGCTTCGGTGCACGACTGCTCGTGGAGACTGACGTGGCTGTGCGCTTCGGTGCACGTTTTGATCATGACTTTGACTGAGTCAGGCTTGGGCGCATAGCCATGTCTCAGGCTATGCACCCTCCTTTTGGAGGAGCTAGTATTGGGCGCATGAAACTTCACTGGCTGGGCGCATGGAGTTCCACTGACTGGGCGCATGGAGTTCCACTGACTGGGCGCATGGAGCTTCACTGACTGGGCGCATGGAGCTTCACTGATTGGGCGCATGCAGTTCCACTGGCTTGGGCGCATGGGGCTTCATTTGCTGAAATTTTTTCATGCTTCTACAAGGGCGTCGCGAGGCGACTTTTGAGCAGATCCTGATGGACGCTCAGATAGCAGAGGAGGACCACGATCTTAGGCCCAAGAGGAGCGGTGATGCCTTGGGAGCTGATTCTAATACGGGGCCGGCTAAGCGCCCTCACACTCAGCAGAGGCAGTTTCAGCAGCAGCCTCAGCTATAACAGATGCAGGCACCGGTTAGAGTTCAGCAGGTGCAGCATCAGTATCGGGATCAGGACCCGAAGACGATCAGTTGTTCCTACTGCAGGAAGTCGGGACACATTAAGGAGTATTGTAGGAAGAGGCTGAAGGTTTGCCTATTCTGTGGATCCACTGCTCACCAGATAGTGGATTGTCCCACAGCACCCCACTTCGCGGAGCACAGGATCAGAGAGGGGGAGCTAGACCACCTGTTGTCACTCATGTTTCCCGTTATACGTATTTTTTCAGGATATGTATACGGATTTCTGACAATTGTCAGGTGGCCCATATTTTGACGTATCTTGCTTAGCTTAGCCTTGGTTTAAATCTTGACTTGATTGGTTCAACTTGGTTCAACATGACTTGGCTTGGCTTGGCTTGGTTTGGTTTATATTCGGTTGAGATGAGAGGGGTTGCTATATAAGTCAACTTCTTCTCTCTCCTCCATTATTTGTATTTACTTCTTCATCTTCTTCATTTACGCCTCCCACCTACCGAGCCTAGGCAAGTGCAACTTGCTTCAGGATGGATCTCAAGTTTTATTGTTCCATTTTCTTCTTTACTTGATTCTAAGCCTCTTTAGAACTTGGAGTTTATAGTTTCCATGGATAGATTCTTGTATATCTAGACTTAAAGTTTTTCTTGTTTTCTTGGTTTTAATCTCTAAAAACTTGGTATTTCCAAAAACTAATGGTTCTATGTTGTAGAGAATTCAATTTTATACAGTTTTCGCTTTTGTTTCGCTCGATTTCGACTTCGGATAAGGAAGTTATGGCCATGGCAAGTTTTCAGAACTTTCATGGCTGAACTTGCTGTTGGGGACGATGACCCCCATGCGCCCGGGAGGCCATGCGCCCGGGAGGCCATGCGTCGAGAGGCCATGCACCGTGAAGTCCCGACAACGCATTCTTTGACTCGGAGCGTGTCATGCACGTAATCTTCCTACGCGCATGTAATGAAGACGCAGCATGAGTTCTGATGCGCGGATGTGCTGACGCACGGATGCGCAGGAATTCTGATGCGTGGATGTGCTGATGCGCGGATCCGCAAGAATTCTGATGCGCGGATGTGCTGATGCGCAGATGTGCTGACGTGCGGATGCGCAGGAATTCTGATGCGCGGATGTGCTGATGCGCAGATGTGCTGACGTGCGGATGCGCAGGAATTCTGATGCGCGGATGTGCTGATGCGCGGATCCGCAGGAATTCTGATGCCCAGATGTGCTGATGCGCGGATGCGCAGGAATTCTGGCACGAGGATGCGCAAGAATTCTGATGCACGGATGTGCTGATGCGCAGGAATTCGGATGCGCGGATGCGCAGGAATTTGCATGCGCCGAAATTGCATTATTTTGCTGTTTTTGCCCGTTTAAGCTGTTTTGTAGCTAGAATCTCAAAAAAAACTCAAAACATGAAAGTTGTAGATCTTTTCCTTGGCTTCAAGATTATGTCACTAGTTATTTTATGCAAGTTTCTCTCATTCATAATAATGTAAGAATAAAACACGATAGTGGCCTGTTAAGGCGCACTCTTAACAAGTATCAAGTAACATGATAATTCTTAATAGTGACCCGTCGTGGTACACTCTTGACAAGTGACTTGACATGATAATTCTTGATGGTGGTCCGTTGTGACGCACTCTTGATTTGATAAAGTAACCTAACAAGACAATCTCGATATACCTTGCTAAGTAAATCTTGTCTTGACACCGTGGGTGTTTGTGCTTGTATAAGCTACATGTCTCGTCTTGCATCATGTCTAGGATATGAATTCCTGATTTCCACGATCAAGGATTCATACTGAATCTGACTAGGATAATAACGAGAGTGATCAAGTAGTTCATGAAGAGATTTTCCAGCTACATGCAGTCCCGTTATCTGGGCGCTTTTAATTGGACTTGTATCCTGCCGTCGAGTATGGCACATTTCCAGCACACTGTCATGTGTTGCACCTCTAAGTCACCTAATCCAACTCTCTCAACTTGTGACCGGATAACCTGGATTAAACTGCAGGGCTTGTGGCTGTTGGAACATCTCGATGCATCTTGCTAGTAACTAGGCTTGTGATAACCCTAGTTAGTTAAAGTATCAAGCCGTACTCATTGTTTGGCCGTGAATGATGAATTGAGTCCAGTCTAGTCTTATCTAAGCAATGCCAGTCTATGATTACTTCAGCACTTTACTATTTGTGTTTACTCTTGTCGATAATTGGTTAGAGACTAAGTTCTGTTCAGGTAAAGGGTTACAACCCCGGTCCTTGTTTGGTTTACGGGTTGTAACTTGGTTACCGGAATAGTCTGTTAGTCATCTTATCGTTTATCACCCTGCTTTCTCTAACTCATGTCTTTTGTTATCCTTTATGTATCATGTGCTAATATGCTGGTTTTAGTTCTTAAGTGAAGCCTCCCTTGTGGCACTTGCTCTTTCTGGGGTCGGACCCAGCTGGTTTTGTAAGACCAGATTTCAGAGTAGCTCCCGAGGATCTTCCTGTCTTCCGACCAGATGGTGACCACTAGGCGCAACCCTGGCAATGAATGGGTTCTTATTTTGCTCTCCCACTCCCTTGTAAAAATATTCTTTTGAGGCGTTTAGCCGCCGAGCAAGTGTTAGCTCGTTTGCAACTTTGCTTACTGTCTGCCTACGGGCTGTAACATGATTGACAAATCCTAGGGTTGATCATGTATGACTGAAACTCTTGCTAGTCTTCACATTTTGTATGACTAGCTTCATGATCATCTGAATATATGATGTTTGGGACGTCTTACTTTGTATGTCTGATGATCTAACATCTTGTAACATTTACTTACTTGCTTGAGATTGAGACACTAGGCTTGTTCATGACCATAAGAGACTGTTGGCTTGTAGATAAACCCCCATGCATCTAGACAGTCGTGACCGTATATCGAGGTAGATTATACTTCAATGTACGTAGCTGGATGTGTCTGTCCCCCGCTCTCTAGTATTCTGGTTCTGGGGCGTGACACGGTTTAAGTGGTGGCACATGCAGGTCATGTAAATCAAGATGTGTGAGGGTTTCACTGAATAGAGGTCTCAATCAGCACTCGCCCTTGATCTCTACTCGTGTCTTCTAATCCTTCCGAAATCTTGACCTGATCACATGTTTATATCTTCGATCTATCATGGTCCTTCCTTATTACTTTCCATGTCGTTTCTTCAGCGGCATTGTTTCTGGTCCTACCGATCAGCAAGACGGAGCACCTCCAGTGGACCAGCAGCAACCTCGAGACCAAGCCCAGCACTCTGGAGTGGCCTCCCGAGTCATGCATTCCGGGGATCCAGAGCCCCCAGTTCCGCCAGTCGAGCCTGCAGAGCCTGATAATGGAACCCTGGTGGGTCTCATCAGAGAATTGCTTGCAAATCAAAATCGTCGGGGCGATGCCCTGCACCAGACAGTACAAGATGCCATGGGCAGAGTTGGTTGCCAAGGGAACCACGCGGCCAACAGCTTCAAGCGTCTGAACCCTCATTTCTTTGACGGCACTGAAGATGCTATTGCTGCTGATGCATAGCTTCAGGACACAGAGGTTATCCTGGAAGCAGCTAGGATTCCTGAGAATGAGAAGGTGGTCGTCGTGCGCCTGCAGTTATTAGACTTAGCCCGCAGCTGGTGGGCGATGCCAGCAGTTTGATTACCGACGCCTGTCTCATGGACGGTATTCAGCAACAAGTTCCAGACCAAGTACTTCGATGCAGTAGCTCGGGATGATCTGCAGACGTGATTCACCAATCTTAAGCAAATGGGCAGGACGGTCGATGGATATACGACCGAGTTTTCTAGACTCAGTCGGTTTGCTCCTACCTTGGTGGCAACCGAATTGGATCGAGCCCAGTGATTCCAGCAGGGGCTCCACCTAGAGATTATCATATTAGTGGAGCAGTTTGAGCACCAGACGTTTGATGCCGTCTTGCGAGCAGCGAAGAGGCATGAGTATACTTAGCAGAGGATTGTAGATAGAAGCGGAGGATGGAAGAGGTCTCATGGACAGATGTCCCAGTCTTCAGCACCCGCCCCGGCAGCTAGGACTTTGACTATTGGAGCTCCTAGGAGGGCGACCACAGTTTCGTCTGTTCAACACTCGATGCCGGCGTATCCTCAGCAACAGAAGCAGAAGCAGTCTTCCGCAATGGGCTGCACTCATTGTGGGAAGCCAGGGCACGTAGTATCAGAGTGTCGTAGAGCACAGGGATTGTGCCTGGCTTGTGGGGCACCGGATCACAAGATAGGGTCATGTCCGAATAGAGCCAGTTCGTCGTCATCCAACCTAACCAGTCCATCGGTTAGGGGACCAGCACCAATACAGCAGCAGTACCAGCCTCCGAGGCTATTGTCGCCTCAGGCTCAGTAATATGCCCAGGTTCAGATTCAGAACAGGCAGAGAGGTCACCAGCAGAGGGGACCAGCACCAAGATGACAAGGTCAGGCTATGGCTCTGACCGTAGCAGAAGAGAATTGGCCTCAGGTGAGGTGGTGACAGGTACCATTCTCGTCAACTCTTTTCCAGCATCAGTATTATTTGATTCGAGTGCATCGCATTCATTTATGTCTACACGATTCGCAACACGGATAGGACTGGAGCCCGAGTCATTATCAGTAAGGCTCAATATACTTACTGGTAACGGTTTTGTAGGGGTAGATAGAGTCTATTCCTCGTGTCGAATCGTGGTTAGCGGTAGAGAGTTTCCTGCTAGATTGATAGAATTTTCGATGGCCGACTATGATGTGGTCCTAGGAATGGATTGGTTGAAGGAGCAATACGCAAGAATAGACTGCCATATTGGCAGGATTATTTTTGGTATTCCCGGTGAAAGGAGTTTTCATTCTCTAGGGGCGAAGTAGAACCTTCTCCACCAGTATTGTGGATGGCAGTAGCAGAAGCAGTCCAATTTTCCAGAGTAGTAAAAGAGTTTCCTGATGTGTTTCCCGAAGAGCTTCCAGGTATGCCACCGGAGAGACAGAGATAGAGTTCACTATCGACTTGTTTCCAGGGACTGCACCAGTGTCAGAGAGAGTCTACAGAATGGCACCATAAGAGTTGGAGATCATGTACAAGATGATTGAAAAACTCAGAACCAAGGGATTCATTCGTGCTAGTGGATCGCCTTGGGGAGCCCCGATGCTTCCTGTGAAAAAGAAGGATGGTACGTCAAGATTATGTGTTGATTATCGTACCTTAAATTCTGTAACAATCAAGAACAGATATCCTTTACCAAGGATAGATGATTTATTTGATCAGCTCAGTGGGGCAGCAGTATTCTCGAAGATTGACTTGCGATCAGGGTACCATCAGATCAGAGTCAGAGAGCAGGACATCCTGAAGACAATATTCAGATCTAGATATGGGCATTGGGAGTTCCTTGTTATGCCATTTGGAGCGACCAATGCGCCAGCCGTATTCATGGACCTCATGAATCGTAGCTTCATGCCCTATTTGGATCAGTTTGAGATAGTGTTTATAGACGACATCTTAGTCTATAGCAAGAATGAGACAGAGCATGAGCAGCATCTTCGTGTAGTTTTTCAGATTCTCAGAGAGCAACAATTGTACACGAAGTTCAGTAAGTGCGAATTTTGGCTTGATCGTATTTCGTACTTAGGTCACATCATCACCAGAGGTGGAGTGGAAGTGGACCCCCAGAAGATAGTGGCCATAGAGACATGGCCAGTACTAGCACCGTCGCAAAAGTTCAAAGTTTCCTGGGATTGGTCGGCTATTACCGACGATTTGTGTCAGACTTTGCTCGGATTTCAGCACCATTAACGCAGTTGACCCGCAAGGATGTGCAGTTTGCTTGGACAGCAGAGTGTCAGAGTTCATTTGAGAAGTTGAAGCGGAGATTGATGACGGCTCCCATTCTCACGCTTCCAGATGGGACTGGAGAATTTTCAGTTTATTGTGATGCTTCCAGCAGAGGATTGGGATGCGTCTTGATGCAGCATGGTAAGGTAGTAGCTTATGCGTCACGTCAGCTTCGTGATCATGAGAGGAATTACCCAACCCATGACTTGGAATTAGAAGCGGTGGTTTTCGCACTCAAGTTGTGGAGGTATTATTTATATGGAGATCGGGTGGAGATTTTCACCGACCACAAGAGTCTTAAGTATGTGTTTACCCAGAAGGATCTCAATATGCGTCAGAGAAGATGGCTAGAGTTACTGGTGGATTATGACATCAACCTGCAGTATCATCCTGGGAAGGCCAATGTAGTTGCAGACGCGTTGAGCAGAAGAGCAGGAGCTTATTTTCTAACAGCACAGCCAGAGTTGTTAGCAGATCTTCAGAAGATGGGAATAGAAGTAGTTCTTCCTACTAATGTGGCATTGATGGCCAGCATGCAAGTTCAGTCCAGCATAGTTGAGAGGATCAAGATGGCGCAATCAACAGATTCTAAGCTTCAGTGGCTTAGAGCAGAGTATGAAGCAGGACGAAGACCAGAGTTATGTATTCATGAGGACGGTACACTCCGACAAGGAAGGCGTCTTTGTGTACCTAGTGGTGATATCAGACAGGAGATCATGGCAGAGGCTCACAGTTCTTAGTATTCAATTCACCCCGGCGGTACGAAGATGTATCGTGACATCCGTCAGCATTTCTGGTGGAATGGCATGAAGAGGGAGATAGCCCGGTTTGTCTCTCGTTGTTTAGTTTGCCAACAAGTTAAAGCTGAACATCAGAGGCCAGTTGGACTTCTTCAACCTTTACCGATCCCAGAATGGAAATGGGAGCACATTACCATGGATTTTGTAACTGGGTTACCTAAATCTCCAGCTGGAAGAGATGCTATATGGGTTATAGTTGATCGTCTCACGAAGGTAGCTTATTTTCTCCCCTTCAGAGTTGGTCAGTCGACGGATCAGCTAGCAGAGATGTACCTCAGGCAGATAGTCAGGTTGCATGGAGTACCAGTCAGTATTGTATCCGACAGAGATTCAAGATTCACATCGTACTTTTGGCGGAGTCTTCAAGAGAGCTTGGGGACTCGACTCAAGTTTAGTTCAGCTTGTCATCCGCAGACAGATGGTCAGTCAGAGCGCACGATCCAGACTCTTGAAAATATGTTGCGGTCATGTACACTCGACTTCGGTGGTTCGTGGGAAGATCACTTGCATCTCGTGGAGTTCTCCTATAACAACAGTTTCCAGGCCAGTATCCAGATGGCACCCTTTGAAGCACTGTATGGCAGGAAGTACAGATCCCCGTTAGCATGGGATGATGTCGACGAAAGACAGATGCTTGGTCCAGAGATGATTACACAGACAATCGAGGTGGTCAGACAAGTCAGAGATCATCTTCGAGTTGTACAAGACCGTCAGCGCCATTGGGCCGATTCTCATCGGCGTCCGCTTGAATTTTTCGTCGGCGACCATGTATTCCTTAGGATCTCGCCTACCCGTGGCATCATTCGATTCGGCGTACGGGGAAAGCTTAGTCCTAGGTATATAGGACCGTTTGATATTCTCGAGCGAATAGGTGATGTGTCCTATCGTCTCGCTCTTCCACCGTCGTTACGTGAGGTACATGACGTATTCCATGTATCCCAATTACGACGGTACATCCCGAATCCGAGCCATATCCTTGATCATTCGGAATTGGTTGTTGGTACCAACCTTTCGTATGAGGAAAGACCCGTATCCATATTGGACCGAAGGGAGAAGATACTCAAGAACAAGACTATTAAGTTAGTCCGTGTTGCTTAGGGTCATCACTCTTTAGGTGAGTCAACGTGGGAGCGTGAGGATGATATACGCTCGCGATATCCACACTTGTTTGACTCATAAGGTATAATGTCTTCCTTATGCCTTATGCTTTTACTTCCTTGCTTGCATGAATGATTGCTTGGTTGACTGCTAGTCGTAGATTGCCAGTATTAGTGTAGCTCGCCCCGGCACCTCTAGCCTCTTAATTAAATTTTGAGGACGAAATTCTTTTAAGGTGGGTAGAGTTGTCACTCATGTTTTCCGTTATACGTATTTTTTCAGGATATGTATACGGATTTCTGACAAATGTCAGGTGGCCCGTATTTTGACGTATCTTGCTTAGCTTAGCCTTGGTTTAAATCTTGACTTGATTGGTTCAACATGACTTGGCTTGGCTTGGTTTATATTCGGTTGAGATGAGAGGAGTTGCTATATAAGTCAACTTCTTCTCTCTCCTCCATTATTTGCATTTACTTCTTCATCTTCTTCATTTACTCCTCCCACCTACCAAGCCTAGGCAAGTGCAACTTGCTTCATGATGGATCTCAAGTTTTATTGTTCCATTTTCTTCTTTACTTGATTCTAAGCCTCTTTAGAACTTGGAGTTTTTAGTTTCCATGGATAAATTCTTGTATATCTAGACTTAAAGTTTTTCTTGTTTTCTTGGTTTTAATCTCTAAAAACTTGGTACTTCCAAAAACTAATGGTTCTATGTTGTAGAGAATTCAATTTTATACAGTTTTGACTTTTGTTTCGCTTGATTTCGACTTCGGATGAGGAAGTTATGGTCATGGCAAGTTTTCAGAACTTTCATAGCTGAACTTGCTGTTGGGGACGATGACCCCCATGCGTCCGGGAGGCCATGCGCCGAGAGGCCATGCGCCGTGAAGTCCCTGCAACGCATTCTTTGATTCCGAGCGTGTCATGCGCGTAGTCTTCCTACGCGCATGTACTGAAGACGCAGCGTGAGTTCTGATGCGCGGATGTGCTGACGCGCGGATGCGCAGGAATTCTGATACGCGGATCCGCAGGAATTCTGATGCGCGGATGTGCTGATGCGCGAATGTGCTGACGCACGGATGCACAGGAATTCTGATGCGCGGATTCGCAGGAATTCTGATGCGCGGATGTGCTGATGCGCGGATGTGCAAGAATTCTGATGCGCGGATGTGCTGATGCACAGGAATTCGGATGCGCGGATGCGCAGGAATTTGCATGCGCCGGAATTGCATTATTTTGTTGTTTTTGCCCGTTTAAGCTGTTTTGTAGCTAGAATCTCAAAAAAAAAAACTCAAAACATGAAAGTTGTAGATCTTTTCCTTGACTTAAAGATTATGTCACTAGTTATTTTATGCAAGTTTCTCTCATTCATAATAATGTAAGAAAAAAACACGATAGTGGCCTGTTAAGGCGCACTCTTAACAAATATCAAGTAACATGATAATTCTTAATAGTGACCCGTCGTGGTACACTCTTGACAAGTGACTTGACATGATAATTCTTGATGGTGGTCCGTTGTGACGCACTCTTGACTTGATAAAGTAACCTAACATGATAATCTCGATATACCTTGCTAAGTAAATCTTGTCTTGACACCGTGGGTGTTTGTGCTTGTATAAGCTACATGTCTCGTCTTGCATCATGTCTAGGATATGAATTCCTGATTTCCACGGTCAGGGATTCATACTGAATCTGACTAGAATAATAACTAGAGTGATCAAGTAGTTCATGAAGAGATTTTCCAGCTACAGGCAGTCCCGTTATCTGGGCGCTTTTAATTGGACTTGTAGCCTGCCGTCGAGTATGGCACATTTCCAGCACATTGTCATGTGTTGCACCTCTAAGTCACCTAATCCAACTCTCTCAACTTGTGACCGGATAATTTGGATTAAGACTGCAGGACTTGTGGCTGTTGGAACATCTCGATGCATCTTGCTAGTAACTAGGCTTGTGATATCCCTAGTTAGTTAAAGTATCAAGCCGTGCTCATTATTTGGCCGTGAATGATGAATGGAGTCCAGTCTAGTCTTATCTAAGCAATGCCAGTCTATGATTACTTCAGCACTTTACTGTTTGTGTTTACTCTTGTTGATAATTGGTTAGAGACTAAGTTCTGTTCAGGTGAAGGGTTACAACCCCGGTCCTTGTTTAGTTTACGGGTTGTAACTTGGTTACCGGAATAGTCCGTTAGTCATATTATCGTTTATCACCCTGTTTTCTCTAACTCATGTCTTTCGTTATCCTTTATGTATCATGTGCTAATATGCTGGTTTTAGTTCTTAAGTGAAGCCTCCCTTGTGGCACTTGCTCTTTCTGGGGTCTGACCCAGCTGGTTTTGTATGACCAGATTTCAGAGTAGCTCCCGAGGACCTCCCTGTCTTCGAGCCAGATGGTGACCACTAGGCGCAACCCTGGCAACGAGTGGGTTCTTATTTTGCTCTCACACTCCTTGTAAAAATATTCTTTTGAGACGTTTAGCCGCCGAACAAGTGTTAGCTCGTTTGCAACTTTACTTACTGTCTGCCTACGGGCTGTAACATGATTGACAAATCCTAGGGTTGATCATGTATGACTGAAACTTTTGCTAGTCTTCATATTTTGTATGACTAGCTTCATGATCATTTGAATATGTGATGTTTGGGACGCCTTACTTTGTATGTCTGATGATCTAACATCTTGTAACATTTACTTACTTGCTTGAGATTGAGATACTAGGCTTGTTCATGACCATAAGAGACTATTGGCTTGTAGATAAACCCTCATACATCTAGACAGCCGTGACCGTATATCGAGGTAGATTATACTTCAATGTACGTAGCTGGCTGTGTCTGTCCCCCGCTCTCCAGTATTCTGGTTCTAGGCGTGACACCTGTGGCACAGCACCATGCCCAGCACCAGATGGGCAAGGCTTTTGCGCTGGCGGTCGAGGAGACCGACGCAATGGGTGACGGGTTAGCAAGTCTGTCTTTCCTGTCCTCCTTTTCATCTTATTGTGTGATTCCATTAGTACCTGTCATGATATTTCTTGTGATATGCTAGATAGTGTAGTTACCCTGTTCGAGACTATGATATCACGACCAGTAGAACCAAATTGCATGTTTTTAGATATAGAATTTGTTGACCTTGATTGTTGGGGGTTTAACCTAGAAGGAGTACGACCATCTTAATTTTGAGGACGAAAATTTTCTAAGGAGGGTAGAATTGTCAACCCCAGTTTTCAGAAATGAGGGTAATTTTGAACTTTTGTAAAAGTTTATCATTTAATAATAATAATAATGATTTATGGTAAATTTTTAAATAATTTAATACTATTTAATTTGAAGTGTTGTGACTTGGGCCTTTTCACTAGTGTGACCCTAGAATTGATTAGCCTAGAGACTAACCATGACCACGGGGACCTATCATATGTGATTAGAATGACTAATTACTACTTTATAGGCTAGGGGTATTTTGGTTATTTGTGACTTATTATAATAATTGATTTTGTGAGTATTTAATATAATGCTAATTGAATAGTTAGAGACTAACCTAGCTTTGACCTAATCTAGATTGTTAACCTTTAGCCTAGATATTAGATTAGAAGTTTCTATCATGACAAGGTTAGTAATATCTAGATTTTAGTGGAGATTAGATATTTGTTAGGGATGAGATTTTATCATTTGGGCCTTTTAGCTTGAGGCTTAAATTGAACTAGCTAGAGGCCTCTAAACTTCATGAAACTTGACCCTAACTCTAGAATGAACCCTAGGCTGCCATCAAAGGATTCCCACCTCTATATAATCACCTCTCCACATGTTCTTGCCTCCCTTTCATTTCACATCAAACCCTAATTCATAGTTCTTCCCCAAATCCTCCCATTTTCTCAAATTGACTCCAAATTGGACCAAACCAATTGCGTTGGACTCCCCTACAGTAGAGGATATCATTGGTGAGTAGCTAGCAAGGTTTAGGAAGCTCTTGGCCATTGCAAGTTGGAGAGAAGCCCTCATTTCATAAGCCTTTCTTTGAGATTCACTCTCAATAGGTAAAACCTATCAAACTCATTCTAATTTCTGATTTTTCTTCATAGATGCATCCATTTAGTTCCCCTAGGTGTCCCTCAAGTTTGGTAGGATTTGGAATCCATTAGGTATGCGTATCGGACACGTATCGGTGTGTATGTTAATGTGTTTGATGAAATGTCTAAATGAATTATTTGTTCATCGTTTTCAAAACTAATTTCATAAATTGGTAGCCCTATATGTGGAGATTTAATTCCATTTTGACTGAGTTGATTTATATTCTCTTTATGTGTCCAAATTGGACACGTACCACGTGCACGAGACACGTACGAGGCCATCGTGTTGTCCCCTGCTGCTGGACACGTCGTGTGCGCTGCACACAACACGGTTGGACACGAGACTTTAGGGGAAGGTGGGGGCCACGACTGACAGTGCACACGCCAAGTTTGAGGTGATTTCGTCGAGTGAATCGAGAGAAATATCGATCGCACTGTTTTTCAGAGCGCTGCACACACTGTCGAATCCCCCACTGATACGCCTTTGTATCTAGGACACGTGACACCGTGGACACGTCTCGGTCACCTGGACACGTTCGCCTAGACCTAGCCTACCTAGGGACACGTGCACGAGTCTTCTAGTGTCGTGTGTCGTGTCCTGGATCGATCGATACACGTGCACGAGGATTGTTGGGCTGTTTTCTGATACTTATGTTTCTTTCTGTTTTTAGATACTTACGTCCTGATTTATTGGACACGATGGACTCCCGTAGACATAAGGAGCATATCCCTAATGACTGCACACATTCGATTGGGTTTTCATATGTTTTTGGGTATTCGAATTTGGGGGACTGTTGATCACTGCAACAGCAACAGCAGTAACAGGGCAAGCCCTGTTTGCTCACTGTTGGACACTGTTTGCAGTCCACAGATTTACTCTCATCAGTCCAGACTCTCCCATTTCATTTCAGTCTTTTACCATCTACTTTTCAGTCCATGTAGGAGTCCCCAATTTCATTGCATAACAGTCCACATATTTCTTCCATACTCAGTCCAGATTTTCATGTATTTAAGTCATCGATTTCAGACCTCTACTTATTGCATTGCATACAGTACTAAACACCTACAATTTCAGCCCAGGTTCTCCATCTTTGCAGTCCCCTTTTGTACATGATGTTCAGTCCATGTTTTCCCAATCCATGTTAACATTTAAGTCCATATACATCTTTATATCAGTCCCTTGCATCACTGTTCTGTCCACAGTGTGGACTTGTCATTACAGTCCAGATTTTACTCCTCCTTAACAGTCCATAGATACCTTCTTTCAGTCCACGTGTTATCTTTCACTTCTTTCCAGTTAGTATACACTGATTTCATGTCTGCGAACTGTCCACACTTTGGACAAATGTTAACAGTCCAAATATTCCCATATAACAGTCCATGTATACTTTCAATTTTAGTCCTTCCTTACCATTGTTAGCAGTCCATTTATTCCACAAAAATTTATATCTTCCCATCTTCCTAAATCAGTCCAGAAATCCAAATGGTTGCAGTCCTATTTTGCCATCATTGTTGTCCAGATTTCAGCATACCATATGTCCCATGTTACATCTATTTTCAACCCACATTGCATACCATATCCATCCACCATCTCATTCTCCATGTTCATTCATGTGTGTGTGTGTGAGTGATAGCTAGTGTGTGTTAGTGTGAGTGGGGGTGTGTGTGTGTGAGAGTGATAGCTAGTATGTGTTAGTGTGAGTGGTCTTTGGTTGTAGATGATGTAATAAGGGGTATGTTAGTATTAGCAAGGTGTGGATATATATAGTTAAGGTAATTAGCTATAGATAAGGTATGAGTTTTATAGTTTAAGATATAGTTAGAATTTGAGTGTCTTGCTTGGTAATGGTTAGGAATAGTGCACTTAGACTAGTTTTGACTACGTTGACTGTTTTGACCAAAGGTCAACCAAAAGTCAACCTTTAGCCTAGAAATGACTAGAACTTGACCGGACTTGACCGGAGTTGACCAGTTGACCAAAAGTCAACTGTTAGTCAACATTAGTCTAGTTTGACCAGAGTTGACCAGTTGACCAAAAGTCAATTGTAAGTCAACATTTGACCCAGTTTGACCTTGTTTGACTTTGTTTGACTTCCTTTGACTTAGTTTGACTGATTTGACCTAGATTAGCTTAGAATCATGTAGATTGCATAGTAGATTTCATTTTACCTTATTTGAACACTTTATAACCTATATTACTTTGTTTAGGACACTGTGACTCGGGTACAGACATCTGATATTATATCACTCCCTTCAGAGTGTCAGGCGAGTACATGCTCTGATAGTTCTTTCATTTTTTTGTCGATTTCTGTATTCAGTTATAGTTAGTTTATTTGATTCTCTGTTACCAGCACGGATTGATATTTCTAGATCCATTGCATGCGACACACTTACCTTATTTGTTTAGCCTCTATTACAAGAATCATGACTAGAACCTTACAAGAATCACTTACAAGCATCATCATGTTCTGGCTGGACTTGTTTTCGATTTACGTGTCGGATTATGGATTTCACTTGTACTTGTCAGGTGGGAAAATTACTTGAGTAGACGTGTAAACATTTCCAAAATACAAGAATCTCCACAGTGAAGCATACAAGAAGAATAGCCATCCCACACTTGGCCAGGTGTGAGATGTGCCGGATTTACCTATAGCCGTTTACATGTCGATCTCAGTATTTTAAAACACACTTGGGTACTGTCTAGACTCATACTAGAATCATACAAGAATCATCGACAAGAATTACCTTACAAGAATCATTGACTAGAATTACTTACTGACTCATGTCGTACTAGAATCACACTTACATTATACTGCCTGGACTTATATCATCATTACTTTAGTTCAGCTAGTTTTTATATACAGTCTTCATTGCCATGATATTCTGTTATCTCAGCTTTACTTTCCTTGTTCTAACTGTCGTTCTATTTTTCATTAACTGTCTAAACTTGCCATGTTCATCAATATAACTGTCTATAACTGCTTTATAGTCTTTGTCATTTACTTGGGATTTCTAGATGAGTTGTGCTCGTTCTTGTCCTGACTGGACCTGTTGAAAATATTACAGATGGTTGCCCTGAGCACACTTGCCATACTTGCTTGGGATCCGGAGACGGTATAGCTACCTTGGATCCCGACACTCAGGAGTGATCGGGAGATTAGTTTAGTAGACTTGCTTTAGACTTTCATATTGAACTTATATTGTAATAAGTTGAGATCTTGACTTTGTTTTGAGATTGTTTGAGATATTATTATTTTAGTAGTTTATTAGAGTTGTTGTTTTGGAGTTAGTATAGCTTTTGTGATTCTGTTTTATCATATTGTGCTTAGACTGTGATTGAGTATTATCATATCTTCTACTTGTCCTCCGTTCAGAGTTGAGTTTTGACAAGTACATTATATATTTGTGTGAGTTGTTGTTTAGATAGTAACCTTGTACAGCGTTCTACCGTCGATTCTGCGGCGTAAGCTGGGCGCTGTTACGCACTGTACCCTTACACAGGGTGCGGGTCGTGACAATAATACAATAAGGGATGCAATGTATTGTGACTGGTATGGAAAATGGGTGGTAAAGAAATGCTGCATAATTACTAACATGTCCCAGTGAAAGAATCAAAGAACAGATGCAAGAATGAAGAGAAGACAGTGAACTAGGATGATGCAGTGGGATCTAATATACAGTGTGATGCATCACTGTACAGGAATGCAAGATGAATGCAAATGAATGTATTGCTGGCAGAATAATGAGAATGTAGTATGAAGTGGATGCAAAGGCAGTTGCAGATAAGGGGTTGTATGCAGGGCATTTAAGTGTTCTGATACAAGTATACATTGAATGCAAGGTAGTGTATGCAATGAGTGAAGAAGCAGTGAATGAATTTGCAGTGTACTTCTATTGTGATCTAATGTGTGCAGTGCAATATGCAATATGGGAATGCCAAAACATGTCCTAATGCAGGACATTCAAGTGAATGCAATGGGCAACGTCAGAGTGCAGAACAAGGTATAGGGCAGGGGACAAATGCTCGACTGGACCCAGTGCAAGATCTGAGCACTTGGTCCGTAACAAAGGCTAGGCTAAGTCATCTGTGGGTGATAGGATGTGAAAACAACCATTCCCAGTTCAAATATGTGACTACACAGAACAATTAAGAGCCAACAGTGAACCAAGGTTGAACCCGATCTCCCCATGACCAAATACATATCAAAATCTAACCCAAATCACAAAACACAACCTACACATCATTCACAATACATTACCAACCCAAATAACTAATTACAATTGGAAATTAAGCAATAAAAGTCCTAAGAGGCATTTCACCAAACACTTGACGTGCATATCCGACACTCTTGTGATACGCACCTCAAATGAATCCGAAATTGACCCAAATCTTTCCTAATGTCATGGGGACCCTATATGAATGCATCTACAACAAGAAATGGTAATATTGAATGTGTTTAGAGGTTCTTACCACTTGAGAGATGGATTCTCAAGGAACAAAGCTATAATGAGGTTTCCTTCACTTCCAATGGCCAAATTGTTACAATGGGCTCCCTCCTAGCAAATAGAGGCTTCTCTCATCAAGGGGAAGAGATTGCAACTTATTTGGAGGAATTTGGACTCAATTTGGATGTTGGAGGCAATTTGGGGAAGAATACAAATTAGGGTTAGGGTTTCTAATGAAAGGGGGGAAGAAGAGGGGATGTGTATAAATAGCATGGAAAACTAATGGTGACCGGCCATAGTAGTGGGCTAGGGTTAGGTTAAGGTGCATTAGCTAAAAGCCTCTCCTATTGTCATTTAAAAGCCCTTTTTAGAGAAAGGCCCAAAGTGGTTTAATATTTGAGTCAATTAAAAGCCTCTATGTGGTATTCTAGATGAATAGAGTCTAACTACCATGTCTACATCCTCTAACTAGGTTTCTATGGTCATGATTAGCCTCTAGTCAAAGTAGTTCTAAGGTTTCACTAACTAATGATACTAACACAATGCATTAATTAAAATAACATTAATTAATCAAAAATTTACCACTTATATCACTAACATTATTTAACCCATTAAATAATAACTAAAATAATTAATTTCAGAAAAAGTTCAAAAATACCCTCATTTTAGAAAAGTGGTAGTTATATAGCCTCCGACGATGACTCGCCACCTCTCCTGCGCCGTGGCCATGATCCGCTCCGGCGCCGCCTCGCCCCTCTTCCTCCGGTAAGCTTCCTTCCCTACTCGTCCTCACTCTCCCGCTCTCAACTCTTCACTATCTTCTCTAAACACTCTGGAGAAGAAGCACACATTGAACCAATGATTCTCTCTCTGCCTCTTTCTCTCTACATTCTTTTATTTTACTTTTTTTTATTAAATACTTATTATTATGGGGGGACAGTCGGGTGTAGCTGGGTTTTTTTTTCATTTAGTTGTTGGAAAACTGGAAAAGTATCCCGTTTTAATTATTTTAGAAAGGGTAGTCTGGGCTTTGAATTTTGGCTGAATTATATTCATGTATTAATATTATTTTTGGATTGTAGTTGGGCTTAAGGCCCTGTAAAGTAGATTTAGTCTAATAATTAACTATATTTTGTTTTCAGCCCATTGGTTATAAGTACTCAGCAATATATATATATATATATGGGATTTTATTTATATAGGTATAGTAAATGGTTTGGGCTTAATCAGTAATAAAATTTCCCATAAATTATTTTGGGCTTTTAGTTTCTCTAAATAAGCTAAGTTGTGGGCTTTAAGCCCTATTTGGGTGAAATATTTACATGCATATATATAAACATTTTGGTAATATGGGCATATATATATATATATATATATATATATATATATAATATTATTATATAATATATATATGGGATTTTATTTATATAGGTATAGTAAATGGTTGGGCTTAATCAGTAATAAAATTTCCCATATATTATTTTGGGCTTAAATAAGCTAAGTTGTGGGCTTTAAGCCCTATATTTGGGTGAAATATTACATGCATATATATAAACATTTTGGTAATTTGGGCCTATATATATATATATATATATATATATTATATTATATATATATATATATATAATATTGTTTTGGTTTTATATAATTCTAAATAATGTGTATGGACTCTAGTTTCTATTTTGGTTGGTATAGATATGTATATCAATTTCTAAATAAAGTATATTTTAGATAATTATTTTGGGCTTTAAGTATATTGGCCCTATATACTTGAATAACATTTTATTGTTGGGCTCTTGGTTTAATATTGACTGTGGGCTTATAATTATATTTGAGTCTTTATTTTGGTTGGGCTTCTAATGATGGTTTTATATTAAAGATTTTATGCTAAATATTTTAGTATGGACTTATAGTTTCTTATATACCATTTCCAATTGAACCTTATAATTTTGGGCAATACGTATATGTATCGGGCTTATATATAATTAATGGTCTTATTGATAAGTATACTCCTAATGAGCTTTTATATATTTAAATGGCTTAAAATATATGTTTCTATCTAAAGAGTAATACTTTATGCTTTATATGTTTCTATCTAAAGAGTAATACTTTGTGCTTTTATTTTTGAATAAAATTTTCTAAAATTCTATACGTACTATTAGTGGTTTCCTCCATTAAAGTTTTATGTAAATAAATATTTTCATAAAAGGGTTAATATACCTATACTTCTATATATATATATATATATATATATATATATATATATATATATATATATATATATATATATATATTGTCACGCCCCAGAACCAGAATACTGGAGAGCGGGGACAAGACATAGCCAGCTACGTATAACGGAATGGAATCCACACCGCTATACGGTCACGGCTGTCTAGATATGTGAGAGTTTCACTACAATCCATCAGTCTCTTAAGGTCATAAAATAGCCTATTGTCTAAATCACAAGTAAGCAGATAAACGTTACAAGATGTAAGATCACCAAATATACAATAGTAAGGCGTCCCAAACATTACATATTCAGCTGATCATGAAGCTAGTCGTTACAAAATGGGAGGACTAGCAAGAGTTTTAGTCATACATGATCAACCCTAGGTTGCCAATCATGTTACAGCCCGTAGGCAGATAGTATGTAAAAATGTACACGAGCTAACACTTGCTCGGCGGCTAAACGCCTCAAAAGAATTAATTTTACAATAGAGTGGGAGAGCAAAAATAAACCCACTCGTTGCCCTGGTTACGCCTGGTGTTTACCATCGGGCTAGAAGATCGGTAGATCCTTTGCTACTGCTCCGGTATCTGGCCATACAAAACCAGCTGGGTCAGACCCCAGAAAGAGCAAGTGCCACAAAGGAGGCTTCACTTAAGAGCTAAAACCAGCAAATTAGCACAATAGAATAATTACATAATAAGAGACAGTAAGTAAGAAAAACATAGTAGGTGAATATAAAAGACAATCTTGTACAGAGTCGATAAAAGACAGAACCTATGGAAAAGCATGACAGGATGATATACGATGAGATAACCATGGGACTATTCAGATAACCAGGTTAAACCCGTAAACCAAACAAGGACCGGGGTTGTAACCCTTCGTCTGAACAGAACTTGGAATCCTCACCATTTATCGGTAAATAAATACAAGCATTCTGGTCATTCAATAATCTGGAACAGGATCAGGGCAAGACTAGACTAGTTAAACTCCATACAATCACTTCACGGCCAAGCAAGATTTACGGCTTGATACTTTAACTAACTAGGGTTGTCACAAGCCTTATTACTAACAAGATGCAGCGAGATTATTCCACAGCCACAAGCCCTGCAGACCATCCAGGCTATCCGGACGCAATTAGGGATTGAATTCAAGTGGGTACATCGTCCAGGAAACGCATGTACCCTTAGGTGACTTAGAGGGTGCAACACATAACAGTGTGCTGGAAATGTGCCCTAGTCGACGGCAGGCTACAGATCCCAAGTGGGGCGCCCAGATAACGGGATTGCCTGTAGCTGAGAAATCTCTTCATGACTACTGGATTTATTCTAATTGTTAGCCTTAGTTCATTTCAGTAGGTACTCCTGACCGTGGTACTCAGGAGTCCATGTCCTAGACATGATGCAAGACATGACTGATTTATTTATACAAGCACAATCGCCCACGGTGTCCAGGTTATTATACAGGTCATGTCATGTCAAGTAGCCGTCACAACAGCTATTCGAGATAATCATGTCAGGTTATCATGCCAAGTGTACTTGTCAGGAGTGCGCCACGACGGGCCACTATCAGGTCATGTCAGGTTACTCATGTCAGGAGTGCACCACTACGGGTCACTATCGTGTCAGGCTCAGTTATCCTTTCCAACCATATTACATAAATTCGTGATTGTCAAGTTCAGGACAAAAGGCGTAAGGATATAAAATGGACGTTAAATATCTAATAAAATTTCAATATACAGGGCTATAGAAGAGCCAAACTTAAGGAAAGTAAAACCAAACTGACACGCTGACATAAGACCAAGTCAGCCAAGGCCATACGCTCAGTGCAAAAGTCATACGCTCAGGTCATACGCTCAGGTCAAGCTACGCTCAGGTCGGGGTATGCAAGTCATACGCTTCCAAAAGGCAGCGTATGGGGTCCATACGACTCCTTGTCAAGCAAGCGAGCGTATGCGAGTCATACGCTCCCAAAAGGCAGCGTATGGGGTCCATACGACTCCTTGTCAAGCAAGCGAGCGTATGCGAGTCATACGCTCCCAAAAGGCAGCGTATGGGGTCTATACGACTCCTTGTCAAGCAAGCAAGCGTATGCGAGTCATACGCTCCCAAAAGGCAGCGTATGGGGTCTACTGCACGGCGCTAAAGAGCGCGCACAGCTCAGTGACGCAAGCTAAAAAGCTCGCGCACTGCTCACTGTCTTCTCCAAATCAGCAGGAACTCCATGGTTGAACCCAAAGCTTCAAAAGCCCATAACTTGGTCAAAACAAGTCCAAATCCAACTTTTCAAAGGTCAAAATTGGGTAGAATAAAATTCTCTAAAACATGGAACCATCAAAACTTGAAAATAAGAAGTTTGATAGATCAAAACCACCAAAATCCGAAAATAACTAATTTCTAGATCTACAAAATTAAAGCTTCAAAATGAAAATGACATGTTCTAAAGTGTCTTAGAAACATGGGGAGAAGCTAATGGAACAATAAAATGGGCTCTCTTGTGGAAGCAAGTTGCACTTGCCTAAGGGGTGTTCTTGGTTGGTGGTGGGTTTAATGGAGAAGAAGAAGAGAGTAATGAAGAGAGAGAGAAGAAATGGATAATAAATATGAGTGGTGGGGGTAGGTAGGGGGTTCGCCCCTTGGTTCATGATGAACCAAGAGCAACCAAGCCTAGCCGAACCAAACCAACCCCAACCAAGAACGAACCAAGCCCAGGGAGGAAATTAAGCAAGGAAATCATGCAATACAAGAATAAATACGTACACGTATCCCAAAATACGTAATACGAACCACAGGCATTACATATATATATATATATATATATATATATATATATATATATATATATATATATATATATATATTATTTTCTAATTAAGAATTACGTTTCTTAAATAATTTTTCTCTTAGATTAATCTTGATCATGACCAATCTAATCGTATTCCTATTTTCCTTACGAACCGAACTCCATCACATGGACTCTAGCCAACCGGACTATTCTGGAAACAATGAGATGGTTTGTTTTACCAGCTAAGGACCCCAAGCGAGTACAGTTCTTGTTTGTTTTCAATATTGTTAATTACTATATTTGCATGATTAGTGATGCATATTTGATTCTTGACACGTTCGTTACACAGATTAGTGGCATATGGGTTTAGTCATGATACCATATTTTATTGTGTTGTTTTACCGTATTTTGTGACCCTTTGTCGTGACTTAATCCATGTGTAGTACGGGCGAGAAAGTACCAAGTAAATATGTGATCCGACCTTAGACCTTGTCATATTGCATTGCATACTGCATAGTAGACCATGTAGACCTCACGGTGTAACTGCCCCAGACCGATCACATATTGAAAGGTGTACTTCAACTCATGTAGATGTTATGTTTCCATGTTTCATGCTTTACCTGTCATCATATGCTTTTGTTAACCGTTTCGCTTTATCTTCCATATTTTACAGTTTATTTACCTCATAATGTATGTCACTTTCTATTCATGATTTTATAGTCGTTATATATTTGGAACTGCATGCATGGATTGTACTGTTTCCTTCTTGACTGGAAACCATTTTTCAGATAGTCGCAACTACTCTATGCATTAGATCCTTGGGAGATATGGGTATATACGGAGGTCAACCCTAGAAGATTAGTTGGATGGATATGTTGATAGTTGTGAGATATTGTATTTTTAATCAAATGTAATCTTTTTGAATATTGTAATTGATTTAATCATTGTGAATAAGCAATAAAAGATATTAATTATAAGCAATATTGTGATTTGAGCATTGTGGACTAGACAGCTTACTACGTCGATTCTGCGACGTAGGTTGGACTTGCGCACGCACTCGCATCCCGAAAAACGGGTGCGGATCGTGACACAACCAACCACAACAGAGGTGAAACCCAATTGCAGTTGAGTGTGCTTAAATTTCTTGGAGGAGAGCTTCGGTTATATGATAACATGAATGGCAATCTTGTGGAATTTGCAGAGGGTTTTGATTCTTCTCATAGTAGGTTTATTGGCGAGCCCCTGACATTCCAAGCTAGGATGTTAAGCATTGGAGAATATGGCAGGGGCGTCTTTGAGGTGTTTAACTACAGACCGTGTGATCATTGGCGAGGGCTCCGTGTTCCTGTGGATGGAGTCTCTGTGCTTCTCCTGTCGACGACAACATGTCAGCGGAGCTATGTTGGTTTCCTCCCTGTGTTGCCCTGACTCCTCAGGATGTAGGTTTTCCTCTCCGTCTATCTCTGCAAGTATACCAAAGGAGTTATTCGAAGTCGAGAATCCAGCGTCCAGTGCTTGTTGCGATCTAGCCACCATCTCGTGGCCAAGGTTGGTCCGCGAACCGGCTGTTAGCTGAACCTGCTCTACTACACGAGGGTTGGGGTGAGCCCCTTCTATGGAGGGGAGGCCCAACATCGATATCCTACATAGGAGGGGGTGGGCGCCTAGGGATGCAACCGATGTCTGACTATGTGGGGGACATAATGGTCGCGGGCGAGCAACATCCATCACTAACAGGTTCAACCTGGCAAGCCTCTCTCCTCTCCATAAGAGCTCATGTGGAGGCAGGTTGTGTACCAGCTGTTTTGGGGCTGTGGTCGAGGAGCCGCAGCCTCCATGGCTCTGGTAACACCCAGAAGCTCTGGTCCTCTTATCTCTAATACATCTTCCTTGTGAGATTGGGATTAGGGCATGTTCTTGAAGAAAGGATGATGTTCCATGCCTATAGCAATGCATGGAAAGTCAAGCGGCTCTCGAAATGAAGTATGAGGATCAAAATGGATACGGCCTCTATTTCCCTAATGATGAACCTGGAAAATTGTAGCATTTGCATGCTAAATCGAAAAGGGGCACACTCGGTCAGAGCGACTCTCCTTCCTGAGGAAGCTAAGTTGAGCACGAAGACTAGGCCATTAACCGCATCCTTCCATGACAGAAGTATACCCCAGGTCACCCGACATGGCTCTCTAACCCTTCTCATCCTCACCAAGGATGCTCCATTAGCCGCCTCCTTCCGCGTCAGAACCATCGCTAAGGTCGCCTCCTCCAGATAGGCATGCTTATATTGTTCAAACTATTTTGAGGTAAAAAAGATAACTTCGAAAAACTTTGAAGTAGATTTTGTAGAAGCATAAAATGCACTCACGAGCGGACTAATATACCCCTAACAAAAGGTACCTCGAATCCTCTAGCATAAGGGTGCTCAAGGACGTCAGCAATGCCTCGCCACGATGGCCAAAATAGGGCATTAATGAGCCTCACTCTATAGAGGACAGAATAGCATGACTGACAGCCATCAGAATGATAGTCAAGTCAAATCGAATTCCTACTGTCAAGGAATCTTGCTCTCCCGTTGAAGAAAGCCTGCTTCCGCTGGTTGTTTACCAGCGAAAAGGAACAAAAAGTCCCCTACACCACCGAAACATCAAAGCCCCCCCCCCCCCCCCAACGGAACATCAAAGCCCCCTACTCCAACGAAATAGCAAAGACCCACTCCACGATCTTCGATCCAACTACTGACGTGGAGGAATGTGCAGCAACCACTCACCCACGATCTCTACATCTCCGCCAACAGCTCCATCTTGGACGCATGCATGGATAGATGCCTGCATCCGTCGTCACACTCTCTTTAATCGCAAAGGCTACGTGGCAAGTTGTATTTTCAGAAGATCCATCCAACTTCGTGCTCAAGAAGCAGGCTACGATTTTGCTAAGTCACTGCTCGTACGTGGGACATGTTGCCTCCATTTTAGGACACCATCTCATATGGATGTGCTCCACTTTGTAGCTTCTTCCTGCCAACAGCTCGTCGCTAAGAGAAGTCAACAACGACTACCAACAACCACTATCCTAGATACATGGCTCTTCGCCAACATCAATGACGACGAATAAGACAACAAACATCAATTTCGACACTAAGCTCGTAATTGCCCCACACTTTCTATCTCCAAAAGTTGTGCTCGATCGTCAACAGCAAAGGATCTCCCTGATCCTATCAAGCCCCGATTTTGTAAAATTGATACTCACCATTGGGCGTGATGTCGTACAAGCTTGATTTGCGCTTGTACATGGCATTCTTGTGTTCATTTTGTAAAGAGACATTTTTGCGTAGAATTCGTGATCACAGAGAAATAGAATAACACGATATAAACTAAAATAATTTTTTTATTGATTAAGCAGCGAAAAATATAAGACTCTCAAACAGACAAGTAGAAATACCAAACTTGGCTTACAACTTGCAGAAACATTGAAATGAGATACAATCGTTCCATACATCATATCCCTTATTAAAAACAACAGTAAATCACTTTTAGCGAATGTCTTCTTCAAATGAAAGCTTCAAATGAATGCGAAGCTTCTAAAAAGTCGGACAACAAGGCTTCAACGTCCTTGATTACCCACTAGGTTTCTAGCACCTATGGAGACGAGAGTCAGTACATTGACATGTACTAGTGAGCAGTCGTAACCAATCTCACCATAAATCAACATTAGTAAATTATATAAAAGTAACACTATTGATTTATGATCTTGTTATCTTGCCTTAGGGTCTATTAACAACTCATATGATAGAAAATTTACGCAGTTCACAATGTCCACCAATTCCGTGAATCTTACCCACGATCGATGTCCTTCCATGTACATATATGAATAATACTTACTCTGTTTGCATAAGACATTTGTTAGCTATGACACATGTCTATATGAAGGTCACTAACTACACGTCATCTTGGACTTCATGGTTAGACGGTTTTCCTTCAACGACGGGTAGCTAGCCCTCCGAAACGTTTTTCAAATCACATGTGCTACTACTTCAGAATATATCACTACAAAAAAGTAGCCTTTTGGGACAACTAAAATTCGTGTTAAAAAACGTCTAAATTGTCCCAAACATTATTTGGGGCAATATAAACAGTGTTATTAGGATGGCGTGGCAAAAAGTTTTGGGACGAAAAAACCGTCCTAATTGGATTTTAGGGACGGTTAAACTAACCATCCCAAAATCTTATGAAATTTTATATTTTTATGACGGATTACCAAACCGTCCCAAAAGATAAGTATTTTGTGAGGATTAAAACTGTTCTTAATAATTTCAGCGCCAGTTTGTTAAGGTTTTTGCCAGCTACAGATTCATCCCAAAAACTAATAACCATTGTCCTAATTATAATGAAATTATTGTTCTTTGTTCCATCTGTTAGGCATACAAACAAAAAATTTATAAAAGAAAAAATTAATACAAAAAATATCAATATGATTTTAGCATAATGATTTTAGCATAACTGTAAAGTTTGAATATATAAAGTTCAAAATATCAACATGTTTTCAGCATAATTATTGAGAAGAAAGTATTCCAAATCCACGTAAACACAACATTGTCGTCCAAACAAACTTAGAACCAGAGTTGAGTTTTGCTAAATGCCTGAAACAACACATCCGGATTCTGGTGATTCGGGTACCAAGAACGTAAGGTTGGACATGATGTTGGATCCAGGCCTAAGCATTTACAGGTTTCATTATTGTTGCAACATGCTCGTTGCCTATTCCGACTATGAACTCGACATTGGCGTTAATGAAGATCTTTCGTTGATGAAGGCCGAGAGGACATTCAGGTCTACGTCGTATAGTATTACCCTGCTAATGTTGAGGGATTGGAGGAGGCTTGTGACTCGGGTCGCCCATAGCTGATTCCAACGGAGACCCAAGCTCTAGAGGACTTGAACATGTAATCATATACAAGTCTAATGTAAAATATGCATTTCAATATTATATGTTAATATGTTCGTAGTAGAATCTACACAATCATAATCAATCATATCACATCATAGCAGCAGCATCATGTTCTTGCACGATAAAAAAAGAGTTTACGACATGTAATTCAAAATAAATCCTAATAATGTCGAGCATACTTGTGTTGAACTTTGATAACCTATGCATAAGAAAAGTAAACATTTAACCATCTCCTTTACTTTCCTAGTGGGTACATCCTTATTTTCAAGAATTCTAGCTATTACATACATAGTGGCAAGTCTTAAGAAGATACCTCTTCTTCCTCTACTTGTTCAGCATGCTCAAAAAACCTTCTGATACTTTATCCTTTCGTTAGCATGACAAAATCATCACCAATCATTAGCCTGCGATCAAAGGAGAGATTTAGATAGCAACAACATAAGGTATTTTATCTCTTCGTCAGACAATTTTGCAAGAATGCTCATCAGCTTGTTGGTCAAAGTCGAAAGATGACAGGAAATATGTAGAGTTGTTTCATAGAGATAGATTTACTTCATGTGACCAACAAAATAGTAATTGTAGATATCATATCGACAACAATATTGATTTACGTACTTTCCAGTATTCTTTTGCACAATCGGTAATATTTGCACCATCTTCATCAAAGATGAATCTCAACAGTTCAAACGTCACACTCTCTGTTGAACAAATTGCAAGTCCTGCAGAGTTGAACATAAACTTTCAAAAAATCTTCTCCAAAAGATTGACAGAGTGTGTCCAAAAGACTAAGCAGAATCCCTAAAGTCGTCAAATAAAACAACTTGATATAACAGTTCCAACTAATTTTTAAATCCATGACTCCCCTGGTAAAAATGAACACATATTTGGTATCCAAAGGTTAGCTAAAGTATAGAAGAATACAATTGTACAGAAGAAAAAAACATATGCACATAAAATCAACATAGACAACCCCATGCACACACTTGTTTTCTCAAAGAATGAGTAGCTCGGAGGACCAAATGTAGAATCTTATTATTGATAGCATATTTCCCACCCACATGATTTTTTCTTACTCTCCCACAATAATGGATGCCTCTTGTTCTAATGTAGTTCTCTCCAATGATACTGTAAAGGTTATTACAAGAAGTTGCATGCTTTACTTGTAGAGGATTTCACCATTCTAATGTTTAGAAACTCCACTATACATGATTATTACAAAGAGAGTGTTCAGAAGTTAGAACCATAAAGTGGTAGAGAACCAGAAAATAAGAATAATATTTTGTAACCATATACATATATTGTAAAATTATCGCAACTGCAATACATGGACATATAGTTCCTTTATACCATATATTTACAAACATGTATTACTTACCGAGCATTAAAAGTCCCAGTTGTTCCAGGATGAAAAACTTTGTACTAAATAGACAAGTTGAAGTAACAGAACAAGCAACATAGGACTACATAGCTCATTGTTTCGAACTTATCAGCTTCAAAGAACTCAATAATGTTATCCTCAAAATTATTTGCATATTTTGCCTCCTTCATTATAGATTTAGCCAAATCAATTGTCCTGCATAATTAGGCATCATATTAGCAAACCTTTCATAAAACAATCTCTAAGTAAAATATTAGTTTCTACCTTTGGTAATATGGAAAGTAGCGGACAACTTTTGCTTGGCCAAGAAGCATAGTTGTGTAAGAGCCAAATCCAGAATTGAATTCTTTACTGTGTTTAATAGAAAAATGTAAGCACTACACAAGGATGATGAAAGAAAGATAAAAGGATAATTATGCCAATAATGTCTTCAACTAATAACTTTGGGGGATATAATTGACATATGCATTTGGTTCGTTGCATTAAAGCAATATATTTCAAATTTAGTATACCAGATAATGTCTAATATTCAGATATATATAGAGAAATTAAGTTTCTAAATGTGCATGGAACTGATGGACATGTTAGCTAAACCTTCATAGGTTTCTGGATAAAAATATAAGATTAGGACCATTGTTAGCAATACAGAGAAAAATGTGGGATATAACATGCGCCATGGGCACAAGGTGTGGCCTATGGAAGTATGGGACACATAATATGGTTATGAGTAAATACTCATCTACCCACCATCTTATCAGTTCACTGTCATGTGGTCAATAGTGGGGCCACATGTCACTATAGTAGGTAGAGGCAAGAAGTGAGGCGGAAGGTAAGGAAGCAATTTTCTACGGCTAATGGCTACAAATTTATGATAAAGAAGAAAGGTAGTAGTAACTAGTAGGTGAAGCTTTTATGAAATCTACGAGAAAGGTACAAGAGAAACAATGACAATAGCTTGACAAAATTATAAAATCTATTTGGGCATAACATTGAACAAAACTTACAGGAAGTAACTTAAAATCTAATATGTATTTATGTATTCAGATAATGACCAAAATACCTCCAGTTATATTAGATTTTCATTTCCAATTTTGCTGATATCTCGTTTCATGTAAGACTTGCACATTTGTATCATTTCTAGATTGGCTCAAAACCAGTAAGACTTGCACATTTGCCAAAATAAAAAAAATTATTGATAGATAGCTCAAAACCAGTATAAGAATCTATCATTTTGGCTAATTCTTAAACCTTGATGTAAAGCTTGCCAAGGCGATAATCAAAGAGTAACATAATTTAAATGATGACCTTAATCTAGGGGATAATTAGAGAGTTAAGAAACCTAAAAGAAAACACAAATACTTTGAAACTAAAGATCTTTAGAAACCCTAAATTAGCTCAAAGAGTTTTTTACAACAAAAAAAATTATCTCGAACATTCAACGTAAAAAAGCTATATAAAGTCAGATAATATATGGCTCCAAAGGTGAAACATGTGACAGAAAAAGATGCAAATTGCTAGCAGAACTAAAGAAACCTACCTTAGTTTGTTGATCTAAACAACTGGGTCACAAGGTTCAGAGATTTGCCTCAATTTCACAGTTATGTTGTAAATATCTTGCCAACAAAAGAACGTTCAGATGTGTATTTACATCACTGAAACTATACGAGGTTGAACTTTCTGAACTACTAGTGGTACAATAAGCACCACCCCTATTTTGGCTCAGCATACTGAGTTTTTCCTTCTTCCTAGATTTCTTTCCATTTTTGTTTATGCTTCTCATAGAACGCCATGCCTTTAACACCTTTTGAGCTATCTCAATTGTAGCTAAGCCAGCCATAATGTACTTCAAATTTAGAATAAAAAAATTAATCAATTGGTGAGAGATAGTTGAATGAGGTGACTGAAGGAGAACTGATTGTGCATGCTCGACAAAGTGATACTGAAATCCCATAATCTCAGCCATTGATAACATCACACGTTGTAAGAAACAAATTATAAAATAAGAAAATAATAATAAAAACATGTGCCAAAGCAGATAATGAGTTGTATAAACACCCTACTGCTTAAAATAATGAGTACATCAAGACATGTTAAGCCTAAACAAGGATCCCTACATCAGTTCTGAATAGTCTCACTTTATTATCTTTAGGACAGGTAGCATGTTCCATTTAATTTTAAAGGCTTGAAAGAAGCTACCGGAAGGCAACACATGTCATCCTTGTTTTTATCTCTATATAAACAATTGGTCAATCATTATGATAATTCTATTCAAGCAACTGAAATGGGAACATATTTGTTGTGTATGCATTAAAAGTTTTAGAAAATTGTTTCCACCCTTAGATATAAATTACACCAAGAGAAGGAAGAGATAAACAGTGTACTTAATGCTCCAATTGGATGGTACTGATAGCTAAGGCAATTATAAGACATGGCATTCTACGAATGTCAGAGAATACAAATTTTCGACTGACAAACTAATCTTATTTGTATCAGTTACTCACCAAAGAATCCAAGTCCGGTAGTGTATACATTGTATTAAGAAAATGAAGAATATGGGTGGGTTATAATTTTTCTGCTGAATAAACATGTTCTTTATCATATTGGTATGTCTATTACCCTTCCAATTCGCCACTATGACCAAAGGACACAAGGATACAGGGACACTTACGACCAAGGACACAAGGATACAATACGAAATCTATACATGCATAAAAATAAGTACTTGTTTATATAGTGCAAACCTGGATAGACTTGCGACAAAGGACACAAGGAATGACATATAGTGTAAAGATAAAAGGAATATTCATGAAGAGCAATTGCTAAAATAAGTGACATACAACTAGATTATAATTTTGGCGTGGAACTGACATACAACCCAAGTTAACTAACAAAAATTATTACTAAAATCCCAAAAAACTTATTGCAATCTTAACAATAAAAGTTCCCAACCGTTTCTAACAATTCTCCCTGCACCAGAGTTTCTAGATTGACTACATTTGAGAGAGCTCTTTAGCTTCCACCTGTGTAGTTACTAGGTATTAGATTGAGTAAAGAAAAATAGTTACGAATATAACACTATAATAGAACCAAAACCCCCTAAAATTGGGGGAATCGAATTGAGTATCACTTAGCGGTCTCGACAAGAGGCTTGTACTTTTTGTACCTAGACAAAAAGAAACACAACCTTATTTTCAAAATCCCTAATTTCTAAAAGCCCTAATTTTTCAAAATCCTAATTTTTTAAAGAGAGTAGTTTCTTTTCCATTTGATATGGTCCTTACAGCGAGGGCATATGTCGATAATCGATCTCGACATAAGCGAAGCTCGCCATTGACTTCCTATTGACGGAGAAATCATTCGCTAGAGGGAGAAAGAGAAATATATTATATATATATATATATATATATATATATATATATATATATATATAGAGAGAGAGAGAGAGGAGAGGTCGGCAGAGAAATCTATAGCTGCACCAATAACTACATGAACAAAATTAACCTAATTTTCTATCATAACCGATCAAAAGAAAGAATAGATACCTAGATGGGGTTTGTGATCCAGTGTTGACGCCAACGTGTCTCATTGTAGAGGACAACCCTACCGAATCCCGAGCCCACGCCTCCCCGAGCCAGCCCCTGACTCCTCCTTATGTTCTTGACCGAGCGTCGCCCTGCTCCCGTGAGTGCCGACCTCCCTGATCTTTTGAACCCGAAGCCACAACGCCTGGACCTGAGACCAACCCGTATCCCCTAGCTCAAACCTGGAGCTGGTGGCAGTAGCCTGTGGCCTGACGCAGGTATGATGGCCGAAGATGTTGACGATACTAGCGGATAGATTTGATATGAATGGAAAATTGAGAAGAGCCATAACTGCGAGGAAGAAGGAGGAATGGAAAATGAGAAGGCGGAGGGCTATCGCAGAGAAGGATTAAATTTTGAAGAATAAATGAATGGATGAGTGAGTGAATGTGGTGGTTAATTAGTAATTGAAAATCTGGGGGAAACCAAAAATTGGGGGGAAATAACTAAATTTTATTATGTTTTCATCCTGCTCAAGGTTTGTTGGGACGAAAATAATTTTAAGTATTAAATAAGGTATATTTTCAGGACCACTTACAAATCTGTCATAAATAATTTTATTTTTTTATCACTAATTAGATATCTCTCCGAAATATTAATCTTTTAAGTCTCGTGAAAGTAGCGTTTCTGATAGTGTCGTCCCAAAATGTCATTTTTTTTGTAGTTATTGTTTTTACCTAGGCAAAATCGAGTCTGTGACATCTGATTACCATTCGAGGAACGAAACATTGTGCACAAGTTGTCTATGATCATTCATGCATATGCAACTAAACTATAAAAAACATAACATTGCATGATAATAGAAACTCAAGTATATAAGCTACAGTTCTCATTCATCTTGCCACATTGTCTTGAGCCATAGCTAGCTATCTACTGCCCATTCCAGGGACTTACCGTCTGTGTTACCAATTATCCTTCGAGCCATAGCTCGACATATTCACTGCCTAAATCTTGAGACTTGGTTCACATGTCCAACATTTGTTACCACAACAATTTATCATTTATTCGCAACAGTTTTCTAGTCATGTGATTACTTATCTTTCTAGGTTCTTAATTATTAAACATATTTATTAGCACATATGCAATAACAAGTCATCCTTCGTTACGTGTAAAGATTAAGGATCATTAAAGGAACAAATCACACACATATTGGTAAATTATCGAGAGAAAGAGATCTTCCATGAAACATCAAGCTCCGTTCACTTGATTACCTACATTTGTACCAACAATAATTCAGAACACTTCTTCTTCTCTCAGTGATTCGATATGAATGCGAAGACAGTGAACTAAGCTAGCTATGAAAACATTCATCAAAAATATTCACGAAAATGCATCATAAAACTAATAGCGAAGACAATATCGAAAACCAATAGGCAACAGTCTTGGGGCAACATCTCTTATATAAATTCTTTTCCCAAGATGGTGCCACTACATCTTGGGCACCATTTCTAAAGAATCCGATCCATAAAAAAAAATTGTCTCAATTTACTGTCTCGTGATCCTGGTAATGTTTTTCCAATATCTGATTCTGACTTGGTCGTTTCAGCCATTAGTCATATACTGTGCTCCGCAACGATGCACTACAGATCTGACCTCCATCACCCCAGCTCAATGGCAGGCACACACACATACATAATATATATATATATAATATATATATATATATATATATATATATATATAGAGAGAGAGAGAGAGAGGCAAATGACCTCTAGCCTATTGGTTAAGAGATGCATGCGGCCCAAGTGGTCAGGTTCGAGCCCCAGTGGAGGCGAGTTCGCCACATTTACCCAATGTTTCAAAAAAAAAAAAAAAAAATATATATATATATATATTATTATATATATATATAATATATATATATATATATATTATATAGAGAGAGAGAGAGAGAGAGAGAAAGGGGGGGAAGTATCAACATCTGTCACTTAAGCATCCCCTTCATCCCCATGATGACAATCATTGGATCTTGGTTAAGTCATATAATCTTATATGTTGATTTAAATGGTTCAAATCAACGGTTAACATTAGATGATTTAAACAAGATCCAACGGTTGCTCTTCCGAGGATGGAGGAGGATAAAAAAACGGAAAAAAAGAGGATAAAAAAGGTATATTATATATATATATATATATATATATATATATATATATATATATATATATATATATATATATTTTTTTTTTTTTTATATATATATATATAAAATATATATATTATAATAATATAATATTCTATATATTATATATATCTATATATAATATATTACCTGTCAAGAAAATAGTAAGCTAGATATATGTGAGTTACGTTGTTGGACGATAGCGAGAGCATTATGTCCAATTGGAATAAATCCATCTTTTGACTAGCCATTCATAAAATAACAATTGGCAAATGACCATTTCTAGATATTTTAGAACTTTATGGTTGGGGTTGGGGTTAGGATTAGGGTCTTGGGGTCTTAGGGTTAGGATTAATATTTTGGGGTGGTTAAGCTTAGGGTTTGGATAGGGTTTATAATTAGGATTTGAGTTAGGATTTAGGGCTAAGGTTTGAGTTAGGGTTTGGGTTAGGGTTTGGATTAGGGGTTAGATTTTAGGATTTTGGTTCAAGTTTTAGAGATATGTTAGGGGTTTAGTATTAGTATTGGTGTTTTGGGGTTATCTTAGGGTTGTGTTTTTGGTTTTGGGGTTAGGGTTAGAGTTCTAGGGTTAGTGTTTTGGGTTTTGTTTTTAGGGCTTGGTTTAGGATAGGGTTATTATTATGTCTAACTATATAACACTAATTATTTATATAATTATTACTAATATATATAACACTAATTATTTATCTAAAATTCTTAGAAATTAAGATAATTTGAATGAAAATAAATTACCTCTTTTATGTTGCTTTCTCTTCTCAGCTACTCTCTCTTCTCTCGTATGCTTTTTGTGTTCTTAGTACTTCTCTTCTCTTGGTAGTAAATTCTTGCATAGTAATTTTTTGCTTATTCGCAACTTGACACCTTCAACTATCGATGTTTTTCAACTTGATATCCTTAACTTTTTTCCACTCAACAACTTGATACCATCAACTATTAAATATTTTTCAACTTTATACCCTAAAAAAATCAAACTACCCATGCTCCCCCCACCGCCCCCTGCCCCCTCCCTCCGGCCATCCCCGGCTACCCCCCTCCCCCCTGCACCTCTACCCCCCCTCTCCCCTACCCTCGATTTCCCCCTCTCTTTGCAGTGCCGTCGTCGACTGCATGTGTGCCCGGAGAGAGAGAGAGAGAGATGGGGGAGGAAGAGAGAGGGGGAAGAAGAGAGATGGTGGAGGAGAGAGGGGGGCTGAGGTTGTCACGACCCGCACCCGTTTTTCGGACGCAAGAGCGTGAGCAAGCCAGCTACGCATCAAGCGGACTCCAGCCCGACTCGAATACGTAAACGCTGTCACGGCTAGGGTAAGCTGCCAAATCATGGCAAGGGTAATCTATATCTCAATCAACAATAAGAAAATAAACATGAATGAATACTATGGGTCATGGTCTGCAGCCCACTAGCATAAAGTCCGATAAGACTCTAAAAAAATAACAAGAGTCTAAAACTGAATCAAGAATAGGATATCTCATAATAAGGTACGAAAGTACGAGCGGATAATAAACACGATAATGATACCTGAATCCCACAAGCGCATCATCACATCTGTCATCCAGAACCAATAACTAACTCCATACAATCGCTAAACCTGAAGAGATCATCAGGTCCTCAGAAGACATAGCAAGATACATAATATACATGCCTATCTAACATTTTTATCATGCACAAGGAAATAAACAAGAAAATAGGAACATGACAAATGACTACGAACACAAACACGAACACTAGAACAACTACGCGTAAATGAACTGCCGAGTGAACAATGAACACGAGATCAATAGAAGAACCAAACCCTCATCCGAGTGTGGACTCACGGGTTTGAACTAAGCACTAACCCTCGTCCCGCGTGTGGACTCTCTGGTTAGTTCACGGCAAGCCACCCTCGTCCCGAGTGTGGACTCTCTGGTGCAAGTATAACATCCTCGTCCCGAGTGTGGACTCTCTGGTGCAGTATAACATCCTCGTCCCGAGTGTGGACTCTCTGATGTAAACACCCTCGTCCCGAGTGAATCTCTGGTGCAAGTCAAGTCAACACCCTCTGTAGTACCCCGCTCCCGAAGGCACTAGATAGACAGAAGATCGGATTGCTGGCTCTGCAACAGAAGACGATTGATCTGGGTGAGTGGACGAAGTCTCATTTGCTGATTTGCTTACGCCTAATAAGAATCTGAGTTTTTTTGATTGAATGCTTTGTTAATAACAAGATGGTAATCATCGAGTATGCTTTAAGAGAACTCATATGTTGTCTCGCTAAGATATGAATGTTGTCTTGATAAAGAGAACCTTGTCATGCTAATAACAAGACGGTAACCACTATGTCTTATAAGAGATTTCACATGTTGCCATGCTAAGAACAAGAAATGAAATAATCTGTATGCTAATAAGAAGACTCGTTGCCTGCTAATAAACTGAAATGATGCTTGTCATACTTGATAGGTTAAGAGAAGACAAATGAATCGAATTGAATGCTTGATCATTGCTTGTCCTTCAAATATGCTTTGAATGCTAGACATGTACAGACGAACTTGTATATATTGTAAAAGAAAAGAATTATGTAGGAGCTTCGGCTCGAGATCACAGAAAAGAGAGAAGACAGAGTCATAGCTCTGTTATTACAAAGATTGATATAGAGAAAAGATGAATCATTGCCCCTCAAAGAGTTTATCTGCTAGATGTTGTATTCATGCATTGGTCTCGGACAACTTGTATACAAGGTCACTAGATCTCTCGACGGTTTCCAGGACACTGGGAGCCGATCGGCCTAGGAGATATTGTCTAGACACTACGAGGTGCAAGGGCCTCGGGTGTTGCATCAATGTCCTTAGCGACGAGCTGAACCCAAGAGTCACAGCGGCTAATCATGGGTTTTCCATGGACCATCATATAGATAAGTGTGGATTGGTGCAGAGCTGAACCGAGAGTCACAGCTGCCAATCGGTCTGTATGTGTCTATCATATGTTTTGCTAAGAACTAACAATACAGAGACGAACATGGAATAATGTGGGGTTTTATCATGTTTATGCTAATCCTTGTCTTGTACAGGGATGGACGTCGGCTATGGTAAGAATCACTGAAAAAGTGATACATATGTACTGCTTAAGTCTTGACAGAATTGCTTGCAGAGATTTATCTATGCCATGAAATGCTATGTTCTACTAAAGAAAAGATTAATGTATCATGCTTGTAATCTGACCCTCAGAATGTCTTGAATCAAAGAAAAGATATGATATCGTGCTTATAATTGTCCGTAAGAGTTGCTTGATCAAAGAAATGAATATGCTCATGAAATACGCTGCGCACTGCACATGAATGAATACTCATCGTGCTTGAATTGAATAGTCCCGTGTATGCTTGAAATAAAATAAACTGTGGCTTTTCAAAGATGTGTTTTCAAAAGAGATGTAAACTGACTCTGTATGCATGAAATGAACATAGGTAAAGAGTAGCAAGATCACATCACAAGAAACATTTTCTCACTAAATGAACAGTGATCATTTCAGACAAATGTAGCTCTTTGTTCACAATTCACCAGTATGTTTATATACTGACCCACCATCATCTGCATGCAGGTGCACTATCATCGAAAGGATAGTCCGAAGCGATAGCCCGAGCTTCATCCTCGTCCAGAAATCAGAAAGATGCCAGAGATGGACATCTGTTTGGCAAGAGTTGTTTTTTGTATATAAAGGGATGTAATGTATGGAAACGGGATCATTGTAATCTGTAAAGTTCTGAGAGAATGTAACTTATATCAGAGAAAATGAGAGCTTGTAATCTTTCAAATAAAATCAATAAAGAGAAATGTTTCGTGTTACCATTGTGTTCAATGCTTGTATTCTGAAATATGTCCGCTGCTGCTTCAATTATCTGCGATACGTTCCGCTGCGTATTGTCAATCTGTCTATCTTATCTTGCTTCAGGTCGTTGGCCTTATGCAAGCGCAACTTAGGCTTGTACGGCATCACGCCCTAGCGAGGACGAACGGTCCCAAAGAGCTCGAAGCGAGGACGAAAAGGACTCTGCGGGATCGGGGCTTGACATCCTCGTCCCGAGTGTGGACTCTCTGGTGCAAATAATCGACATCCTCGTCCCGGAGTGTACTTTCAGGGATGTAAACAGATCAAGAAAAACACCCTCGTCCCGAGTGTAGACTCTCTGGTGCCAAGGAAACAATATCAATAATTTAGCATTCAATTACACGTACTCATTCTATGACACGACTCAAGCAAGGTACTGACGAGAAACTCCAAGTGTGAACCAAAAGACCAAACATGAACACGACTATATGCAATGAAACAACTCAAACGAATATAATACAAAAAAAACATGTCCATAAACAATCAAAACTGGAAAATGAAATACAATGCATGTAAATAAAACTGTAGAGGAAGGCAAGGTATACTTGCCTTGAGGTTGCACGCACGAATCCAACAAGATATAGACCACTACCCAAGAAGTCTAACTCATCACAACTGTCTCCGAAGCTGAAACAAACATTTCAACATTCTCAGAATAGTCAAATTAGCTAGGATTGCCTGTCCTTAAATCCAATTCTGGACACAGGAACAAAACGGTAATTTTGGACAACAACGATGTCCGCCGTTGGACCCACTTTGCACCAAAAATCGTGCCAGGATCAGTGGTCTCTAAAGTCGTCAACTACATGTCTACAGGTCCGTTTTCGATACGAACCCAACCGTATGTCCAAGTTGATTTCGGCTGGCCGTGCACAAAATTGCCCGCTTGAGTGGGACCGTGGGACTGAACATATGTTCGGCTGGGAGGCTTGAGCTCGGGCTGGGCTTGGGACGAAGGCTGGGCTGTCTGCTGGGGAGTTCGTGTGTTCGGGTACTGGGCTCATGGGCTTGATAATTCATTTGTTTTATTTATACCCTATATCTAATGTATTTACATATAACATACACACCTATGTGTAATATATATCAATATTTATATATAACATGTATGCATGTAAATACTATATATATATATATATATATATATAATAATATATATAATATATTATATAATATATATATATAATATATATATATATATATATATATATATATTATATAATATATTATATATTTATATGTGCACGCAAAAAAAAAAAAAAAAAAAATATATCTATATATCTAGATATATATATATATATATATGTATATACTAATCTCTCTATATGTGCACGCAATATATTTGCAATATATATTTATATATATAATACTCTCCATAAAATCCAAATAAAATGTCAATATTATCTTTTCTACTGCAGGATCTATGTATATATATTTCATTTAACAAGAAATAAAATGACCATAATAATATGATTTCATTTAATATTAACAACAACAACGTTAATAATAATACTCTTAATAACAACAAAAATTAAATGAACCAATAGTAGTTGTGGTGAACATATCATACACACCCCCTTTATTAGGCTCCCGAAAATCGTACTAATATTTCTAAAACGCCATTTGTTATTTAATAATATCTATATCATACGTATAACTAATATTTAGAAAATATTGTCGATTTCCAAAATAAATACAATATTTGTACATACATAAAATGTGTCTACATGACCGTCTTTGGTCTCACTACATACCTGCAAGGCTTGGATTCGGTTCGGGCCCAGTTCGGACTAAGTTGGTACAATCGGGTCATCTAAAATCAATATATCTAATTAATAAATAAATAATTTATCGGTGGTGGTTAAGTCGCAACTTGGCCTGGTTTTCCTAGTTAGGACACTCCTATGGCTTGGCATTCTCCTACCATGGCTAAACACTAGTCAAAACACGCTACTGCATATGCCATGATTCCTAGCCGTCTTGTACTTCAAAACTCTACCATGGCTAAAGTCATCTACCGTAATAATTAACTAAATATTTTTATAAAAACAAATTTAAAAATCACCATTTAAATTAAAATAAATAATAATAAAATATTTAAAATTTTGGGAAGGGTAGCTACAGAGGTGAAGCCGGGGTAAGGGCAGCGGGGGGGGAGGGGTGGGGTGGGGGTCAAGGGAGGGGTGTGGTAGGGGAGAGCCTAGTTTTAAGTTTTGAACATGAGTATTTTTTCTAAAAAAAAAAATTTAGGGTATCAAATTGTACCCAAAAAAAAGTTTAAGGTATCAAGTTGAAAAACTGAAATAGTTTGAGGGTATAAAGTGCAATTAAGCCTAATTTATTTTACGAAGCGCGCGTGCACACACACACACACACACACACATACATACACAGAGGGTATAAAGTTGCAATTAAGCCTAATAGTTGAGGTCATCTTCCATATTTCGCCTGCCATCTTTTTCGCTGCTGTGATTACGAAATCTTTTTAGATTCTCGTAATATCATAATATCTTTTTAGATTTTCGTTATACTTGCGCAACCTTCCCAGAAGTGTTGCGTTGGAACATTGTTTTTAATTGTTTCATATTCTCAGTTTTCCATCGAAAAATTGTACCCCGACAATAACAATCTCAAGCTTTATTGCTACGATGGAAAACTTTAATGCTTCACTCCTCAACACGACTTCTGTAAGTTAGAAAAGTTTGATGGAGAGCATTATCAAGTCTGGAAGAGGAAGGTTTCTCACTCTTCAACTCAGATACGTTGATCACGTGCTGCTTGAAGAGGAACCTACTGTTCCAGATACTGGGTCTGCTGCCGCAATCACTGCGGCTACTAAACTTCAGGCCAAGTGGAGAAGAGAACAACATTTGTAGGTTGCTTATCCTGAATGCTATGGAGGATTCTCTAGCAGAATCCTACAGTAAAAAATCTATTGCCAGAGACATATGGGAGTCTCTGGAGAAACTGTATGAAGAAACAAAATAAGAGCAAGATATTTGTGGTTGAAAAATATCACAAATGACTCTTTGAGGACGAGAAGTCCATGCTGCCGCAGGTAAAAGAATTTCTGAAGCTGCGACAGAAGTTGGAAGACGAGGCGATGCCCTCCCTGACAAGTTTGTTGTTGGAGGGATTGTCTCAAAGCTCCCCCTGGCTGGAGTAAGTTCTATGCAAACATGCATAGGAAGAAGCTAGAGATCAGCCTTAAAGATCTCTTACAAGAAATCTATGTTGAGGACCAGATGCAGACTCAACTGAAGGTGGACACACTGTCCAAGCAATTGGCTAACGCCAATTTGGTTCATACCAAGAAACCAAGGGGAAAGCAGGCGGCTTCCCACAGCAAGAGGAAGGACCCTAACAATCTGAACCTGAAGGGGTCTTCCTTCAAGCGAAAGAAGGCAAAGTCTCAGATGCCTTGTTTCAAGTGTGGCAAGAAGGGCCACTTCAAGAATGAATGCAAAGCAAAGACCAAGCAATCAGAGCAAGGAGAGCCTAGTAAGGTATCTATGATCACTGACGTTGTTGCTATGATTGCCCAGGTTGATGCCGTAAGGACTGACTCTGACTGGTGGTAGACACTGGAGCCTCCTGCCATGTCTGCTCTAGTAAGGAGTGGTTCACCACCTACACCCCTACTTCTGAAGTGGTTATGATAGCAAACCAGGCACAAGCTGAAGTGCTCGGGATCGGGACGGTGGTGTTGAAGCTGACTTCGGGGAAGTCTCTGACGCTTCAGGCGTGAAGCACGTACCTGCTATCGCTAGGGGTGTCAACGGATGCTTATCGGTACGGACAGGATAATCCGTATCCGTATCCGATTTTTTTTTATAATATCCGAATCCGATCCGATATCCGAACGGATATCTCTTTTGACACTCTGAATTCGTATCCGTCTAGTTTAACGGATATCGGATAATATCTGATCCGATTAGCTAAAAAATTCGAATGCTAGTATCCGAATATCCGAAATCCGAAATATTAAAAATTTAGTTATTATCCGAATATCCAAAAATTAAATTCAATTTCTCTACATATTTGAGTCCTTTCTTCTTATGTTGTAAATTGTAATTAATATATATATTATTATAATAATTATATTATAATTATTTTATGTAAAAGTTAGTTGAGAATAAAATACTTTAATCTTCTCTATTAACTAATATATTACATATACATTATACTATAATATATATAATTTTTGGATATCCGAATCCGATATCCGAATTCGATATCCGAAATTTGTAATTTAAAGTCGGATCGGATATTAACGGATTCGAATACCTTAATATCCGAATTCGTATCCGAAAATGGATAATATCCGAAAATATTCGGATATCCGAATCCGATATCCGAAATTTCGAAAAATCTAAAAATTCGGATACGGAATCGGATCGGATTCGAATTTTCGACTATCCATTGACAGGTCTAGCTATCGCCAAGAACCTGATCTCAGGAGACCTACTCTGCAACGCAGGCCTCAGGATGGACATCAATGCTGGCCAGATGGTGATGTCTATCAAGGAAACATATTTCAGAAAAGCTTTTTATACCGAAGGAATGTTCAAAATTCAGCTTGTAAATCAGTCCAATGTAATTAATGTGATTAATGAAATTACTCCTTCTGCTTATACTCTTGAGTTGTGGCATAATAGGCTAGGACATGTTCATTGTAAACGAATAAACAGAATGTCTAGTCTAGGACTTATCTCCAAATGTGGGGGTAAGGTAGAGAAATGTGAAGTTTGTGCTCAAACAAAGATCACAAGAAAACCCTTTCCTCGGGTTAATCGAAGTACAGATCTTCTAGAGTTGGTACACTCAGATATCTTTGACTTCAAACAGTTCTCTACAAAGGCCGGGATGAAGTATTTCATAACCTTCATCGATGACTTCCCAAAGTATGCATTCGTCTACTTGCTGAAGGCTAAAGACGAAGCATTCGAGAAGTTCAAGGAGTTCAGAGCCGAAGCTGAGCGGCAGACTGGACAACAACTCAAAAGGATAAGAAGTGATCGAGGTGGGAGTACAGGTCTCATGAATTCGCATCGTTCTGCAAAGAACATGGAATTGTCAATGAGACTACGGCTCCGTACTCTCCTCAATCAAATTGAGTAGCAGAGAGGAAGAACAAAACGTTAACAGAAATGATTAACTCAATGCTGTTGACTGCGGGTCTTCCTAAGTGCTACTGGGGAAAACTGCATTGATGGCCACTTTTATCTAAATAGAGTGCCTCATGCAACTTCTGACGTTACTCCTCATGAACTTTGGTTCAAGGTCAGACCTAACTTGAATGTCATTCGAGTGTAGGGGTGTCTGGCGTATGTCAAGCTTCCAGATCTGAAAATTCAGAAGCTTGGGACAAGGACTACTAAGACGATCTTCTTGGGGTATGTCGAGAAGAGTGATGCTCGAAGATTTCTTGATATTGAGTCAAATTATATCATTGAATCTCGCGATACAGAATATTTGAAGACAAATTTGTAAGGCACAAGAATATTGTTCTTACGGATGTACCGGAGAACAATAAGGGTACGCAGGAAACTGAAGTCTTCAATGAAGATGTGGTCCAAGAAGATGTTGTTGTTGAAACAACGGTTGAACCAGAACAAGCTGAGCCGTTAACTAAGCGTGTGAGGAGGCCGAAGGACTTCGGAAGTGACTTTGTCACCTATCATGTGGAAGCTGATCCGCTTACCTATGATGAGGCGATGAAGACCAGAGACACAGTTTTCTGAAAGGAGGCGATTGACAATAAAATTGATTCCATCACCTCAAATACACTTGGGTGTTGGTTGATCTTCCTGAAGGAGTGAAACCCATCGGATGTAAATGGATCTTCAAGAAGAAGATGAAAGCAGACGGAACTATTGATAAGTTCAAGGCTAGGTTGGTAGCCAAGGAGTTTTCTCAGAAGCAGGGAATTGACTATTTTGACACGTATGCTCCAGTAGCCCGGATGACCACCATTAGAATGTTGATGCTCTCGCAGCAATACATAAGATGGTGATACATCAGATGGATGTGAATACGGCTTTCCTAAATGGCGAGCTGACCGAAGAGATTTACATACAACAGCCAGAGGGATTTGTCATCAGGGGTCTTGAAGACAAAGTCTGTAAGTTGGTGAAATCTTTGTACGGTCTTAAACAGGCTCCCAAGATGTGGTATGAGAAATTTGATAAAGTTATAAGGTCAAATGGCTACATGGTCAGCGATACGGACAAGTGTGTTTACACAAAGTTCGCTGTTGGAAGAGGTATGATCGTTTGTCTGTACGTGGACGACATGCTTATCCTAGGTACGGATATTAGCTGTGTCACGGAGACAAAGAAATTCATCTCAAGCAAGTTCAGTATGAAGGACTTGGGGGAAGCTGATGTAATCTTAGGGATCAAGATCATCCGGACAGACACTGGACTAGCGCTGTCACAGTCTCATTATATTGAGAAAATGATCACTCGTTATGGGTATCGGGATCTTCAAGGGATCGTTACGCCGTACAGGTGTGATCTGAAGCTGAAGCCTAATTCAGGGGAAAGCGTCAGGCAGCTGGAGTATTCAAGCGTAATCAGAAGTTTGATGTATGCTACTACTGCCACAAGGCCAGGCATAGCTTTTGCCGTGGGAATGCTGAGTCGTTTCACGAGCAACCCAGGTACTGAACATTGGAAAACTGTGAAACGGGTTATGAGATATCTCAAGAAGACTCAGACATATGCACTGTACTACAGTGGAGATTCGCAAGTAGTGGAAGGCTTCAGTGATGTCAGTTGGTGCTCAGAGGTGGAGCGAGAGGTCCACAGGTGGATTCATTTTCACAATGGGTGGAGCTGCTATATCGTGGAAGTCAAAGAAGTAGACTATGCTCTCGCAGTCATCCATGGAATCTGAGTTCTTTGTACTTGATACCGCAGCCGAGGAAGCAGAATGGCTTCGGGAGCTCATGTATGATCTTCCAGTGGTTGGTGCAAATATCGACGATACCGATATACTGCGACAACCAGGCGACTGTGGCGGTGGCATCAAATGACCTCTTCAACGAAAAGAAGAGGACTGTGCGGTTGAAGCACAGGACAGTACACGATCTTATCAAGAGAGGTGTTATTGCAGTGATTGATGTTCGGAGTCAGGAGAACCTGGCGGATCCGTTCACCAAGGGCCTCAAGCGCCAGTTGGTCGATGATACAGCTTGTAAAATGGGCTTGAAGGCATTCTGATATTGTATTATGTCCTACCATAAAGTTTTATGCTATTAGTTCAAAGATTTATCTACTAGGCATCTAGCTTTTGGTTCAAGGGAGGACCACTAATCGGAAGAATATCAGGAACGGTGGGTACATGTTCTATTGGGCATGGAGAGGTTACGAACCTATAACCACTGTTTTCTACTGTTGTTTTCTGCGGAAAATGGTTCCTGTGGGAAGGTTGGCTTAATTGCCTTAATGAGTTCTCATGCAGAGTGAATGCCTGGTGTGCTTTACAGGAAGCACGGTAGAGCAGCACTACAAGGAGTGAAACTCCATGCTACAGTGGGGTGACCCCATAATGAGGTTCCTATATGTGGGGTGCTGCCCAGGAATAGGATAAAGCCTCGGCTTTGCAGGCCAAGTCACAGCGGCGTAGCACCGTAAATAGGCAGTTAGCCTAATGCTGTATGTTAAATAAAGAGGGGTATAGTCAGCACTACAAAGAGGAGGAGTTCCTCATATTACAGTGGCACACACCACGATAAGGTACCCGGTTAGGGATAAAGCCTCGGCCTTGCAAGCCATATCATTGCAGCGTAACATCGCAAGGGAGCCTAAGGCTTCATGCTGGGTAGTTTGGCGCTACAAAGAGGCAGTTACCTCATGCTACAGTAGTATGACACTACAAAGGTTCCCAGATATTGGGTGATTCCCAGAGAGGGGTAATGCCTTGGCTTTAAGCCATGTCATAGCGGCGTAGCACCGCAAGGGAAGCGCAAAGCGCTTCATGCCATGTCTCTTTATAATGAACTCACCTATAGTATATGGACAAAGAGATATCAGACCGTCTCTTGAGGGTAAACTTGTAGACGCCCAAAATTATACACTGAAACTAGGCTGACACAGGGCCTTTAATGTGTAGCCAGAAGCACACGTAACTACATTATGCGAGTGGAAAGAATTTCAGCTATGATGCAGAATTCAAGGCTTAGTCCATTCTTGTATTATAGTATGTTGTTTGACCCACACGGGAAGTTTCAAGTCGTAAGCGACATCTCTCCTAATGTATGATGGACAGTTACTGTGGAGAACACTTATACCCATATATAGAGATATGTGGGGGATTGTTGGAGTTTGGTCTTTTTCTAAGTGAATTTTAGTCCCATCGGCTAGACCAAAGGAGTTGTATCTCTATATAATAGCTTTCCTATTTTAGAGATGCACATGTGGTGTGGAGGTGCACATGGGTTGCCATGTGGGGTTATTTTTCTAATGGAAAAAGGGCTAAATCAACAATAAAAGCATTCATGCTTTTTGCTCTTGGGAAATTTATTTCCATGGGAGCTAAGTGTCACCCCCAGTTTCCAGAAACAGGGATATTTTTGTCATTTTTTATTTTAGAATATTTTGATATTATTTATTTATTTATAATATTATTTTGGGGTTATTTGAGTCGGGTTCGAATTTTATCTCAATCCGACTTGAAACGGGGACCCGGGGTAGTTTTGACTCTAGTGGGACCCACACACTAGTTAGGCATGGCCCACATAATATTAATTTTAGTCCACATGATATTAATTTTAGTTAGTAGTTAGACTAATTATTTATGGGTAGGTTTAGTTTAATTAGAGCCTTTAAACTAGACTAATTTAGCCTCAACCTTAAGCCCCTTTCTAATTTAAATCAAATAGGACAAGTGGGGGCATTTTGGTCATTAACAAATAGGGACAACCCACCCACACATGGCAGCCATAGGAGGAGGGATTGACTTATCCATTCATTTCATTTTTTCCCCAAAATTTCTCTCTTGTTCTTCCCCAAATTTTAGAGAAGGTTTCCATTGATTTCATCTCCAAATCAACCCCTTCTTCCACCAAATCTTCTTCATTTCTCCTCTACTCCATGGTTAGAGGGTGCTAGCCAGTTTGGGAGGATTCGGAGCTCGTTCGTGTCCATTTGGAATCTCTACGTGTCGGTGTCGGATCGGAAGGCTTTTCCTTTGAATCTCTCTCCCGGAAGGTATAATCGCTCCTCTAATCCATCCCTACATGCATATAGAATATTTTGAACCCATAGGAATGATTCCCATGTTTGTATCTCCATTTGTGTCCATTTCGTGTCCATTTGGAGGTCATAGGAGTGTCCTTTGTGTCCATGTGGAAAACCCCCAATATTGGACACTTCATGTGGTGGTGATTTATTTAATGAATATTTTCTATTTTAAATTCAGATTTTGATTCCTATAATATTGCTCTTAATGTTTCATATATATATATATATATATATATATATAATATATATTTTTATATATATATATATTATATAAATATATATATATATATATATATTTTTTTTTTTTTTTTATATATATATATATATATATATAAATATTTCATGGTTTATAATTTATAGTATGTGTGTGTGTGTCTCTCTATATATATATTGTGGGTGAGTGGATATGTAATATATTTTCATGTGTGTGTATATATGTATATATATATTTTCATGTGTCTCTATATATTTATTTGTGTGTGTGGATAGATGGTTAGAGAGTGAGGGAATGAGCAGGAAAGCAGCAGGAATAAGCAGTAAGCAATAAGCAGTAAGCAGGAATAAGCAGTAAGCAGAAGCAGTGCAGGATGATTTTTTGGAGTTTTTGTGGTCCCGAAATATCCCCTTTTGAACCACCTTAGCCCCAAATACCTACCCCCACTTGTCAACCACATTTAGTACTACGAAACCCCTAAGTTAGAGAGTGTTAGTGTGTTAGATGGTTAGTGGAGTAGTGTTTATAGTGGTAGAAAATAAGGTTGGTCATGTTATGTTATATGTCATGTTAAGATACATTAGGGGGGTTTGTGGTAGTTGTTTGAGTTGGTTCTTGAGAGTTATTTTAGGAGTAGCATTCTAAGTTAGATGGGGGTTATATAGATGATGTTTGTGAGGGAGAGTGAGTATGGTTTAGAAGAAATGGGTTATGTTAGATGTGGTATCTTGATATCTCAAGATTACCTTAAGGTAATGTTGGGATGACCAACATGAAATAAGATGGATTAGATGCCCAAGAACCCTAGATTTCTTGGTTGGTAAACCCTAGATAGGATAGTATCTAGCTATCCTAAGAAGCCTAGGCTAGTATCCTGAGATCTAGAAGGGTTTCCTTTGTAATGGGTAAGGTATTGGTATTTACCTTGTGAAGGGTAAATGTAGGTAATAGGGTATTGATAAGATATTGAGTTTGACTTCTAAGATTGGCTTAGAAATAGGTTGTCTAGGTAGGTAATGACTAGATGAGGATAGTTTAGGCTAGTCTTGACCTCCGTTGACCAAGAGTTGACTTTTTAACCAAAAGTCAACTTCAAGTCAACACTTGACTTAGAATTGACCGAAACCAAACCAGAGTTGACCAGTTGACTGAAAATCAACTGTTAGTCAACATTTGACTTGTTTGACCTAGGGTTGACCCATGGTTGACTCAGTGTTGACCAGAGTTGACTTTTTGACCAAAAGTCAACTGTAAGTCAACCCTTGAACCAGATTGACCTAGTTTGACTTGGATTGACTCCCAGTGACCTAGTATGAGCCAGTATAACCTAGTGTGACTCAGTATGACCTAGATTGACCTAGTTTTGACTTAGACTTGCATTCATGACTTGAATTAGCTTCCTTTTTTCAGTATTTAGCCATGTTTGACTCATAGTATCTTATTTTAGGTCTGTGATCACTCTGAGCGTCTGTTCACCCTATCAGCTCAGGACCACAAGTGAGTACATTCATTGATAGTTTTCATTGTCTTGATATCTGCTATATCCGATTCAGTTGTAGTGTTATACTCGATTTCCAGTCACGACAGTTCACGGACTAGTATATGTTGGATCATGACATGGGATGTTATTCCTAGAGTTACATGGTATATTGGTACATATTCTGTCTTATTTCAGTGTATTGGTATAGATACCGATTTCAAAAGGGGACTTGCAACCCTCTTATGGAATTTCGTGTCATAACGTGTCATGTCCAGATCCATTGTACTATTCGGGGATGGGGGAGTTATTAGTGGTTGTTGATCAAATTCCCACATGGTTCTATGGTACATATGGTTCATAGCTATACCCTCGCCTCACGACGGGTAAAGCCTTACCCTATACGGTTCATAGCTTTCTATGGTGACTGGCCTTATCGTTCTATTGTATAGGGTTCATAGCCGGTCGGATGGAAAGCCTGAGCATATTTTTTCCAAGCCGATCACATACACACTAATATTCAAGGCACCTTTATATTTATTATCTTGGTGACTAAGTTCTGTTCGGGAGAAGGGTTACAGCCCCGGTCCTTGTTTGGTTTAGGGGTTGTAACTCGGCTTCCGAATAGTTCCCAAGTCATCCTATATCTATGTATTATCGTCCTTTTCAGTACTCACATCATGATATGTATTTTCAGTTGATTTGTCTTGTATTTCATTACAATGTCTCTTATAGAATTTATCAATTCATATAAAACTGCTGTTGGTGTTTGTACTTGCTCATTTTTCTGACAGGATATCGTTGACAATTTTACAGATGATTTAGAGGCTGATTGCCCGACCTATTATGGGGTCGAGTCTGACGGAGTAGAGTTAGACTGTGGCTTGTTGGTAGAGCCACTAGACTTTGTTCACCTTGAGTAGTATAGCTAGTTAGGTTTGCCTGGCCTACGAGCCAGCTAGCACTGTCAGTTGTAGTATCTATTATATATATTTTTTGAGACCATGGATGTTGTGTTAGCTCTGACTTGTGGATCTTGGACTCGTTTCCTGTTTTATCTATCATATCTCCTTTACATGCTATCTACCTTAGTTTGATATATGTGATTGAGACTGTATTGCTATGTCACCTCCATTCGGAGTGTATATACTGTACATGTACATTTATCTGTTTTAGTCGTAGTATTTACAGACCCTATATACAGCGTTCTATCGCCGATACTGCGGCGTAGGCTGGACGTAACCACGTGCTCGTGCCCCTCTTCAGGGTGCGGGTCGTGACACTAAGTCCCGTAAGGACTTAGCGACTCGGACTCGGACACGGACTCGGACTCGGACTCGGGCTCATGAGGCGTAATGTGGCGTTGTGTTGGCACACTTTGCACTTAGCACGTCAGCATCGTCGCTAGGCGCATAGTGCGCTTTAGTTGCGCTCGTTGCGCGAGCCACTTGCGCTGCCACGTTGCGCAAGCCTAGTTGCGCATGCCCAGTTACGCAAGCCTAGTTGTGCTGCCCAGGTGTGCGCCCAGGTTGCGCTCAGGTTGCGCTTGGGTGCGCTGGGTTGCGCTGGATTGCGCAGGTTGTGCTGGGTTGCGCGGGTTGCTCGGGTTGCGCAGGCGCGCTGGTTGCGCTGCGTGCGCAGTGCGTGCAGTGCGCACAGTGTGCGCAGTTCAGTGCGCGCTCTATTGCGCAGAGTGCAAGGAGCGCTGGGTGTGCGCAGTTGGCAGCAGAACGTGCGTTTGCATGTTCTGGGCGGTTGCTACATGTTCGGGGTGGTTATTACCACGTCCCTAACTTTGTGGCAACCGACCAGTTGCTGCAGGGCATATATAAGACATCCTCTCTCTCAAGGCTTATTACAGAATAGAAAGAGAAGCCACCAGAAAGTTTACGAAGTGTTCTTTAGCACAAATAAACAGAGAATTCAGACGTGTTCTTTAACACAGTTCTGATCTGTCAGCCTTCGAGAGAGAGGAAAGGCGCCGCAGCGTTGCTTTTGCATGGGAGTTCGTGTCCATCCGAGGAGTCAGAAGAGCAGGAGTGTTCCAAGTTCTCCGACGAACTTGCTGGTTCCTGGAAGCTGTTCGTGTAGGGCGAATAAAGCTTTGAGCAACGGTGATCATTCACCCCAGCAGGCCATCTTCCATATTTCGCCTGTCATCTTTTTTACTGCTGTGATTACGAAATCTTTTAGATTCTCGTAATATCATAACGATCTTTTTAGATTTTCGTTATACTTGCGCAACCTTCCTAGAAGTGTTGCGTTTGAACATTGTTTTTACAATTGTTTCATATTCTCAGTTTTCCATCGAAAAATTGTGCCCCCGGCAATAACATCCTTGTTGTTTATTATACATGATGGGAAGAATATGCCCGAAGGGCATTTCCCATGGGGTTTGATATATTGTAACTTCGTGAAAATTTTGTTCCATCTCCGTCCGGAATGATGCCCGAGTCCAAGAAATTGTCTTGTTAATTTGTGTGGGGTTTGCTAAGCTGCGGTTCGATTCTTTGATCTCTGCATTTAAGTGCCGTCATTCCAAACTGAGTTAAGTTGTACTGTTACATATCTGTTACATATCCCACCTATCACGTACAAAATCCTATAGATACGAGCATTTTGTGATGTTGACCCAGTAAGTAAAAAAGACTTTTTCAAAATATATAGAATGTGTCAAACATAAACCACGGCTTCTCCTACGGAGAGAGAGAGCTAATTTAGTTCCCACAGTAGAGGAAAGCCAAACACTTGTCCACAAATATAATAATTGAATAGAAATATAACCAAGCCAAGAATATCTATATAATCACCCCACAATCTTCTCTTTTACTTCATCCCATCCCGTGCTAATTACACAATAACGGGGCTCTGGCTTGCTCCCTTCCACTCTCCTCCTTGTGTATATTAGAAGAAAAACAATAAGAATCAATGGAAAAGAATGTTCTGTTGGGGGGCTTGTCAGTCCTCCTCGTCGTGGCAGCGGCAATCGATGTGGCCGTCGTCGCCGCCGCCGATGACTTGCAATCGTCGGTGGACACTATTTGTTCGTCGACCCACTACAAGGATGCCTGTCTCAAGAGCCTGTCGGGCCTGAACTCCTCGTCGAATCCGATAGACATCCTCAAAGCCGCTGTCGACGTCGCTGTCAGGGAAGTGAGCACCGCCCTCGGGAGTACCCAGAGCATCGGCAGCAACTATACCGACGACTACAACAAGCAGCAGTTTGCCTACTGCAGGACTCTCTTCGAGGACTCCCTCGGGTTGCTCCAGTCGGTGGTCGACCAGGCCAGCAGCGTCCAGGAGCTGGTGCAGCGGTCCGAGGACCTGCGGCACTGGATCAGCTTCGTCAGCTCCCTGACGGGTGGATGCGCTGACGTCCTGAAGGATTCGGACCTCCAGGCCCGGATCAATTCGGCTCTCGAGGGCCAGAATCTGTTCGTCAGCAACGCTGTCAGCATCGTCCAGGTGCTGGCCAAGGCGGCCAAGGAAGTGCTTCCTGGCGACGTTCAAGAACAGCTCAATGACTTGGGCGTCGACCTTGACAACAACAACAACAGCTCAGAGACCGGCAGGAAGCTCCTCAGTGACGTCGAGCTCGACCAGGAAGGCAACCCCAAGTGGCTCTCTGCAGCGGACAGGAAGCTACTGGAAGCCAAACACGGGCAAGGGCGACTGACGCCCGACATTGTCGTGGCGAAAGACGGAAGCGGACAGTTCACCAGCATCGGCGCCGCAATCAAGGCCGTGAAGCCCAATTCCGCTAAGACCGTGATCTATGTGAAGGCCGGGATCTACAAAGAACAGGTCCTGATCCCCAAGGAGAAGACCAACGTTTACATGTACGGAGATGGGATAAGGAAGACGGTTGTGACCGCCAGCAAGTCTCAAGCCAAGGACGACCTCTCCATCGCCTTCAACCCCACGTTTGCTGTAGAGGCGACGGGGACGGTCCTGAGGTCCATGGCGTTCGAAAACACGGCCGGTCCGACGGCGAGCAGGCGGTGGCGCTCCGCGTGAAGGCCGACTTCGTGTCCGTCGTCAACTGCCGCATAACCGCCTATCAGGACACCCTCTACCTCCACGCCGGGAGGCACTACTTCCGCGGCTGCACCATCTCCGGCACCGTGGACTTCATATTCGGCGACGCTGCGGTTGTTCTCCAGAGGTGCAACATACTCGTCCGCAAGGGGGATTCCAACCAGAGGAACATGGTTATGGCGCAGGGTAGGATGATACCCGACGGCGCCACCGGCATCGTCCTCCATGACGTTAAGATCCTGCCTCACGCGGACTTGGTTAACGACAGGCTCACCGTCGAGAGCTACCTCGGCCGCCCGTGGAAGAAGTATTCGAGGACCATGGTGATGGAATCGACCATCGGAGATCTTATCAGACCAGAGGGGTACTACGTGTGGAAGGGCAACTTGTACCTGGACACCCTCTACTACGCCGAGTACTCCAACGAAGGGCCAGGGGCGGACACAACCCACCGGGTGAAGTGGCCTGGAGTCAAGACCAAGGTCCAACGCAAGGAGGCCTTGACCTACACCGTCGGAAGTTTCCTTGGTGGCGGAGCTTGGATCAGGGGCTCTGGTGCAAGCTACATGCTCGGCTTGAAGAGTTAATTAAGCTACATGATCACGTATTATCTATTATATTACATACATGCATGCATGCATTCCATGAAGCAAAGCTGGCAGGGGCTTCTTTTAATTTTATTTTTTGTGAGAGAGCCTGTTAATTCTCTGTTTCCTTCCTTTCGAGAGAATCTGTTTTGATTCTTTCTATTTGTTATTCTTTTACAATTACGAAAGAAGCTGTTTTTAATTCTATCTGCTGTCAGTTGCATCAATACTCCACCTTCTGTTGAGAAATTATTCAGTGAGTCGGCGGTCGCTCACCATAAGCTCTCCCACTCCACTCAATGGGTGAGTGCATGCAATCCTCAAATCTTCAAACCATCACGGGGATATCCTCAAAATATTCAGACCATTAAGTGAAGGAGAATCAATTTAAAGGTAAGCCGCTCACCGAATAATTTATCTCTTCTCAGTGGATTCGGATCCTCTTTTCTACAAAGAAGCACGTAGTCCCAATGGCCGTAGTCGGTTAGGAACGGTGGAGCACCCCGACGCAGTGGCGCGAGTTCGAGCCCCCTTGAAGGCATATCTCCAAGCACCATTAAGAAGTGGACACCTCAAAAAAAAAAAAAAACAGAGAAGTACGTAGAGAAAAAACTCTTCCCAAAGATCGACCGTCGGTTTGATTAACGACTGAGATTAAAAATGTAAATCAATCCCTTTTTTTTGAAATTAGAAATGCATTGCATTCATATATCTTTTAAGAGATTGTTCATATCAATATGATATATACATAGAGGTGGTTCAGAACCATGAGTTCTGGGTGTGGCCCAAACCGGTATGGTGCCAATATGGATGAAACAACTCTTCCTTATTGTTTATAAGAATTTCATAATTCAATTTCATTATTTAAATGATTGGTTCAGACTATTTTTTTTCATAGGAATATATATCTGATAGAAAGATGGTATATTTTTATGTTTTGCTTATGAGGGAAGGGTACCAAAACAAACAAAAGGTCTTACTATTCTTTTCTTTATGCTACCTGTTCCATTAGAAACATTCCTTTGAGATTTCCAAAGGTGTGTGTATTGTATTTGTACCAGAAATCCTATAATAATATAGGAACTTGTTACAAATGTATTCTGTAACACCCACTTTTCAGAAATGAGGTAATTTTAAAATTTTATAATTATAATCATTTAATAATGATATTTAAATTATATTGTAATTTTTGGTAATTTTTAATCAATTTAAAACTATTTAAAATATTGAATTGTGATTTTGATGGTTAACTTGTTAAACCCTAGTTTTGCTAAGCCTAGAGACTAACCATGACCAAGGAGCCTAGTCATGTGATTAGAATGTCATATTACTACTTTTTAGCCCAGGAGTATTTTGGTCATTTTGACAATTTTGTGAAGTTATAATTTATATTAATTAAATATGTGCTAATCCTTTAAACCTAGAAGTTCAACCTAATCTAGATTAGCTTGAGGTTAGAATCATGGTTAGAACATTCATACTAAGTGCCAAGATTAGTAATATCTAGATATTATTGTAATAGGATATTCTCTTTGAGATATTTGTAAAAAGAAAGCCTTAGGACTAAATTGGACCAATGAATGGACTTGAAATTGGGTGGAGAAGCCTTAGCCACCCATCTACATCTAAACCTAACCCTAATTCCTATTATGGCAGCCATAAGTAGTAAATCCCCCTCCTATAAAGTATCATCTACTAGCCCTTGCCTCTTTTTGATACCTAGAAAGAACCCTAATTTGTTCTTCCCTAAACTTCTCCCATTTAATCCAAATTAAGTCCAAATTGAGTCAAATCAATTGCATCATCATCCCCAACAGTAGAGGAGACTTGTGGAGGCTTGCTAGCAAGGTTTGAGGACATTTGAACCATAGCAAATCGAGGAAGACATCAACTCTAGGCTCTTCACATTAAGTTTGAACTCTCAATAGGTAAAATCCTACAAACCCTAATGAATTACAATTTTTTACATAGATGCATCCATTTAGGGTTCCCCTAGGTGTAGTCCAAGTTTGGTAGGAATTCGTGTCCATTTCGTGTCCGTATCGGATACGTATCGGAGTTTTGAATAAGTGTTTGGTGAAATGCCACATAGAAATTATTTTAGTAATTTTCAAAACTAATACACATTTTTGTAGCCCTACATGTGGGGATTCTAGAACCCTAAGACTGAGCAGATTTGAGTTAGGTTTCGTATCCAAATTGGACACGCACCTCATACACGAGACACCGCACGAGGCTCGTGCGGATCCCTTGCTGCTCGAGCCCTCTGTAGGACACGACACGGCTTCGTATGACACGTTTTTGGTGGACACGAGGGGGTATACACTGACAGCATGCCCCCAAAATCTCAGGTGAAATGGTTACCACACGAGGAGAAATCGGCCCCGTATTGAATTTACACTGTGCACGCACAGTCGATTTTTTGCTCTGAACGCCTTCATATCACTTGACACGACTCACTTGGACGCGAATCAGGCCCCTAGACACGAAGCCCTAGTCCTGACCTAACCCTAGACACGAGCACGAGGCTCCTCGTGTCGTGTGTCGTGTCCTTTTGTGATCGACACCTCAGCACGAGGATATTCTGAACTGTTGTTTGATACCTGTGTTCGTTTGTGTTTGGACACGTTCTTGTCCAGTTTTATGGACACGAGCACTATCCTCTGACACGTATGTTTGTACCCAAAACCTGTACACATTTGATTTGATATAATTTTGAGTGTTCGAATTAAAATTTAGGTTGTTTGTGTCGGGTTTTCAGAAAAATTGATACTGAGCATGTAAATTGGGTTTTCTGATTTTTTATTAAATCTTTTAATGTGATATAGATGTAAATATGAATGCAGATATGTATGTAGATGATAATGTAATGCATATGAACTGAATGAGAAAACTGAGATTAGGTTGTGATGTATTGATGTGGTTTTCAACTGGTTTTCTGAAATTGTAATGTATATTGATATTATATATATATTTTGATGATTATACATATATAAGTTTTAGATGTTATCTATCTTTTAGTTCAGTCTTGGATTTGAGTAGCGGGAGGTTCGAGTTTAGGATACTTTAGTATATGGTTGTTCAGTTTTGGATAGTTGGGGTATGATTTGTTTTAGATATCACACTTGTTCAGTTCTTCGAATTTAAGTTTTAGTCCATTAGTATATGTTAGTTCATCTTGTATTGATCATAGTGTCCCATCTTTATTTTGTTCAAAACCACAATCTCATGGTTTCAGACCTTGCTTAACATCCTAATGTGGTATTGGACTCTTTTGAACTCTCTGTTCAGTTTTGGTTGTTTAGTCCTTATCTCCTCTATAGAAGTCGCCTTTACATGTTAAAATGTACTACATTTGTGTTCAGTCCTTGAATCCTCGATTCAGTCACTCCTATTAATCCCAGATATCAGATGATTAGCCACACTCAGTCCACATGACCCTGTCCATTCTGTTTCCACCATTGGTACTTAGTGTATCAATCCCCTCCTCAATGTTAGTTCCTTACCTTAGCTTGGTCCATCTTTTAGTTCAGTCTTTGTTATTTAGTTCACTCCCTACTAGAGTATGTATCTATCCCCTTTTGTTCAGACCACTTAAGGTTATATCATATCTTAGTATCCTTCATTGTTCTACATTAACTATCCACTTGAAATTTGTTCACTGCAGGTTTAGCATGGTCCTGCCCTTGTATTCCCATCTAACCATTGCCTAGTAGATGTTGCATTTCTCTTTTTAGCCCTTGTCTCAGTTTACAGTTCGGGTATACAATATGTAGGTTCATATATTTGTACATTATTATATCTTTAATATGAGTTTAGGGTTAGGGTAACAAGGGTTAATGTTGATGTAGATGCTTGCTATAGGATTATGGGTTAGATAGAAGTGATGGTATAAATACTTGTATAAGTGATATACCTTGGGGGTATATGGTATAAGGTTAGAGTTGTGTTAGTTAACAGAGGTTTTAGACTAATACCTAGTTGCCAACATCAATGACCAAGTTGACCAAAACCCTAGAATGACCAAGTTGACCAAATAGTTTAGGATTGACTTAGTTAGTCTAAGTTGACCAGAGTTGACTTTGGGTTGACTCTTGACCTAGAGAGACCTAGTGGCATATAGATTGCATTGTTTAGTTCAATTATTCAATTTAGAACACATTATAACCCATATTGCTCTATTTAGGATATTGTGACTCGGTGCAGACATCTGATATTACACTACTCTCTTCAGAGTATCAGGCGAGTACATTCACTACAAAAAAACCCCTATTTTGTAACGGTTTTTTTGCAACACTTATATGAATGTTGCTGAAACTATAATTTGCAACAGTTATGTAATGGTTGAAATAACCGTTTCTGAATTAAATATATTTGCAATGGTTATAGATTAACCATTGCCTAAACATTTTTTTACAACGGTTCATAACACTTGCTAAACGTTTTTCCTTTTTACAACAGTCAAGCGACAGTTTATGAAAGTATTGTCAAAGCGAGTTGAATGTGCAACGGTTATACAAGAGTTTTAGGTATTTGTTACAAATTTATTAATATTTTGCAACGACTACATAAAGCCTTATAAAAAAGCTCATTGTTAGACAGTTGTGCAGCAATTTTTGCAACCTGTTGTGAGTGGGCTTATTATTTGTAATGATTGTGCAAGGATTTATGCTACCAGTTGCAATTTTTTTTTTAATAACAACATTTATGATAACCATTTTCAAAATAAGCAACTATTACAAAAATATTGATCTTGCAACAATTTGTTTATAGTCGTTGCAAATTCAAAATCCAATTTGAATTTTATTTATACACAATAGGGTTTAATCATTAGAATTACTCGTATTAATTGGTTCCTTGTTCGCTAACAAAAAATAGATAATATATTTAACATCGATCCAAAAGCTTCAATTGATGAAAATGATATAAATACATATAATTATAGATATAATTATTTATATACAAATGAGCCTATAGCCTAGTTGTAGAGCAAGGCATGTGATCCAGGAGGTTAGGAGTTCGAGCCCCATTGGAGGTAAAAAAAGTATATTTTATTGACCGTTGCCTATTATCCGCAAATTTTTAACCGTTGCATGAAATATTTTAGGCAACAGTTGTCAACCATCGTACTTTACTTAATTTACAACAGTTTGTTAATCGTTGCCAAATAATTATTGACAACACTATGTAACCGTTATGCATTGACGTGGGATCCGTTGCATAATACGTTATTTGCAACTATTTATAAAAATGTTGCAAAAACCTTCTATAACCATTGCAAGAGGAATCTGCAGCGCTCGAATTTACAATGATTCCAATAACTGTTGTAGAATGATTTTGCAACGGATTATATTGTTTTTGTAATAGTTTTCAACCGTTGTAAGTCACTTTGGTTTCTTGTAGTGATTCTCTGATAGTTCTTTCATTTACTTGTCAATTACTGTACTTCAATTCTAGTTAGTTCTATGTGATTCTCTATTACAACACGTATTGGCTTTCTGAATTCACGCATGCAACACACATACTTTACTTGTCTGGCCCTACTATTTGAACCACCTATTCGCATCTTCATGTGCTGGTTGGACTTGTATTCGTCTTATGTGTTGGATTATGGATTCAATTGTATTAGATTGGGCGGGAAAATACTGATTAGACATGTAGACATTTCCTACTATTCGAATCACTCATCTGTGAATGATATTTGTACGATAGCCATCGCTCACCTGATCAGTGTGTGGTGTGCCGTATTACCTACAGTCGTTTACATGTCGATCTCGGTATTTTAAAACACACTTGGAGAATTAATTCGAATCATTGTTAGAACATCATGCAATCATTATTCGTACCACCTTATTCGAATTACCTTATTAGAACAATGATTAGAATAATTCGACTCATACTGTACTGGAATTACATTAGACTCACATTGAGATTTACACTTGACTCATATAGTACTGTCTGGACTTATATCATGTTACTCTAGTTCAGCTAGATCTTATTTTACAGTCTTTCTTTCCATGTTTCTCCTCTTATTTTGTACCTTACTTTCCTTGTACTTTAACTGTTCTCTACATCATCACCTGAAATGATCTTTCATGGCGTACATTTTTGTGCCGTAAAAGGTCATGCCGTAAACGACCCTCCTTTTTACAACGCGCATGCGAATGCTGTAAATGACCCATCTATATCTTTTTACAACGCGCATTTGAATGCTGTAAATGAGCCATCTCCATCTTTTTACAATGCGCATTCGAACGCTGTAAATGACCTCTCTCCAATTTTTTACAACGCGCATTTGAACGTTGTAAATGACCCATCTCTAGTTTTTTACAACGCACATTCGAACGCTGTAAATGACCCCTCTCCAATTTTTACAACGCGCATTCGAACGCTGTAAATGACCCCTCTTCAGTTTTTTTACAACGCGCATTCGAACGCTGTAAATACTCCATCTCCATCTTTTTACAACACACTTTCGAACGTTGTAAATGATCCTCTCTATTTGTTTTAATGCACGTTAGAATACTGTAAATGAGCCTCTCTATTTATTTAAATGATCTCTATATTTAACATCAACCAAATATAGTAGATATTCTGCCAATTAGTGCAACCAAAATGAGTTCAAATTCAAATGACACAAGTTAATGCAAAGTGTCAATATATATATATATATATATATATATATATATATATATATATATATATATATATATATATATATACAGTTTAAATCCAAATGGCACAAATGAATGCAAGTGCCAAATTTCAATAAAGTTTCTGCCAAGTGCAACCAAAATTTGAAATGTCAAACAAATATTCAGTTACAATTCAAATGACAAAAATTCAAGTGTCAAACAAATATTCAGTAAACTTCTGTGAAGTACAATCAAAATGATAGTTCCGTCTCAAATGACAAAAATACAAGTTTCAGTTGATAAAATCTCCATGTCAGTTTAAGATCTTCGGTTGATAAGACCTCCTTGAGTTGGCTTTGGGAAAAAAGCATTGAGTTCCTGACATATCAATTACAACATTGTGTTAGCACCCATCACTATGAATGATAAAAGTTCCTTGGGACCAACATTCTGATACTAGAACAACACAAAACATATTGATCCCAGATGCAACATAATTTGGATATCCATTCACCAATCAGTTTTATTGTAAAACTTGTAATAAATTATGTTCTACAAATTAAGGAAATTTAGAAATTTATGCTCCAACATGTCTTCTGCTAAAATGGTCTTTCTGGATACAAGTCTTCTGCTAATTACTGCCAACAAGTCTCATGCAACATTAAATAGTACAATTTACTACAAATCTCTGCTAATTTCTGTCAACATTAAATTGAAAAGAACTTCTGCAGTAGAGTGAAGTAAACCTGATACACTTGGAAGCCTTTTAAATTACTTCAATACAAATAACGTATATTTCTTTTACAATCAAATCCCTTTTGGATCTTCTATTTCATATGCTAATTTATGATAATTTAATCTAAAAATAGTACAATTTAGCAAGAATGTCATTGTTAATAACCAGTCAATCTAACAATAACAGAGTAAAGCAGCAGACAATAAATATAATGCTAAAAAAACAGATGTCTCTCGAACATGTTGGAAACAACATTTAATTAATATTCTATATTTATGGTTGGAGATTCCTACTCCACTATTTATGGGCAAGAGGTTCCTAGTCCATAAAGCAAATCCTGTTATAAAGTAATGCAATCTATGCGCCCCGACAGACTAACACATGGGACACAAACCCTTCATCCAAATTAAACTTCTTTCGAGATTTCCAACCAAAATTTGATAAAATCAAGAACTAAGAAATTTTGATTTATTGCAGTTCCCATTTGCAACTAGAAACCACATGTGGAGGTTCGGTTTGCCGTTTCTGCCGCCATAACTTTTACCAACATTCCTCGAGAATGGAAAATACTACAGCCGAGACAGGAATCAAACTAGCTCTGAATTTTGAATCTATAGGACATGGGTACATTTGATTGAAGTGGAAATACAAAAAGAGGGGAATGCAATTTTTCTGATACGAAGACCAAAAGAATGATATGGGCATCATCTAAGATCGAAATAAACACTCTCTTTTATAGCTTGTTCCTAATTTTAAACTTACAATTAGTACCAATGGTGATGTTACTTCCAGGGTCAATTTGAAAAAAAAGATCTGATTGGTGCATTATTTGCATCGAGAAAAAAAATGAGTTTTGCATAAATTGCTGCCTGTGACCTGGGGCACAATAGCATTAGCATCCAAACATCATTCAGAGGACTGTGTTGAATAGTGGTATTGTTTTGGTGGCGATGCCTACTTTTAGGGTCTGGCAGGCGTTAGTTATTCCTACAAGAGTCTACTGTAGTAGTAGTCACAGTTCTGTTCTGGAGTAGTCTCTTTGAACACACACTTGCGGTGCAGAAAAACACAAACAAGGGGACAGAGGCGATAACGAGGATTCTGTAGAGAAAGTAATCGGTGATCAGTATTTATGATACCAGTTCTTGCTGATCTTACTAAGCTCTGTATATATTTTCTCCCAAAATCTACGATAGCAGGCATTTGCAGTTACCTATTCTTGGTTAGTATCTCACTATTGAGTTTCCTTAGAGGCATGAGGTTATTGGGATGATGAAGTTTTCTGTAGAGTCTGTTCCTGTAATAACTTGATGGTATTATTAGCCAGCCAAAAGATAAGTGAATCTGGCATTTCTGTACTTGCATCGTCTTTTGCGTGCAACACAAACTTTTGGTTGTCTGGCCGTTGCGTGCAATAGCGTATATATTTAAGCCATGACATGGTCTACTGTTGTTTGCAATTTTTTCTCTCTGTGGTTTCAGACTTTATATTTTGCAAAACCTACGAAAGTTGAGCAGAAGAATATTGTCTGATGAAACTATGTTGATTATCGGTTGGATGTTCATTGTTTGTGTTTTTTGCAATGAACGGTGTTGATCGTCGGTTGGAAAGACTGACATATGCTGTCAAGTTGTAGCGACTTCGACAAACTGTTGTGCAGCTACAGATAAGGTTGGGTGCGATTTTATTAAGTTAATTTCGGTTTTGTCTCACTTTTGTCACTAAATTTTTTTTCGAAATTTCGGTTTCTTGGAACTGGAATTTCGATTCCGACTGTTTTGGCCAAATTGACCCTGGTCGAACTCTGACTCCTTCCACGGTCGCTCAAGTCACATACATCAAACAAATTCATCTTTTAAATTACTTGTTCATTTAGTAAATTATGAAGATGTACGAAATTTTTACTAAGGTTAGAGATGATATCCAAGAAAAAATCGTATCACTAATTCTGCATGAAATATTTGAGAAATAGGGATTCTCCATGCAAATAATGCACCAATCAGATCTTTTATCACTCGTTCTTTCAGTTTGCAGTAACATCTTAGGTTAGCATATATAAATTCTTAGATGATGTAACATATTAGTATCACTTATTCTTTTAATTTGAAAAAAAGGGTACTAAGTAGTGTTACTTCCAGTAACACTATGCAACAACCATATTAGTACCAATGGATGGTATACTGAACTAAATTAGTTTTCAACTGAAGTTTGTGTGAACATTAAAAGTACTATAGTTTCTACAACCAATGGTATCATTTATCATCTCAATGTACTAAATCCATAAGTGCAACTATGAACTTGAAGCATAATTGTGTTCATCCTAATATAAAGAGACATTTCTTTCTCCACCAAATAAAGAATGATCCAAAAGAATTCCAAATAGGCTTCCACGTTAAAAATCAATGAAGCTGATAAAGAAGTAAGCTTAACTAAACTAAACTACACTCAACAGTTTTAGTTACGATAGATAAATGGGATATCAAAAAAGAATGAAAACTATAGTGAACCAAATTGAACATTAAAACAGTCCCAAAAAAAAGTTGCAGAGTAACTCTTACAACTTGAAAGGTCATGCCGTAAACACAAATTTCCCAGGAATGGCATTATTTCAAGTGAAAGCACCAAACAGTAATAAAGTACAGATTGTAAAATAAAAGTAAAAAAAAAACCCAAGTTTAATTGAGAAGGAAAAATGAGAGCAATTCCATGTGCCTTGATCTCATTTACACAAAATAGAACGCTACCTAAACAGTGAATTCAAGTATCCAGGATCATAACTAGGTGACAACTGATAACTAAATTTTCACGAAAAAACAAGTAGCTTTCTCAATATACACTTATTTTTGGTAAGGGTTGAAGGCTAAATATCACAAACTCAAAAACCACAGAACCACAACCCAAATTCCTTAAACCAGCAAGCTTGTTAATTCCTGATACCCACAAAACCATAGCCCAAATTGAAGAAAACAATGAGGAAAATATCATATAGAGTTCCAAGACAAACCTCATAAGTGTATGTCCACATTTCATTGTTCAGTCCAGACTTTGTTCTTTAACCTGTCCTTGAAAAAGAATCACATAGTTTAAAAAATGCTTAAGAATCACATAGTTCTAGAAATATTTAAGAATAACATAGTTGTACCTCAAATAAAGAAGCCTAGTCCAATTTGATATATCTTATGGGCCATGCAATCGTACTCTGTTCAGCACAAGAAAGTTTACTAAACTCAACTGTTGGTCGATACAAAACAATGTCATCAATTACATCACGAACCCAAACTTTCCAACAATCATGGCCTAAAGGAACATGATGGACCAATGCACTTGGATCTATTGATAAAATTTCAGCAGTAGCAACAACAATTTTATCTTTCGCAAACCAACTAAGCAATTTGTACATCTTATTCTCAATATCAGAACCTTTAGCTCCACTCGCTAATTCATGTTGTCTTCTTTGTGTTCCTTCACAACCAAAATCTTGTATACTTGCTGCACTTGCTTTGTTGCTTTTTGTTTTGTTTTGTGCTCTCTCGCTAGCGGAAATTTGAATGCTCTTATTGCCTTTTTGTTTTCCCTGATCATTTTGTATTCTCTCATCTTTAGAACTTCTACCAATTGTATCTTCCTTCTGTTTGCTTTTTGCTCTCTCATTACAAGATAGTTGATCGTTGGAATTTTCTTTGCATTTTTTTGCTATCTCATTGGCCGAAAGTTGAACACTTGTATTTTTCTATTATCATTATATAAGTAGGTCAAATATCAAATTTTGTGATCAAGTGCATTGACAAAACCAAAGAAAAGTTAATATGGATATTTCATAAACTTACAAAGTTATTTCCTCCTTTGTCGAACCGACCCAAAAGATCTTTCACCAAGCCCTTCAAGCTCTCTAATTCATTCTCTAATCTTGTGACTTTATTACCCTATATGAATTTGACCATCCACTTTTGAAGGATTTGCTCAAAATCCAAACCCTCTTACTCGTCCTCGTGGATCCGGACCAAGTACTTTTGCTACGGCATCATTTGTTATAGAAGTATGTTGTGATGGGTCTTCCTGAGCCTTGTATTGCTTTACTTGTTGCTAGAAAAACACAAATTGGAGATATATAAATACTAAAATATAAAAACAAACAAAAGAGAGCTTAAATATACAACAAGATATTATTACCACTATATCCGAGTCTTTAACTTCCCCATCTGAATTGGTCTTTTGTGCTTCATATGCATGAATCCAAACATCGGCCCTTGAAATTGCTTCAGTTGTCTCACTTTTTTGCTTCTGCAAAATAACAAATATAGATAACTATAGTAATCTCACATTTTAAACCAAGTGTGAACCTAACATATTATTCTTACCAACTCGTCTTCAACAACGACAAAACTTTTTCTACTTGTACGATGCACTAAATCAACTTGTTTTGCTCGCATCTCTTTGAATTTTTCAGTTCTTTTCCTATGAAAAAGATTATGGAAAAAACGTTGGTGATATAACAAGATACAAAAGTGTAAGAAAAAAATAGAGTTAGGGAAGAAAACATTGAAGTATGTACTACGAAATCTCAAAAATAGAATTACCAAAAAAGTATGACTTGTTCTGGCTTTAATAAAAGACATCCACTTATCCATAGATTCAATGTTTGTAGGTTTGAGGAGGCTAGCAGCACGTTGTAGGCCTACTACTTCCGCTTGCGTCCTCACTTGTTTCACCAAATTGGATCTCTATTCTCGCCAAATCTTAAGTAGCTTTCTAAAAGTATAATCCTTGTGGCACTCATCAATAGCAAAATTTTACTGCAAAAATATGATCCAAATTTGGTTGTTAAATATCATGTAAAATATAAGAAACAAGTCAATAGTAATACTAACAACCTTATCGTTACATGTTCCCAAATCTGATCTTTGAAATCAATTGACATCCTTCCATTTAGTCATATTAACTGGTAGCAGCTCTCTTGCCGTCATGCCAAGGAAAGAACTAAACTTTGGAGCATTTTCCTTAATGGGTTGGACTCTATGGTTGAAATCAAGGGAGAGAGGAGCATGCTTAGCTTGTTTGCTAACTGCCAAACATTTTGCCTTACCCATAGGCGTTCTTTTTGGTTTTTCTGCATTGACCTCTTCTACTAAACCATTTGGTAATGTATTGGATGATGTCTTAGGTGGGGAGTTAGAATCTTCATTAGAAACGCCATCCAATATTGGTAAGGACCGATTCTTTTCTTGTCTACATGCAATAATAGCAGCAATTCGTGAAGCTTTCTTGTGTTTTTTGGTTCTCCTTGGAGCACTGTTTGAGCACTTCATCAAGCAAAAAAAAGTTAAAATAATGAAAATAAATAGTAACTGTTTAATACTTGTAAATTTATGTCTAGAACAATTTATTGTAAGAAATTGAGTGTCAGTTCATAGTAATAGGTAATAGGTAACCTGAGTATCAATAATTATAATGCATGGTACATGACATCATGTTCAAAGTGTATACAGTGAGTGTTCCAGATGCTTTGCAGGTAAGGTAGACTGCAATTTACAAGCCCAGGAAGATTGGATAAGTTATTAAGTCATCAAACAAAAAAAAGTTAAAATAATGAAAATAAATAGTAACTGTTTAATACTTGTAAATTTACATGTCTAGAACAATTTATTGTTAGAAATTGAGTGTCAGTTCATAGTAATAGGTAATAGGTAACCTGAGTATCAATAATTATAATGCATGGTACATGACATCATGTTCAAAGTGTATACAGTGAGTGTTCTAGATGCTTTGCAGGTAAGGTAGACTGAAATTTACAAGCCCAGGAAGATTGGACAAGTTATTAAGTCATCAAACAAAAAAAAGTTAATATAATGAAAATAAATAGTAACTGTTTAATACTTGTAAATTTACATGTCTAGAACAATTTATTGTAAGAAATTGAGTGTCAGTTCATAGTAATAGGTAATAGGTAACCTGAGTATCAATAATTATAATACATGGTACATGACATCATGTTCAAAGTGTATACAGTGAGTGTTCCAGATGCTTTGCAGGTAAGGTAGACTACAATTTACAAGCCCAGAAAGATTGGACAAGTTATTAAGTCATTAAAGTATTCAACACATCTGTATTCATCACTAACTGAACATAAAGATGCAATAAGTTTGCCAGGTTATTCAAGTTTCCATTTGGATACATTTCCTAAAACAGAAATGCCTGCTGCTCGGAGACTAATTTCAGTTGTTCAAAAACATAGAAAATGTCGAACATAAAAACACTAAACATAAAGTTCATGATGGTAGGAAACACAGACCAGAGTGCACAGAAATGTACACTGTTTGAGCATGTATGGGCTTTCCACAAAATTCTTGGACTTGACATATGATGTTTCTTGTACTAATCAGATCAATACTGTGCACCCACATCGTTCAGGATTACAAAAAAAGCTCCAATAGAAAAGAAACAAGGAACTGAATTTGGATTGCAAAAGAAAAGATTAAAGAACAAATTGTTAATAAGTTATAAGCGTTCGACTGATACAACACCTTGTGTTGGAGTGTTTTGCATTCAACAAGGTATTGACAGGATATGTTGAGGCATTGGTTTATGGGGTTGGTCTTGACTTAATGGTCCTGTTTTGTATGGGTTATTCCCTATATTTTGCCTAAAAGTATTGACCAAATATTGCTAAATTTATTCTGCAGGATGCATGCAACAAATTTATTCTACAGGATGCATGCAACAGAAAAAGTAACCAACAAAATAAACATATATTGCTAAATTTTGCTTCAATTACTTTACTACGATTTGTCAGAGAGAAGGTATGTTTAAAGTTAAAAAAACTAAAAGTTGGAAATTACTTCTTCACCGTTTTTAGCCATCTTATTGACCAAATATTTATTCTCAGATAATTTGATCAATCTTCACCGTCTTCACTTTCAGTCTGTTAAGAAAACATAATATATAATTCATCAGATTCATAAAATAAACATCTACTCAAACAATAACTCAAGATTAATATAGATAATTATATAAATGGTCTTGGTATGATTACCGATACATAAGATAGATCCTCATAATCACGTATTACACAATCTTCATCATCAATATCAAAGTGAAGGTGTGATACATCTAAAGGAGTGCATGGCATGTATTCATTCCCATCATCCGTCTCATTCTCATAAAAACCTCTTTGTGGTGCTTTCAATACAACATACCAATTCGATGTGTCCGACTCTCTTGAATAAAATACTTATTTTGCTTGTGATGCAAAAATAAATGGATCCCTCTCAAATTGATGTTGTCCTTGATGGAGGTTAGCTAATGTAAACCCATCTTCAACTTTGATACCATTTTTTTATTTGCCCAATCACAATCAAATAAAGGTATTTTAAATTTGTAGTAGTCCAGTAACATGATATCTTTTATGATACCATAGTAAGTTACTTTACCTACTACTTGTGAAGAATCTTTCGCACTTGCTCGACACATTGTTTCTGCTTCAATAGAAATCCTACAATTTTGTGTGCTTTTCTCGGCATTCTTTGTGTGAAATCAATTTCCATTGATAAATAACCAGAATAAAACTTTACTTCTCTTTTAGGCCTACATGCAAGACATCTTACAATATCTGATATTGGAGTACTACTGCCACTTCTTACTTCATTTTCCAGCCATTCACTAAACGTGTTCATATGTCGCTTTTCTAAAAGAGATTCATTCTTGGCCAAAACGTTCATCTAAACGTATAAGCTGCTCTTTGTGCATTCTGGAACAATAAAAAAGATAAGTTAGAGTGTAAATAATGAGGATTAAAATTTTAAAAAATTACTATAGAATTATAACTTACTCTCTCCATGGATCAACTTCTGCGGTATTCTTCAACACATAACGATGGGCAATCTCTAACATAGAAGAAGTCATTGACTTTTTTGTCCTACCTTACCCAAGTGGCCGTCCTTCTACTATTGTTCTATCTTCAAAATCTTCATTGCGCCTATGTTGATGCCCTATATCAGCTGCTTGTTTTATGTACCCAGAACAAAAATGTGTCAACTCATCAGCTAAATACTTCTCAGCTATGCATCCTTCGGGATTAGAACGATTCTTAACATATCCTTTTAGGACCTTCATATACCTAATCATGATTACATAATAAATTTAAGCTTTATAAGTAATCAGATTAGGCTATAATTAATATAGAGATATACCATAAAAATTGATCCTCACCTTTCAAAATGGTACATCCATCTGAAAGGTACCGGTCCAGCAATCAGTGCTTCTTGTCCAAGATGAATAGTTAAATGGACCATAATGTCAAAAAAAGACGGAGGAAAATACCTTTCCAATATGCACAAAGTTTCAACAATTTCATCTTCAAGAAGCTCTAGTTTATTTTTATCAATTACCCTTTGACATAATTGATTAAGAATGCACAAAAGCAAAAAATAGCAATCCTTGGTCCCTGAGGTAAAAGTCCTCTCAATGCCACTGACAACACTTGTTGTACTAAGACATGACAATCATGGAACTTGAGGCCATAAATCTTGTGGTCTTGTAATGACACTCGATTTGCAATGTTTGAACTATAGCCATCTGGCAACCTCAAATTTGCTAATCTCTCACAAAATATATGCTTCTCTTTCTTTGAAAGTATGTACGGAGGTATAGTACCTTTTGAACTGCTAAACTTATCATCTTTGAGATGTAATTTTTTTTCTGATGCCCATCACCTTCAAAAATTTTCGAGAATTCAAATTGTCTTTCGTTTTCCCCTTTATATTCAATAGAGTGCCAATAATACTCTCACAAATATTCTTTCAATGTGCATCACGTCTAAATTATGTCGTAATAGCAAAATCTGTATTATGAAGAGAATACATATTAAATTTAACAACTAATATAAATAAAGGAAAAAAATGAAAAAAAACCCTCCCAATATGGTAACTCAAAGAAAATAGATTTCTTTTTCCATCGCTTTGTAAGCTGTGTAGGATCATCACCATCATTGTAATCGATTTCTTTATTTCTCTTCTTTCTATTTTCATGTTGTTGACTCTTTGACTTTTCCCAAACATTTACAATATTATTAACCACTTGAAGAACCTCTGAACCGGTTAATTTTTTAGGCCTCAATCGATGTTCTTCGGTTCCATCAAACCATGATGCTTTCAACCGCAAAGGATGATTAGGTGGAAGAAAAATCCTATGGCACATGTAAGCAATTTTTTTTTCCATTTTTCAGCCATTTTGAGCATGTCTAAACACCACAAACGGGACATGCCTTCTTACCCTTTGTAGAATATTCTAATAAATTTCCATACGCTGGAAAATCATTTATTGTCCACATCAAGATAGCTCTCAAAGTAAATGTGGTCTTATTGAATGCATCGTACACACTAACTCCGTTGACAAATAATTTTTTAAATCTTCTATAAGTGGTTCCAAATATACATCTATATCATTTTCTGGTTGTTTCGGACCTGGGATAAGTAATGACAACATTAAATTTTCTTTAGACATGCATAAAGAAGGAGGGAGATTATAGGTAACCAAAATCACAGGCCAACAACTATATCTTGAACTAAGATCACCAAAGGGGTTAAATCCATCGGAAGAAAGATCAAGCCGAAGATTACGAGGATCTGATGCAAAAGTTGGAAATTTACTATCAATCTTCTTCCATGCAAACGAGTCAACTGGATGGCGCATCATGCCGTCCTGGCTTGTGTTATTGTAATGCCATGTTAATTGTTCTGCCTTTTCAGATGACTTAAACATTCTCCTAAACCGAGGTATGATTAGAAAGTACCGCAAGACCTTTGCAGGAATTCCTTTATGAACCTTTTGAGTACGCTTATTAACCTTCCATTGTGATTCACCACATTTTGGACACATCTCCATATGTTCTAAATTCTTTCTAAATAAACAATAGTCATTCACACAAGCATGTATCTTCTCATACCCTAAATCAAATGCCTTGAGAAACTTCTTCATAGAGTATAATGAATTTGAAAGTATGTTATCATTTGGTAGCAAATCCCGAATGATGTCAAGAAGTTCATCAAAACCAGTATCAGATAGGCTATACCTAGCTTTATACTTGTATAAAATAACCGTAGCAGACATCTTTGTGATGGTACAACCCGAATATAAAGGAAGTTCCGCCTCCTCCACTAAATCTTTCAAATCAGGCTCTATTCTTTCATCTGTAGGTTCCTTAATATTATCATCAGCATAAAGTGCATCTTTGTACATGTTATAGGTCTCTGAAAACTCTAAATTTCTATCTTCTAATGTATTCAGCTTTTCTCCATGAAAGATCTATATAGTGTAACGAGGATGCATACCATTTATAATCAAGTGATCATATACGGTATCAAAACTATGGTATTGTAGGTTCATACAACGACTGCAAGGGCATTGAGTCTTTTGTAGATCCACCTTACTTGCTTGAACCATATCCACAAATCTCCTTGCACCATCATGATAGGCTTTACAAGTTCTAAAGATCAAGAAAAAAAATAAGAAGAAGGAAAAAATCAATCTTTTTTTTACAAAGAAACGAAACTACACAGTATGTATATTCATACGATTATATAGTTTAGAGGTTTTTAAAATAACCTTGAAAGATGTATCCAACTTTTATCCATGATGTTCTATTTTCCTTGGGAATCCTCCTTATCTTTAATAGAGAGTTCTACAAATATATTTTTCAAGATAATGAAAAATGATAATAATAATAATAATAAATATGGTAGCTAAGAAATAAAAGGAAACAAAACAAGAAAGTAACCTAGAGATCTCCAACAAACATGTACAACCGATCCCCAACAAAAAGTAACTGATTTATGCCTGTCAAAAAATTACCATTATAAGCCTCCAAAATGTAAGAATCTTACGATCAGATAAAAGCTATTATATTTAGGGCACTCCTTCATACAAACTTAGGATCACATAAAAGCTATGATATTTAGGGCACTCATCATGTCCACCTGTGTTCTAACACAATCCATGTGCCCATCTGAGTATGCACTTATGTTCTTTACGGGATCATAACCATTCCATGATGAGAAGTATCATGACCCTACTTGGAAACTACTATAAGGTGTCCATCCAGTAGCCCTTTTTGTACTTAAATTCCTATAAATAAAATGTTCAAAACACAAACTGAGCCGCACAAAGTGTTAATGTTAAAGCTCTCTATACTTAAAGACATATACATAGCCATGTCCTTGTGTCATGGTTAGCAAAAATTTTTTTTACAGGATAATTAGAAAGAGGAAGAGAGCATAGATTCATACATTGAGACTGCATAATGCTAAAACAATATAGAATGCAAAGGAAAACTCTATAGCTAAGGAGACATTGGCACAAACTATATGAACAACTACGATAAAGGAGAGGGTTGATTTAAATAACCCACGCATCTGAGAGTTTCAAAAAGTCAACATAAGCCCTGTGACAAAATTTCTGCCTTACCTTTTTGTACTTAAATTCCTATAAATAAAAAGTTCAAAACACAAACTAAGCCGCACAAAATGTTAATGTTAAAGCTCTCTATACTTAAAGACATATACATAGCCATGTCCTTGTGTCATGGTTAGCAAAACAAAATACAGGATTAGAAAGAGGAAGAAAGCATAGATTCATATACTGAGACTGCATAATGATAAAACAATATAGAAAGCAAAGGAAAACTCTATAGCTAAGGAGACATTGACACAAACTATATAAACAACTCTATAGCCCTGTGATAGAATTTATGACTTGCCGATGCTAGGAAGTTGGTACAAATATAGAAAAACAAAAGCAATAAGAGAAAATAAGAAGATAATGATGATGACAACAGTTGAAACAAAGAGAACAAATATGGTAGCTAAGAAATAAAAGGAAATAAAACAAGAAAATAACCTGGAGATCTCCCACAAACATGCACAGTCGATCCCCAACAAGCACAGTCGAATCTGGTGATATACGAAGAAGAAGAGAACAAACCCTAAATTTAGCTTCTACCATGTGGAACAATTGGACAAACCCTAGATTTAGCTACAAAATCAAATCAAAGGAGAGCAATTAGACAAACCCTAGATCGACTACGACTCCAAAGGAAAGAAGGCTCCCATGTTCTTGCGGTGTCTCCCAATTCTTCCAGGGAAAATAAAATATGGGAGGAGCAAAATAGGGGCCGATCCCTAAAACAGCAGCAGCCGATCCCTGCCAAACCCTACTTTTTTGGAGGAAATAAACTGAAGGAGGGAATAAAACTTAAGGGGGAAAATAAAATAAACTTAAGGGGGAAATTAAAACATTAAGGGGTAAAATAAACTTAAGGGGGAAATAAAAACTTAAAGGGGAACCAGCTATAGCCGATCCTAATTTTTAGGGGGACAATTACAACATGCATAGATATGGGCCATAAATAAGTGGTCAAACACAACACACAAAAATACATGCCATAAATGAGTGTTCAATTACAACACGCAGTAATGCATGCCGTGAAAGAGTGTTCAATTACACCACGCAAAAATGTATGCCGTAAATGAGTGTTCAATTACAATACGCAAAAATGCATGCCGTAATTGAGTCTTCAATTATGGCGTGCATGTCAAACACGCCATAAAAAAGACAAAAAACAACTCTTTTATGGCCTGCATATTTGCACGCCGTAAATGACTATCATTTACAACGTGCAGCAACTACACGCCGTAAATTGCGTGCCGTAAATACTATATTTTCTTGTAGTGGTTCTCTGTCATTTACTTGGGATTTCTAGATGAGTTGTGCTCGTTCCTATCCTGACTGGACATGTTAAAAATATTACAGATGCTTGCCCCGAGGACACTTGCCCTACTTACTTGGACTAGGAGATGGTTTATCTACCTTTGGCCCCGACACTCAGGAGTGATCAGGAGACTAGCTAGTAGACTTGGTTCAGTTTTCATGTTTTAGAACTTGAATTGTAATAAGTTGAGATATTGTTTTGTTTTGAGATTGTTTGAGATTATTATTATTTAGTAGTTGGTTTTGTTGTTGTTATTTAGTCTTAGTTATAAACTTCTGTGTTATCTTATCGTGCTTAGACTGTGATTGAGATTTCATTATATCTATACTTGTCCTCCGTACGGAGTTGAGATTTTGACAAGTACATTATATAATTACGTGAGTTATTGTTTAGATAGTGACCTAGAACATCATTCTACCGTCGACACTGCGGCGTAGGCTGAACGTACCCACTTCTCGTGTCCCTACACTGGGTGCGGGTCGTGACACGTTTTTAGTGGTGGCCCATGCAGGTCAAGTTTATGTAGTGGTATTCGAACTAGAGTATCACTACAGCCTGCGATAGGATTGAGAGTAGGTTTTAAACGGAGAGGTACTCAATCACAGTTAGGAAAAATTCAGCTTCAATTCATGCCATATACACATCTTACTGATTTGCCTTCTTTGAAGTAAACTGTCCTCCTTTGATTATATCGATTTCTGCTCAGTATTGGCTTCCTTGTTTGATCTGTCTTCGGGATGGTAGAGACAAGATCACATCGCTCTGGTACAACAGCCGCTGGAGAGGGGTCTGCCACCTCTCGTCCAGTACATCAGGATGTTGGGACTGTAGATATCTGATAGAAAGATGGTATATTTTTATATTTTTTGCTTATGAGGGAAGGGTACCAAAACAAACAAAAGGTCTTACTATTCTTTTCTTTATGCTACCTGTTCCATTAGAAATGTTCCTTTGAGATTTCCAAAGGTGTGTGTATTGTATTTGTACTTAATGCTTCCTGTTTCTACCAGAAATCCTTAATAATATAGAAACTTGTTACAAATGTATTCTGTAACACCCACTTTTCAGAAATGAGGGTAATTTTGAAATTTTATAATTATAATTATTTAATAAAGATATTTAAATTATATTATAATTTTTGGTGATTTTTAATCAATTTAAAACTATTTAAAATATTGAATTGTGATTTTGATGGTTAACTAGTTAAACCCTAGTTTTGCTAAGCCTAGAGACTAACCATGACCAAGAGAGCCTAGTTATATGATTACAATGTCATATTACTACTTTTTAGCCTAGGGGTATTTTGGTTATTTTGACAATTTTGTGAAATTATAATTTATATTAATTAAATATCGTGCTAATCCTTTAGTTAAGCCTTAACCTAGAAGTTCAACCTAATCTAGATTAGTCTTGAGGTTAGAATCATGGTTAGAACATTCCTACTAAGTACCAAGGTTAATAATATCTAGATATTATTGTAATAGGATATTTTCGCTTTGAGATATTTGTACAAAGAAAGCCTTAGGACTAAATTGGACCAATGAATGGACTTGAAATTTTGTGGAGAAGCCTTAGCCACCTATCTACATCTAAACCTAACCCTAATTCCTATTATGGCATCCATAAGTAGTAAATCCCCCTCATATAAAGTATCATCTACTAGCCCTTGCCTCTTTTTGATACATAGAAAGAACCCTAATTTATTCTTCCCTAAACTTCTCCCATTTAATCCAAATTAAGTCCAAATTGAGTCAAATCAATTGCATCATCATCCTCAATAGTAGAGGAGACTTGTGGTGGCTTGCTATCAAGGTTTGAGGACATTTAAACTATAGCAAATCGAGGAAGATATCAACTTTAGGCTCTTTACATTGAGTTTAAACTCTCAATAGGTAAAACCCTACAAAACCTAATGAATTACTAATTTCTTTACATAGATGCATCCATTTAGGGTTCCCTTAGGTGTAGCCCAAGTTTGGTAGAAATTCGTGTTCATTTCGTGTCCGTATCGGATACGTATCGGGGTTTTTGAATAAGTGTTTGGTGAAATACCACATAGGAAATTATTTTAGTAATTTTCAAAACTAATTACATATTTTTATAGCCCTTCATGTGGGGATTCTAGAACCCTAAGACCGAGCATGATTTGAGTTAGATTTCGTATCCAAATTGGACACGCACCTCATGCACGAGACACCGCACGAGGCTAGTGCGGCTCCCCTGCTGCTCAAGCCCTCTGTAGGACACGACACGGCTTCGTATGACACAATTTTTGGTGTACACGAGGGGGCATACACTGACAGCATGCCCCCAAATTCTCAGGTGAAATGGTTCACCACACGAGGAGAAATCAGCCCCGTATTGAATTTACACTGTGCACGCACAGTCAATTTTTCGCGTCTGATACGCCTTCGTATGACTTGACACGACTCACTTGGACGCGAATCGGGCCCCTAGACACGAAGCCCTAGTCCTGACCTAACCCTAGACACGAGCACGAGGCTCCTCGTGTCATGTGTCATGTCCTTTTGTGATCGACACCTCAGTACGAGGATTTTCTGAACTGTTGTTTGATACCTGTGTTCATTTGTGTTTGGACACGTTCGTGTCCAGTTTTGTGGACACGAACACTATCCCCTGACACGTATGTTTGTACCCAACACCTGTGCACATTTGATTTGATATAATTTTGAGTGTTCGAATCAAAATTTAGGTTGTTTGTGTCGGGTTTTCAGAAAAATTGATACTGAGCATGTAAATTGGGTTTTCTGATTTTTTATTAAATCTTTTAATGTGTGTATATATATATATATATGTAAATATGAATACAAATATGTATGTAGATGATAATGTAATGCATATGAACTGAATGAGAAAACTGAGATTAGGTTGTGATGTATTGATGTGGTTTTCAACTGGTTTTCTGAAATTGTAATATATATTGATATTATATATATTTTGATGATTATACATATATAAGTTTTAGATGTTATCTATCTTTTAGTTCAATCTTGGATTTGAGTAGAGGGAGGTTCGAGTTTAGGATACTTTAGTATATGGTTGTTCAGTTTTGGACAGTTGGGGTATGATTTGTTTTAGATATCACACTTGTTCAGTTCTTCGAATTTAAGTTTTAGTCCATTAGTATATGTTAGTTCATCTTGTATTGATCATAGTGTCCCATATTTATTTTGTTCAAAACCACAATCTCATGGTTTTAGACCTTACTTAACATCTTAATGTGGTATTGGACTCTTTTGAACTCTCTGTTCAGTTTTGCTTGTTTAGTCCTTATCTCCTCTATAAAAGTCGCCTTTACATGTTAAAATATACTACATTTGTGTTCAGTCCTTGAATCCTCGATTTAGTCGCTCCTATTAATCCCAGATATCAGATGATTAGGCACACTCAGTCCACATGACCCTGTCCATTCTGTTTCTCACCATTGGTACTTAGTTTATCAATCCCCTCCTCAATGTCAGTCCCTTACCTTAGCTTGGTCCATCTTTTAGTTCAGTCTTTGTTATTTAGTTCACTCCCTACTAAAGTATGTATCTGTCCCCTTTTGTTCAGACCACTTAAGGTTATATCATATCTTAGTATCCTTTATTGTTCTACATTACCTATCCACTTGAAATTTGTTCACTACAGGTTTAGTATGGTCCTGCCCTTGTATTCCCATCTAACCATTGCCTAGTAGATGTTGCATTTCTCTTTTTAGCCCTTGTCTCAGTTTACAGTTCGTGTATACAATATGTAGGTTCATATATGTTGTACATCATTTATATCTTTAATATGAGTTTAGGGTTAGGGTAACAAGGGTTAATGTTGATGTAGATGCTTGCTATAGGATTATGGGTTAGATAGAAGTGATGGTATAAATACTTGTATAAGTGATATACCTTGGGGGTATATGGTATAAGGTTAGAGTTGTGTTAATTAACAGAGGTTTTAGACTAATACTTAGTTGCCAACATTAATGACCAAGTTCACCAAAACCCTAGAATGACCAAGTTGACCAAATAGTTTAGGATTGACTTAGTTAGTCTAAGTTGACCAGAGTTGACTTTGGGTTGACTCTTGACCTAGAGAGACCTAGTGGCATATAGATTGCATTGTTTAGTTCAATTATTCAATTTAGAACACATTACAACCCATATTGCTCTATTTAGGACATTGTGACTCCGGTGCAGACATCTGATATTACACTACTCTCTTCAGAGTATCAGGCGAGTACATTCTCTGATAGTTCTTTCATTTACTTGTCAATTACTGTACTTTAGTTCTAGTTAGTTCAATGTGATTCTCTGTTACAACACGTATTGGCTTTCTGAATTCACGCATGCAACACACATACTTTACTTGTCTGGTCCTACTTTTCGAACCACCTATTCGTATCTTCATGTGCTGGTTGGACTTATATTCGTCTTATGTGTTGGATTATGGATTCATTTGTATTAGATTGGGTGGGGAAATACTGATTAGACATGTAGACATTTTCTACTATTCGAATTACCCTTATGTGAATGATATTTGTACGATAGCCATTGTAGCTCCCCTTCCCAAAAATTTAGAAATAATTTTTTTATTTTATTTGAATGGTGATTTTTAGATTTTATAAATAATTAATTGGTTTATTATTACGATAGATGATTTTAGTCATGGTTAGAAATTGGAGTACAAGGTGACTAGAAATCGTGGCACGGATAGTGCAGTGGCGTGCTTTGACTAAGTGTATTAGCCCTGGTGGGGAAGGTCGAGCCATAGTGATGTCCTAACTAGAAAAACCAGACCAAGTTGTGAATTGACCCATGTAGGAGCGTAAAAAGTGCTTCAAAGAAAGAGTCAAAGAGATGGATCATTTCATTCATAAGTGATCTGTTTTACGCCAAGCAGAGCGGTTAATCTCTTTACGCCCAAGACAAGGCTAATCACTTTACGCCTAAACAGGCTGATCAGTTTTTACGCTCGGGTCTACATCTATGGTTTTACGTCCAGGACAAGCTAGCCGCTTCTACGCTGGACAAAGCTGTCAAGTCTCTCATTTAATGTAAACTCTGACATAGAGATAATGATGGCATATATCACAAAATTCAAAAGGATTTGTTTTTACACAGAAACCAATGTTGTCGTTTAGTATGTGGATTGAGCTACTTTACGCTCACACTATGGCTTCTTTTATGCATGAAGACTATACGAGCTTTTACGCTCAAAAGTTGACGTGTGCGTAAAGTCTATTTGAGCTACTTTTACGCTCAAGGTTATTTAACAACCACTTTACGCGGAAAGTCTATGTCAGGGCTATTTTACGCCTAGTCTACTGCTTTACGCTCATAGTACATTGGGGCTATTTTTACGCCCTATTCTTTCTGACCAGCTTGGAACGTGGTTTGCCTACATGGCTTTTATGCCACATATCCCAAAGAACGTGTATACGTGCATCCTATTCTTAATGAAATGATGGGACACGTATCAACGTATGCAGAGGATGACTTTGATCATGGGTGGCGGTTGCTAGCGTAAAGACGAAACTTTTGCTGAGTTTTTACGTACAGAAGTCCAAGTCTATAAATAGACTTATTTTTCTCATAACCAGAGGCAGCCACAGAGACAGGAGAGAATACAGAGATTAGAACTCAGAGATTCCAATTCTCGAGAGCATTCTTCTTCAACCTTTCTTTCAGAACAGAGTGAAGCAAAGCAGGAAAGCATTCGGCCTCGCCATCAGTACCCAAGTACGTCGATACCTTTCTGGTGACTTAGTTCTTCCAAATTGTTCAACTTCAAGCAGCGATCTTCATCATCATCATATGGTCCAAGGAATAAAGTGATCATTTACGAATCAGACTTCCATAGCAATACTTCCCCAGAATTAAATTCGTACTTCTTGTACTTTTTCTCGTTTTATTTTCAAAAGCCAATTTCTTCTGGCATTTTTGTTAAGTGAAACAAAATGGCGACTCTGTTGGGGATGACCTTCTCCTCTGATGAGAAGGCAATTGCTCAATATGATGATGTTTCGGTCGGTTCGACCAAGAAGACTCTGGTTGTACACTTCGACCAGACTGCCTATGAAGAAATGCTCCGAACTGGGGATGGTTCTCGCTACTCCAATATTCAAAAGTCTCGCAAAGCACAAAAAGTTTGGATTTCTAAATCCAAAGTGGCTTCTGATCTCTCTGTTGTGTCTGATGACAAGGGAATTCTTTCCACTCCTGTCGTAGGGGCTCCCGTTCGTAACGAGGCAGTCCTTACTTCAGAGTTGCACTCAAAGTGTGACAATTTATCTCCCGTTTGTAACGGTGAAGATAATCAGGTTTCACGCCCACTGCGTAAAAACCAGATTTTACGCTCAGTGGGTAAAAACCAATTTTTATGCTCAGTACATAAAGATGAGTCTCCCATTTGTAATGGAGCAGACTCTAACGATTGTGCTTCTGGGTGTAAGAATCAGTCTCCCGTCGGTGACGTGGTAGGCCCAAATAAATTATGCTCCTTGCGTAAAACAAAATCTCCCGTCTGTGACGTGGTAGATAACCAATTTTTACGCTCTACGCGTAAAGGTAAGTCTCCTGTCTTTGACAGTGTGGATAAAATTCACAACAATATTTATACATATAATATGAATATACCTAAACGTGTACAGCGTAAAAATGTTGCTTCTGTCCTATACCAACAACCTTCTTATACTGCTTTACGCAAAGTACCAAACCTACAAATTATACGCAATGAAAGTGGAGTCCTTCGTGCTAAAAAATCTCAAGATTTACGCACACAACTCCAAACGCGTAAAAATGTACAGTTTGGTTCTGCGAATGCAGTCACTAATCTTCTTTATACTCAAGGGACTAAACATTTTTCTACCCCAAATATAATAAAGAAGAATACTCCATCTGTTCCTTCTGATTTACGTGAATTGCTAATGCAAAAGCGTAAGAACAGACAATCTCCGGTGATACTCCTCCAAGATAAACATCATTGTGAATATCACCAGGTAGTGATCAACTGTTGTTGTTCGGCTTCAAAACGGTCAGTTTTTGATCGATTGAGTTTTAACTCACCTCAACATCAAGCTGAAGATCAAGAACATGAGCTGTCATATGCATCAGTCAACATGGCATCTCATACTAACAGGGGCGACATCCAAGACGGAATATGTCCCAAACTCCAGGTCAACAACAGTTCAACAGACTTCTTGATTCCTTTGAAGGAGTATATCAGAATACTCGATCAAGAAGACAAAGACAGTTGCAGACTTTTGATTTAGAAGCTGGGGGTACTCAATCTTTTGAGTCTGATACCGATAGTGTGGATTCATACTTCTATACTAATCCCTCTATATCTTCAAGAGAGGTTGAATCCTATGCTGTTGGAGATGAACCAGAGACGTCATCTGCTAATACAGAACAACATCTCACTGCCGTTGAGCAATCACTGAAAGACATGCTTAACATGGTGCAAAGCATGCATCGGATAATATTGAATCAGCAAACTTCTCAGCCAGTAGTAACACCAGCATCAGTAGTAGCACAAACTCAAGATAGTCAAGGGGCTAAAATACCTTTGAATATTCAAGAGCCTGCTGTTAATCAAAATTTTGCATCTCCAGATCCCATCATTCCTGAAGATATACCACCTCTAGTAGGGGTTACGGTACATCCAACTATTCAATTAAATGTGCTTCCTCAAACCAGTGTAGCCATTCAAGTAGTGCGAGAACTCAAAGCGCAGTTTGAAGTCTTGAAGCACAAGGATCAACTCCAAAGGTTAGGGATTAAGCAACCTTATCCTCCTCATTGGAATGATGTACCCTTTCCACTAAAATTCAAGCCACAATCCATGGTACTGTTTGATGGGAGGGCTTCTCCTAGTCAATATATCAATTATTTTGATATCATGACTGTACATCTGCAGAAAAATGATGCTCTTCTCACTCGAGTGTTCATTGGTTGCTTGACGGGTTCAGCTTATGATTGGTATCGAAGTTTACCTGACAATTGTATTTCATCTTTCGACGAATTTAAGGCAATGTTTCTCTCCCGCTTCTATGAAGGAGCTATGGACATGAACATGTCCTCTTTAATAGAAATCAAACAAAAGGAGAAGGAAGATACTCGAACGTTCATCGAACATTTTCGACAGGCTACTCTAAAGATGCCTCCTGGTATGCCAGATTCAGCACTCATTGATACATGCAAGATGAATCCGCGACCATCTATTGCTGTCTTTACAGGTTCCTAATTCACAGATTGGGCTTCGTTCATCATAGCAGCAGTTTCTGCCGAGACCAATGGTAGGTTGGCTCGTGAACATGGGATAATTTTTGCCTCAGATGATAGAGGAAAGAAAAGTAATCCTGTTAATAACTCCGGTAATCGTAATGTGAAAGGAAAAGATACCCTCATGGTCAATCTTTCCAAGAACAAAACGACACCGAATAGTCAGGAATCTTCCAGGGCAAAGGAAGGATACTCTTTTGACGAAAGCGATATCCCAGGGATATTCCAATATCTGGTGAAGAGTGGCAAACTTCAAATTCCGGAGCCCAAGAGGCCTAATGAGGTGAATCTGACTGACAATCCTAAATATTGTATCTATCATAGATACATTAATCATCCTACCAGCGCTTGCTATGTCTTGAAGAAGAAAATTCAAGAGCTAATAAATGGCGGTGCTATCGCTTTAACCAATGATGACCATACGGTTACGACCAATATAGTTTCTCTTCAGTTCGAAGATTTTTTTCCACAACAAGTTCCAGATGGAATTATCCCAATTCTGAAGGCAACGATGAAGATCGTGAATATCCCGCCTGCCAGAGAAGAAAATGCAGGATTGCTGCCACTTACACTAAAGAATGGTGAAATCATGTGGGTACATCCTGACTTAGTGCCTGAGTTGGAAAATGAAGATAAAACTTCAAAATCCAAGAAAGGCAAGAAAGTCAAAACCTGCAATATGATTTCTCATGTTATTTCAGATCCTGATGACTTGGATCACCTATGGGATGGCTTTCCTTTAGAAGATAGATTGAGAGGACTAAACATCTGTCCTCCAAGTCTAGCTCCTCCTACCAAGCTCAAGCTTACTCATCAGCAGTGGTTAGCCATGAATAGTGTTCCTTTATATCGAGCACAACAAATATTTGCTGCTTATGAAAAAGCTCCGACAGGGATTTTTTCTTGTATTCCAGATCCTTCTTCTCCCACAGAGACATCTATTCTTCATTCTCCTGTGGTTACAGAAGGTCCTGCTTCTTCCTCTTCTGTTGAAACACCCGTCAAAAGTCTGCTGCCCACCCACTTGTATAGTCAGCAATCTGTTCATCTTATGAAGAAGATGGATTATGACTTTCAAAAGGCAGAAGGTTTGAATTACAATAAAGGAATACGACTTCCTTTACAAATTCAAAATCAAAATTCCACTGTTGGATTGGGTTCTGAAGCTCCTCGTAACAATCCACACAAGAAGAAGGCTAAAAGAGAGAAGATTAAATCCTGTAATATGGTACTTCCTTCTCCTGAGTCTGAGGAAGAAACTTTTGCTGGTACAAGATCTGGAAAAGAGTACCACAAAGACTATGAGGGATCCTCCAAAGAAGCTGAAGACATAGTGGAAACACTACCAAATCAACCTTCTCTTGTTTCTGCTAAACATTCTGTGATTGAAAAGGAGAAACATAAAGCAGTACGCTTCGACGTCCCATTGAAGTCTACTTCCAATCAGGGGGTGGTGATGAAGACCTATAAATTTGATATTCTAGCTCAGTTGGCCAATACTCCGGCTAGACTATCTATATTTGAGTTGATTCGCCTTTCCAGAGAAAGCAGGGAGACTTTGAGTGAAGCCTTACTTCAAGCAGATTCATGCTTGGCTCAACTCAAGAGTCCTGATAATATTCCAGTTTCATGTTCGCAATGTCATAGTGTGATGGAAGCAATTCCCAACATCACCTTTACACAAGAAGATATGCTGTTGAAGCATAACAAACATGACAGGCCTCTGTGCTATACTGGGTATATTGAATCCACCGAAATTGATAGAATCTACATTGATCCTGGGTCTTCAATTAGCATAATTCTTCAGAGTATGCTAAGACCCCTAAGGATTCCTACTAGTGAGCTGACTTACACTAGTACTACAATAGTCGATTTTAACTCTGGCAAGAGTAAACCACTGGGGAAGATTCTTCTGCAGATTCAGATTGGCAATCTTCGAACTATGGTAACCTTCTATGTTATCAACTCAGACGTCTCCTATAATATCCTTCTTGGAAGACCATGGTTACATGAGCATAATATTATACCTTCAACTCTCCACCAATGCTTCAAATATGTGGATTCCCAAGGAGTTGTGAAGACTGAGTATGCTGATATTAATCCTTTCAAGGGTGTCGAAGCCTATTTCTCTGATTCAAGGCTTTATAAACAAGAGCATATGAAAGATATATCAGACATAGCCGAGGATCAATCATCTACTGAGGATCAGTCTCTTAATAAAGATCTGCTAGAAGAGCAACCTTTGAAGATCATAGTCAAGGGACGAATCCAATCCCAACCTGTCAATGATCGACCTTTGATAATCAAGGTTAAAGGGAGAACTCAGGCTTCATCTGAGGAATCAGTAAATGTTCCTGTTAAGAGCCAAGTTCAACCTTTTATGATCAAGGTTAAAGGACGTACTTCTTGTAAGAATGATCCAGAATTACCATTGATTGTCAATCTTGGCAAATCTACGCAGGAGACGGATAATGGTCCACTGTTGATTAATCCGAAGCGTAGCAATCAGATTGTAAATGATGTAAATATTGATCATTCTGTACCTCTTGATATCAATGAAGATTTCCTTTTCGAGTACATGGCTGTCAAGTTTATTGAAAGAATGACCTTATCTTCTGATAATCAAAGTCATCAACACAAAGACGACATAGAGCCAGAAGAAACTTTATACATTAACTATAAGGAAAATTCTTTTCCTCCTCAGGTTGATGTTGGACCTTATACTCAAAGGTTCTTAAAATCTTTCCCCTATCTGCTTCCTATAGCTGCTTTATCACAAGCTTGCGTAACTTTTAGACGTCACGAAGAATCTTATTTCGTGGTTCCGTCTAATAAGGAAAACAAGCGCCAAATTGTGTTTGGTCTAGCTAGAAATATTCCTGTTGCTCAGACAGATGATCTGAAAGATAAAGATAAAGGAAGGATCCGAATTGACAAATACAGTCAACAATCTATCAAGATTATCCACAATATGGGATATGATTTGAAGACTATGCAAGGTCTCAATCAAGGCAAGGGTAGACGACTACCATTATGTGGTGATCCATTTTACCAGAAGACTCGTCATGGGTTGGGATATGATCCGTCTCACATGTTTAATGACGATATACAAGAAGAATTCTCTTCTAGCTCTTCGCAATCATCGGATTCAGAAGAAGTCCAATCTGATATGTCTCGTTCTTCGTATGATGAATCTGGACAAGTATTCTCAGTTAATATGGTTCAAACTGATAATGAATCTGAATCATTTGAGAATGATCCTTGGGCTCAACAAATGGACACTCAATGGGAACTTCGTTTTGAACAGCGACAGCCACCTACAGAGAATGAGGTTGTCCAGATTGATGTTGGAGATGGAACTACGTCCTAACCAATATTCATCATTAAAAACCTTTCTGAGGATGAAAAGAAAGAATTGATAAAATTGATTAAAGAATATATCGACATCTTTGCATGGAGTTATGAGGATATGTCGGGTCTAGATCCTAAAGTTGCTACTCATAAACTCAATATTTTGCCCAATGTCAAGTCTGTAAAACAACAACAACGGCGCTTTAGACCAGATATGATGGATGCAATTGAAGCAGAAGTCAAAAAGTTGATTACATGTGGCTTTGTTCGTGAAGAGCAACACCCGGATTGGGTCGCCAATATTGTTCCTGTTATGAAGAAGAACGAAAAAGTCCGAGTTTGTATAGATTATCGAGATCTTAATGCAGCTTGTCCAAAGGACGAATTTCCACTTCCAATTACTGATGTCATGATAGACAATATTTGTGGTTTTGAACGCATGTCTTTCATGGACGGATTCTCAGGATATAATCAGATCAAAATGCATCCAGAAGATGAGAAGCATACTGCTTTTCGTACACCCCTTGGGGTTTACTGTTATACGGTTATGCCATTTGGTCTTAAAAATGCCGGTACCACGTATCAGCGGGCTATGAGCAATATCTTTCAAGAACATCTACGAAAGATAGTTGAATGCTACGTAGATGACATTGCTGTTAAAAGTCGATCAAAGGATGATCACATTCAGGATTTGAAGACAGTATTTGAATTGATACGTCAACATCAATTAAAAATGAACCCTACTAAATCTTTCTTAGGGGTTTCCAGTGGCAAGTTTTTAGGATTTGTCATTACTTCTCAAGGTATCCATGTTGATCCTGATAAAGTTAAAGCAATCCTTGAAATGCGTCCTCCTCGTAATCTGAACGAACTCCGTGGCTTTCAGGGTCGTATTGCTTATATCAGAAGATTTATATCTAATCTTTCTGGGAGATGTCAACCTTTCTCCCGACTGTTAAAGAAAGGTGTATCATTTGTTTGGGATAAAACATGTCAGAAAGCCTTTAATAATATCAAGCAATACCTTACAAATCCACCTGTTTTGGTACCTCTAGTGGTAGGAAAACTTTTTTTGCTATATGTTCGAGCCTTGAATCATTCACTTAGCGCTCTTCTTGCACAGAAAAGTGATATGGGTCATGAACAAGCAATATATTATCTGAGCAGAATGATGGTCGGAGCTGAACACAGGTATACTCCTGTGGAAAAGGAATGTCTAGCCTTGGTTTTTGCCGTCCAAAAGACAAGACATTATGTGACAGGATAGACTATTCATGTCATCTCCAGAGTAAATCCCATTCGGGTATTGATGAGAAAACCGAGCATTCTTAATTCCAGGTTAGCTACCTGGGTGATGTTGCTCACTCCTTATGACATGGTTTATGTACCTCAAAAATCAGTAAAGGGTCAAGTATTAGCTGATTTCTTAGCTGCTCACCCTATACCTGAAACTTCGAAGTTATATGAGGACATTCCAGATGAAGTCGTGGATTGTAACATGACTTTGAAGAATGACATATGGCAATTATATTTTGATGGAGCATCACGAGTAGGACCTAAAGGCAATATTGTCTCTGGGGTAGGAATCGTCTTTCTCCTGACAAAATGGTCATATACCGTGCCTATTCTCTCAATGAACCATGCTCCAATAATGTAGCAGAATATAATGCTCTATTGATCGGTCTCCAAGTAGCAAAACAATTGGACATTGAATTCCTAGAAGCTTATGAAGATTCTCAATTAATCGTTAATCAAGTTAGAGGGACTTATGAGGTCAGAAATCCTGATCTCATTTCTTACCATCAAGTGGTAGTTGAGTTGGTCCTTTCATTCAAAGAATTCTTCATTGAATTTGTACCACGTTCTCAGAATGTGGAGGCTGATGCTCTTGCTAGCTTAGCTGCTGACTTGGCTATTCCAATCCGACGGCAAAATACAATTACTTTGTTGGACCGAGATCTATGTTGTATCAAGAATAATCTGCATATTGAACAATGTTATACTACAGAGTTAAATTCCCAACAGAGGGATTGGAGAACTCCATTCATTGATTATGCGATTCATGGGATTTTGTCTGAAGATCCAAAAGAAGCTACATCAATTAAGAGACGATCATTTCGATTCTATTATGATTCGTCTTTACATATGCTATACCGTCGTTCATATGATGGGCTCTTGCTTCGATGTCTCTCAGAAAGTGAAGCCAAACAAACATTATGAAAGTCTCATGATGGTGTCTGTGGTGCTCATCAACCAGGTCCTAAATTACAAGACCGTATTCGAAGGATGGGATATTATTGGCCTTCTATGATAGCAGATGCTGTAGACTATGCCAGAAGATATAAAGCATGTCAGATTTATGCTGATTTTATTCATCAACCGTCTGAATTTCTACATCCCACAGCAGCCTCTTGGCCTTACGAAGCTTGGGGGTATGGATGTCATTGGTCCTATTAACCCTCTTTCTGTTAAAGAACATCGGTTCATATTAGCTATAACCGATTACTTTTCTAAGTGGGCAGAAGCAATTTCCCTGGCTGAAGTGAAAATATTTAATGTGATCAGCTTCATCAAGCACCATGTCATTTATCGCTTCGGGATTCCTCGACGAATAATTCATGACAATGGTCCGCAATTTACCAGTCAGGCATTTTATCGATTCTGTGATAAGAATCGAATTCAGAATCTGGCTTCTACGGCTTATACTCTAGCCGCTAATGGTTTAGCCGAAACTTTCAATAAGACGATCATCAAACTTCTCAAAAGGTTTGTCTCTTCTAATAAACGTGATTGGAATGAGAAACTTGGAGAATATTTATGGGCTTATCGAACAACAGTCCGAACTCCTACTGGATTTACACCATTTTCATTAGTTTATGGATGTGAGGCTATTCTCCCCTTGGAAATCCAGATCCCATCTCTACGAATAGCCATTGCTAATGAGCTAACTACAGAGAATAATGATCGCTTACGACTCCAAGAACTTGAAGGATTGGATGAGAAGCGTCTTCAAGCACAACAGCATATCGAGCTATATCAAGCCCGTATATCTCGAACTTTCAATCGTAAAGTTAAAGAGAGGGTATTCAAGGCTGGCGAACTTGTATTAGCTGTTCGAAGGCCGATGGTGATGACTCATAAAAGCAAAGGGAAATTCTAAACAAAATGGAAAGGCCCTTATGTAATTGAGACTATGTTTTCCAATGGCGCCTATCGGTTATCAAATCCCAATGGAGATCTACTCATGATGCCGATCAATGGCAAATTTCTTAAGAAATACTATGTATAAAAATAAAAAGAAATAGAATGGAAATAAAGTTTCTTTTATTTTTGTTTAAGATAAAAGATTAAGGACGAGGGCCACTCCCTTCCTTATTTGAATACATAGTCAGCCAATGCATAGAAGGCATCGTTTCCTGAACTCATAAAAAATTTGCAGACAGCCATCCTCAATGCTTCTTCTTTAGAAGTTTTTCCTGGCTCTACTAAGAAAGCAAGGATGTCTTGGGGTGGCTTGAGCGTAGAAGAGCTGTTGCCTACTTCAGTCGGGCCTGTCACAATTGGCTCAGCGGGGCATGTCTCAATGATGTCCTCAATGTTCTTGGAGACTTCATTCTTTTGCTGCATATCCTCGGAAGACATTTCCAATAGAGGAATGGAAATAAGAATGAAATGATTACAGAGAGTTCTCACCTATTTATAGAGGAGGATTATTAATGAACTGGTCTTTGAAATTGAAAACAACCTTTCATTCCCGAAAAGACCTGTCCGTTCATTCTATCAGGTTCATTCATTTAATTATGGCATTGAATCAATGTTTTCTTTTACCGAAAGTTATGTTGATTCATTCATACATTGATATGGACCTATATGCTCATGACATCTGTCTCTTTATTTCCCAGCTACCAAGGTTTGGTTAAGCTGAATTTTTGTCTCCTGGGAGAGGGATTTTAAATCTTCTATTTTATCAATTGATTAAAAAGTGGAATTCGTTATTTATCATGTTTTCATAACCTCTGGACAAATACTAAATCCACCTTCTTTTCCTATCTATCATTCCCATTTTTGACCTCTGCATAGATATTAATCTAATTTTCTTTTGAGTTCTTACATACTATCATGTCCATATTACCTCTGATAGTATTGTATACTCTAAAAACAGAAAACAAGATTTTATTATCTATCATGTCCATATTTTACCTAGATAGATACAAATCATTGAGCATAGAAGAATTGTCATTTCCATTCTCATATCATAAAAGTCTATTACATTTCTTAGACTTTCTTACAAATCATAATGGAAATCTATTACATCTTGGATTTTTATTCTGTACACACAACGATAACCTAATGGAGATCTATTTCTTCTTCGGATCTTCCTTGTCGGATTCGTTGTTGGTGTCAATTCCTTGCTGTCTGAGCCTCAGTGGCAACCAGAACAGTAGGAATCAAACTCTGGTCTTCTCTCTCAGACGAGAGGAGAACCCCAGGGTATGGCAGCCCGAAGGCGTGTTGCTGCCAATACAACTGGTGGATTAGAGGTGGCCTTCCAAAGGAGATAGGAATGTATCCAGCATTGGGATACAATTCCTAGTCCTGCCGTGAAAGGAACTCTACTACCCAATTTCTTGGGTTAGAGTTTACTCCACCATCCAACTCTCCGTGTATAAAGGCTCTTCCTACCAACAGAGGAAGATCCTTCTATCTTACGAAGAGTTCTGAGTTATCTGATTCGCACGTCAAAAGCGCATGAGCTCCCTGATGTTGATGTCAGAAGAACGCTCTTCACAGTGTCAAGATCACCAATGTCGGTCCTGGAAAAGCTCTTCAGCCAAACTTCTGCAGAAAAAACAACAAAAAGGAAGTGTTTTAAACAGAAGATGCGTATTAAACGCTAACTGAAAACAGATGACGAGGCTTTTTACGCCAGTACTTCAGCAAGGCTTTTATGCCAGTGCTTCAACAAGGCCTTTTACGCCAGTGCTTCAGCAAGGCTTTTACGCCAGTGCTTCAATAAGGTTTTTTACGCCAGTGATTCAGCAAGGCTTTTACGCCAGTGCTTCAACAAGGCTTTCACGCCAGTGCTTCAGCAAGAGTTTTTACGCTCGTCAAGAATTTACGCTCATGAATAGCATTTTTTGTTGAAAATAGATATTTGCATACGGTCGGACTTACCACTTAAGTCAAATGATTTGGCTCTAATGGTGGTCGAATCTACGTCTGATGACTGGGCGTACAAAGGAACACCGTTGGAAAGCTTCACCATTGTCACTTGTTGGAGAATGACACTGCAGAAAGTTATCTTCAGAGGAATGAGTATGAGAATATATAAAACATTCTCGGCTATTTATAAAGACTGAAGAAACTGTTGGGGTGAGTCTATTTCGGGAGAAGATCCTATTTAAAGGCTCTCGTAACCACAAGACAGATGCCACGTGTTGGTTTGTTCCTTAGGAATTAACAACCATGGAAGCAGTCAAAAGAAGTGCTTAAACAATTCTGCGCATCAATAGATGAGATTAACAGCAAAATTTTATTTATAAAGGGGGAAGTGGACCCCTACAGATGAAAGATTCGCAATACATAAAAACATTATTTCTCTCCTTCATTGGGCTGACGAAGGGAGACACCTAGTTCGTACATATTACGAATCCCGGAACGGCGCATCAGATTAAGAAATGCTTCGGCATCTCCTGGCCCTTCGTACGCAGTTGGAGGACCACCATCGATGCGACTAAAGACTGCAGGAGTCACTCCAAAACACTCTAAAAGGTTGCACGCACGCTCGAAATCAAGCCTGGAGCTCGAAGCCTCTTTGCTGGTAATCTCGTTCTTTGGCGCCATGACAAAACGAGGATGAATGTCAAGAATAAAGAATTTGTCCTTATTTATACAAATCAAAGCAACTCTTCACATTCCTCATTGGAAACTGCTCACTCGGGAAGATGAGGAAACATTCGAAAGTTTCAAGAAGAAATTCATTGTGACGGTTAAGTGTTGACCGACATTATTTTTCTTGAAAAATTGCACCGACTGTTGGATATCCCCGCTTTTACGCGGATGACTGTTGCGTATCCCAAATTTAACGCTGACTGGTCAAAACTCAATTTTTACGCTTCTGTTCAAAGTGTTCCAAATTTTGGAGATATTTGAAAACTTTGAAGGGGGTCTTGTAGGAGCGTAAAAAGTGCTTCAAAGAAAGAGTCAAAGAGATGGATCATTTCATTCATAAGTGATCTGTTTTACGCCAAGCAGAGCGGTTAATCTCTTTACGCCCAAGACAAGGCTAATCACTTTACGCCTAAACAGGCTGATCAGATTTTACGCTCGGGTCTACATCTATGGTTTTACGCCCAGGACAAGCTAGCCGCTTCTACGCTGGACAAAGCTGTCAAGTCTCTCATTTAATGCAAACTCTGACATGGAGATATTAATGATGGCATATATCACAAAATTCAAAGGGATTTGTTTTTACACAGAAACCAATGTTGTTGTTTAGTATGTGGATTGAGCTACTTTACGCTCACACTATGGCTTCTTTTATGCATGAAGACTATACGAGCTTTTACGCTCAAAAGTTGACGTGTGCGTAAAGTCTATTTGAGCTACTTTTACGCTCAAGGTTATTTAACAACCACTTTACGCGGGAAGTCTATGTCAGGGCTATTTTATGCCTAGTCTACTGCTTTACGCTCAGAGTACATTGGGGCTATTTTTATGCCCTATTCTTTCTGACCAGCTTGGAACGTGGTTTGCCTACATGGCTTTCATGCCACACATCTCGAAAAACGTGTGTACGTGCATCCTATTCATAATGAAATGATGGGACACGTATCAACGTATGCAGAGGATGACTTTGATCATGGGTGGCGGTTGCTAGCGTAAAGATGGAACTTTTGTTGAGTTTTTACGTACAGAAGCCCAAGTCTATAAATAGACATATTTTTCTCATAACCAGAGACAGACACAGAGACATTAGAGAATACAGAGATCAGAACTCAGAGATTCCAATTCTCGAGAGCATTCTTCTTCAACCTTTCTTTCAGAACAGAGTGAAGCAAAGCAGGAAAGCATTCGGCCTCGCCATCAGTGCCCAAGTGCGTCGATACCTTTCTGGTGACTTAGTTCTTCCAAATTGTTCAACTTCAAGCAGCGTTCTTCATCATCATCATATGGTCCAAGGAACAAAGTGATCATTTACGAATCAGACTTCCATAGCAATACTTCCCCAGAATCAAATTCGTACAACCTATTTAAATTATTTTAATAATATATTATTTTATATATTGATTTTGATGACCGGGTTGAACCAAAACAGCCCGAACTGGGCCCGGACCAAACCCAGGCCCAAATAGACATGTGGTGTGACTAAAAATGGCCATGTGGGCATATTTTATGGGTGTACAAATGTTCTTAATATTATTTTAGAATTTGAGAAATATTTTCTAATTATTAAATTAGAGGTAAATTTTTTATATTTTTATTATTAATGATGTTGGAACAGTTTTTGACCCAAGGGTGTGTGTGGTAAAGATCACCCAGTGGGACAATTTTTACTATTTTATTATTATTAAGGTTATTTCGTGGATATTTAATAAGCATGTTCATTCCATTTAAATATTATTATTGAGTCAATTTACGGTAAATTAAATTTATATATATATGTAGATATAAATGTGCTTTCTATATATAGATAATAAGAGTATTGGTTTTTATAATATTTATTTAAAGTATTATAGGTTTTGTGATTTTAAGGATATATATATATATATATATATATATATATATATATATATATATATATATATATATATATATATATATATATATATATATTGTATAATAGATTAAGAAATAAATAAATAGAAATAGAAAAGAAAAAAATAATAAAACAAAAAACCCAAGGCAGCAAGCCCAGGCCCGGCTATGTAAAGCAATCCCAAACCCAGCCGACCCCCCGATTCTACTTACGCATACATATTTGATATATAACAAAGAGAGAATCGATCGAGAACAATCAAACTCCAAACCCTAACCGTAACCGCGACCAACCCTGGCGACCACCCCCATACCGCCGTGGGGGGTCTGTCGGTAGGCCAGAGCGTTGCCGGACCAGCGCGTGCGCGCGGCAGACCAGGAAGCAACAGCGGCGGGAGCGGGTTTTTATCCCACTTCGCGAGATGTTTTCTCCCTCCATGATCGACGCTTTCACGAGCCAATTACGCTGGTACAATCCCAACCCTACCCCCTTTGATTTCCTCTATATAGATTTATTTGATTCGCGATATATGCATCGCACATCGAGCCCGAAGACAGGCAAAAGGCTGTTCTGAAACAGAACAGTTTCTAGTTGGGAACCCTATATTGAACTGACGATTCAGGACAACCAATCGCACAAAGTAGAAAAGTATTTGAACAGTTTTGTAAACAACCTAACCAAGTTTAAATCCCTTTAAACACTTATAGTTTTAGTGTAGTATTTTCTGTTTAAATTAGATTCCAATTTGGACGAAAACCTGTTTTAAAAATATTAAATTTTAGAAAAATTCTTCGATACGACGTACGTCCCGCCAATCCGGGTGACGTGGTAACGAACCGTAAGCATCGAAAGGTGCGTAATGGCTTCGTGGACGTGTGGGCTTTGACGGAATTCAAATTGGTCGCGTGTGCGCGACAAATTTGATGCGTATCCGTCAAAATTCACCGTATCGGCCTCTGTGCAAATTTTTCAATTACTTTGTGCACGTTTGTCAGATCGAGACAAAACTTACGCCAACAGGACCGTATCATTTTTTTGATCCTGTATGCCAAGTTTGGTCCAATTTTGAGACAGTTGATTGGATCACCGTTTTGCGGGCCCCACGGTCCGACTCAACGAACGATTTTGTGTGCAGCCCGCCGAAATCCAACTTTGGACATACGGTTGTGTTCTATCGAAAAACCGAATCCGTAGACATATAGTTTGACGACTTTAGAGACTGTTGACTCTGGCATGCTTTTCGGTACAAGGCGGGTCCAACGGCGGACACCGTTTTGACCTGAAATTATCGTTTTGCCCCTGTGTCTAGAATTAGACTTAAGGATAGGCAATCCTATCTAATTTGACTATTTTGAGAACATTGGTAATGTTTTTTCAGCATCCGAAGAGTTTTTGCATGTGTGGACTTTAATGACTCATCTGATGTGGTTGTACTATCGGTTTCTCCAGCTAAGGACCTCAGGCAAGTGCACTTTCTGATTGCTTTCGATTCATAGTAGTCTTTTTATTTCATGTTATACATATATCTTGCTGTTTGTTGACACGCTCGTCACACGGAGTAGTCGGGAGGGGAAATATCTTAGTATACATGTAGACTACCCAGAAGTATCCCAATATGTCTAATCTTGACTGATAGCAGCTGCACACGACACGTGCAGGGTGCCGTATTTACCCCTAGCCGTTCACATATCGAAAATGATATTTCAAACCACATAGATAGTTGTCTTTTATTTATTTTTCTTGTCTTCTTCACAACTTGTCATGTCATCAGTACTTTCTAGTTTTTATCTCTCATATGTTATTTCCATGTCTTGTTAATTCTATTGTATTTTCGTATTGCCGTTGATTTGTGTACTTATTCCATTCCTGACTGAAAACCAATATTTTTCAGGTTAACTGTGGCTTCACTTAGCTTTGGGAGATACGGGTGTACTTGCAGACAGAAACCTAGAAATAGATAGCAGTTGTATCATTTTCATAAATTGTGAGAACTTTGTATTTTCTTTAAATATAAATATTGTAAATGTTGTAATAAATTTAGAAATGAGAATGAGCAATAAATGTTATTTTGTGATTTTGAGCATCTTGACCGTGACAGCGTTCTACCGTCGACTCTGCGGCGTAGGTTGGCTTGGATACGTCTCGTATCCGAAAAAGCGGATACGGGTCGTGACAAGTTTTTGTGGTGGCCCATGCAGGTCAGTTTTCACAAAATATTGCGAACTCATGATGGTACTTAAGTTAGTCATACCATTGCGAGCCTGCGACTAGAAAATGCTCATTCACAACTTAGGTTAAATTGATTTAAGAGAATGACTAGGACTAGGAGTCCCTTGTTCAAATTGACCATTTGGTAGTTAAGGTTGTTAGATAGGCCATGCAATTTAGAATTATTAAATTTAGATAGCTTGCTAGATCCCTATAGGTACACTCTTACTTTTGATATGACGATATGATCCAATGTGAATATACTATTCACTTGGTAAATTAGGCTTACCTAGAATTAAGGCGTTAATCTTGATAAACTGTTCAATGTTTCTTTTGCTTTATTAATTAGATATAAATCTTATATCATAAGTTAGAACTATTTATTTAAATTCTATTTTTCTGTAAGGAATTGATTTATAATTTTTGATTCTGTTGGTCGTATACGAATCTTGAGGCAGATTTGATTCCAGTTTTCCCCTCAACCATTTAAAATATATATAAAATAAATATTAGGATGTTCTTGTTTTCCTTGTCTTCAGTTATTTCCTCCCCGATCAATCTTCTACTTTGAGGATTGAGACTTATAGGCAGATGTTTACACTTCCTATCATAGACAATTAGTTTGAATCTTTAACAGCCCTTGAAGTTCTTAGGAATATAGTTAGAGTAATTTTAACGACTACGATGGCTAGACAGCAGCGCATAGTCGCCAATTGCTGGAAAAGGAAAAATATGGGCTCACTGCAGCCAGCAGCGCACTGGCGAGGCACAACCCATAGAATTGAAATCATTTTGAAGAATTGTAGTTTATAGAATATTACTAAAATTATATCTTCGTTGACCTCTTCTGACCTTATGTCAATATAAGGTGGAGTATTTGAATGCTTATCACATCTAAATTACGGAACCAATGGTTTACCACAGCCAGAGCATACGGGCGAGGCATAATTCTCGGTGAAATGACTTCAGGCGTGATTACAAGTTTAGGATACTATAGAGAATAGAAAGATGCCATGTGTGTCCCATAAGGTCCAAGGCCAATACTAGTGGAAGTTCTGTAAGTTGGGTATCCTGTCTCTCAACCTAGCATTCCATGGTCCTCGTGATCTATACACGAGGTAATTGACTGACACTAATCGGTTTACCTAGAATATAGAATTCAGAGGTCCATAACCCATTAGTCGACCAAGGTCTTATGGATAAGAAGATTGTAGGAAGACTGTATAAATAATTACACCAGGTAAGGTTTTGATTTTCTCAAAACTCGAACTACTTGTGCCTCCTTTCAAACAATCTCGTGTACTTGTATTTTGACTATCTTGACCAATGCTGCTATTACAGCCTAGTTTTGCAAGCTTACTCTTTTATCGAGCTTGATTCAAGACATATATTTATTGGAGATGCCCGCTAACATATTTTCTAATCAGAATCAGTGTATTACGGTCTGATCAACCATGATGCATTTGGTTCGCTCTTCATTTAATTACACTACGTGGAATGAGATATAGAGGTATCTAGGATCTCATCCGCGACTGCTTTGACAATCCCTCTTGAATTATATATTCACCTTCGAATCACGTAATTGTACTCAGTGACATCTCTCTTGAACTCCTTATTGGTTTTGTCTTTCACTGATTTGGAAAGACAAAAGCTCGTAATTGGTAGATAGATACAGAGTATTCCCCATGGCTATGATAGTCGTATACGTAAGTGTAGCTACCGTCGGCCAGCCCTGTGACTGGAACCTTGCCTTGAGTTACTCGTCCTCCCTTCGACACTAAACCTATTATCTTGATCTTCTAGTCATTGGAGTCCGAGAATGATTAGGATCTTTTCCTTGATCAAATGCCAACCTAGGAGACTATCTATTCTCAAGAGACCAATTGTTGTGAGCCTCTAATTATTTGTTTGAAGCTTGCTTTAACTAGAACCCTGGTGACAATAGACTGGCAGGCTTGACACAAATAGAAATTCACGACTCAGTTGTTAGAAATCTTTTCATATGATGTGCCTTAGAGTTGGTTACCCCGTCGATAACTCTTGTATACTATAGACGAGTAGATCATCCTATTTTATCGACCATGTGTTATTGTACACACTCATTTTCTATTTATTGAGGAACGACCCTTGACTTGACTTATATCTACCGTAACCGTTACACCGTGCTTTATTCCTCATTATCAAAAGTTGAGGTACAATATCCGGACTTTAGAATTCTTCTAACCTCATTATTCCTAAAACCATATCCTAGCTTCTAAGGTGGGTAGACTGTAAGCCTCCTAAAATTTTGGGATATATGAGGACTACCGAATGATTAGAATAATTTCCATTATGATGATAATTAGTGCCCCATAGACTCCCACGTTCCATTTAGATCATTTTGTGTCCCTGGCCGTGTCATTAATATTCGGAGCACGAGACCAACTGTTACCTTCCAACAGATTTCACGTACAAGATCTAGACGAGTCCACCTTCATGTAGGTATATCATGTCCCACTCAAATCTGTCCCTTGTACCCTATTTTTATGGTACGACTTTCAAGTCAAAAGGATTAGCTATAACCCTTACCATAATACCAGCATACTTCCCGACTTCCATTAGAGCCCAACCCCAACTCAATTCCTTCGACCCAATATGTGGTTGTGATCTACTCGAAGCCCACTACGCACATGCCACTAGTGTGCCACTCGATAGAGGCATCTTATGCTACTTAAACACAAAAGTCACTGAAGGCGCATTTTGGGCTTAGGAATCTAGCTAACCAACCCGACTGGCAACTAGCTCAACCACTTGGATGGAATCCTACTCTAGGTTACCCTAATCTAGTAGAACTAGTTTCATCATTGGGATCTTGTTCAGTCAATATGGATTGAAATTCAAGGTTCATCCAACCAACGAGTGACGTCCAATTAGGGAACCCATTAAGATTTAGTAAAACTCATCCGTGCACACCACCATAATTGGATTATAAAACCGAACTGTTAGAAATAGGTCCCTATACCTATTAGGTAGTCTCCACCTCTTAGAATGTGAATCCATTCGTAACCTTTATTCTATCTACCTGGAAGTCGAGATACGATCTTGTATTGCATTTATATTCCTGGGCTCGTGTGTTTAAATAACCGCGGATAGATCACAACCTTGATTTCTCAAATTCTGTTCTATTGTGGAGCCTTGTATAGAATTTCGGGAACATAATTTCTGTGTTGCAAGGATTGCAATCTCCTCTAAGAAGCAAAGAGTTCTTCGATTTAGCAAGTGACTAGACTAGAGTAGCCCAATCTAACGAATAAGTCAATGGTTCATAAACTTTCTTTTTATCTGTATCGTTGGATACTCTCTACCGCTCTTGAAACTTCATACTTGTTTTCAATTATTCTTTCTGTCCTTCCTCTTTCAGAGCGACGAATGGTCATGCTTATTAGAATTTATCAATATTTCTTAGCTACTTGTGTAAATTTGATTACTTGTTAAATTTTGGGTTACTTGATAGATAGGAGAAGATTATAGATGCCGTATACAGTAGAATATTGGTAGAAATTTTAGCAATTAGTGGAAGAGTATAAAGTTTTAGCGACAGGAGATTGAGGAAGTAGTATGACCAAAGGTGGGTAGAAGTCCTCAAGTATTCGGAGTTATAAATTGGCCAGAGAAGGTTATAAAATATTTTGAGGAATTAAAATTTAAGGATATTAAGGTAATAGTAGACTTCCCTTTTTGAATTTAGGAAACAGTTATGAATTAGAATTTCGAGGACGAAATTATTTTTAAGGTGGGTAGATTTGTAGCTCTCCTTCCCGAAAATTTAGAAATAATTTTTTATTTTATTTGAATGGTGATTTTTAGATTTTATAAATAATAATTGGTTTATTATTACGGTAGATGATTTTAGTCATGGTTAGAAATTAGAGTACAAGGTGACTAAAAATCGTGGCACGGATAGTGCAGTGGTGTGCTTTGACTAAGTGTATTAGCCCTGGTGGGGAAGGCCGAGCCATAGTGATGTCCTAACTAGGAAATCTAGGCCAAGTTGCGAATTGACCTATTTAAATTATTTTAATAATATATTATTTTATATATTGATTTTGATGACCGGTTGGACCAAAACAGTCCGAACTGGGCCCGGACCAAACCCAGGCCTAAATAGACATGTGGTGTGACCAAAGATGGCCATGTGGGCATATTTTATGGGTGTACAAATGTTCTTAATATTATTTTAGAATTTGAGAAATATTTTCTAATTATTAAATTAGAGGTAAATTTTTTATATTTTTATTATTAATGATGTTGGAACAGTTTTTGACCCAAGTAAGGGTGTGTGTGGTAAAGATCACCCAGTGGGGCAATTTTTACTATTTTATTATTATTAAGGTTATTTCGTGGAGATTTAATAAGCATGTTCATTCCATTTAAATATTATTATTATTGTTGAGTCGATTTACGGTAAATTAAATTTATATATATATGTAGATATAAATGTGCTTTCTATATATAGATAATAAGAGTATTGGTATTTATAATATTTATTTAAAGTATTATAGGTTTTGTGATTTTAAGGATATATATATATATATATATATATATATATATATATATATATATATATATATATATATATATATATATATATTTTTATATATATATATATATATATATATATATATATATATATATATAATATATATATATATATATATATATATATATATATATATATATATATATATATATATATCTGTATCGTTCCAATTTTATCGGATAAACGATACAGATATATATATATATATATATATATATATATATATATATATATATATATATATATATATATGGGATATATATATTGTATAATAGATTAAGAAATAAATAAATAGAAATAGAAAAGAAAAAAATAATAAAACAAAAAACCCAAGGCAGCAAGCCCAGGCCCGGCCATGCAAAGCAATCCCAAACCCAGCCGACCCCCCGATTCTACTTACGCATACATATTCGATATATAACAGAGAGAGAATCGATCGAGAACAATCAAATTCCAAACCCTAACTGTAACCGCGACCAAACCTGGCGACCACCCCCATGCCGCCGTGTGGGGGCTGTCGGCAGGCCAGAGCGTCGCCGGACCAGCGCGTGCGTGCGGCAGACCAGGAAGCAACAGCAGCGAGAGCGGGTTTTTATCCCACTTCGCGAGATGTTTTCTCCCTCCATGATCGACGCTTTTATGAGCCAATTGCGCTGGTACAATCCCAACCCTACCCTCTTTGATTTCCTCTATATAGATTTATTTGATTCGCGGTATATGCATCGCACATCGAGCCCAAAGACGGGCGAAAGGCTGTTCTGAAACAGAACAGTTTCTAGTTGGGAACCCAATATTGAACTGACGATTCAGGACAACCAATCTGTAAAACCCCCTATTTATTATTATTATTATTATTATTATTATTATTATTATTATTATTATTATTATTATTATTATTATTTTATTAGACTTAAAAATGAATTTATACAAAATATGGTTTTTATTAATTATTAAAAATGACCTTAGCCATTGTTGCGTTTTGGAGCACTTGACGACTATGACTTTTAGCACAAAAGTTGTAGCAGTGTGCCTTGACTAGTATATTAGCCATGCCATTGGAGGCCTAGCCATAGTTTTGTCCAAACTAGGAAAACCAGGCCTAGTTGTGCATTAACTCATTTAAATTATTTTAATTAAATATTATTTTATATATTGATTTTTAGATGACCCGGTTTGTCCAATTCAGCCCGAACTGGGCCCAAACCAAATTTAAGCCTATGCAAGCATGTAGTATGACCAACTGTGGCCTTGTAGGCATATTTTATATATGTACAAATATTTTCTGAATTATTTTAGAATTTTATGTACAATTTCTAATTATTTAATTATTTATACAATTATTGATATTTTATTATTATAATAATATTTTACAAAATGGTACATTTTTTTGGATCCGGATAAGGGTGTGTGGTACAGTCCACCCATTCGAGAAATTTTTATTATTTTATTAATATTAAAGTTTTTTTGTGAACATTTAATAAATATGTTTATTGAGATGTTATTATTATCTTGAGTTGATTGAATTTATATATATATATATATATATATATATATATATATATATATATATATATATATATATATATATATATGTTTAAATATATTAAATATTTGGATTAGATAACATTTAAATTGTTATTTGGATTTTTTTAATATATATTTATGGTGTATATGTATGGATATATACATATGCATAAATAGATGTAGATATATATGAAAAAAAAAAAGAAAAGAAAAGAAGAAGATAATAATAATAATAATAATAAAAAACCTTCATGTGGCCGCCCACTTTTTCTTGTTCCCACAAAGCAGCAACATGCTATTGCTTGTGCGCCCCCTTTATAAGGCAAGCAGTAGCAGCCATAAGCATGGCCGACCCTCCCCTCCCATTATACATGTATATATATATATACCTCTTCAACTAAATTAAAACCCTAAATCCGAATCTCTTCCTCCACCTTCTTCCTCCTCTCTCCTCCATCCTCCTCCCTCTCCTTGGCGTGCGTGCCCAACGTCGCTGGAGCGACAGCAGTTCCGCCGCCCGGTCGTCACGAGGACAACAACCACAACAACAGTTTTCCACTTTAAGGTATCCCACTCCCCCGATCGATATCTCCCTCATTTTAAATCCGTTTTTAAATCCGTAAATTCGTGTAGAATACCAACATGACCCTCTTTGAGATCCCTAGGTGGATTTCGACATGGCCATCCAACTTGCTCAAAAAATCGAAGCGAAGTTGGAGAAAAACCACTTTTCTGGAATATTAAAAACTGTTATAAAATACTAACTTGTCGGCCAATTTTCGTTCTGTACTTTAAGATTTTGTAGAAACTAATTAAAGACAGTCAAAGACAACATAACCGAAATTGTAACGCACTTTCTGGATTCACTTTTCATCTAGTTATGTAGAAAGTTACATGTAGTTAAAGTTCTCAAAAAAATATAAAACTTTGTTTTCAAACATTAGAAAAACACCCCGATACGGCGTGCGCCCCGGCAAACTTGGCGACGTGGTCGCGCACTATACGTATCGAAAGGCGCATATGGATGTTGTCGACGTGTGGAAACTGACGGAACCCGATTTCGTTGCATGTGCGCGAAGAAATCAGTGTGTATCCGTCGAGATACCCCCGTATCGACTCTTTGCAAATTAAGTCACAACTTTGTGCACACTCATCAAATCGCGACGAAACTTGCGCCATTAGATTTGAAATATTTTTTGGTCCTGTATGCCAAGTTTGGTTCAATTCTGAGAAGGTTGATCGGAATGCTATTTTGGCGGGCCTACAATCGCACTCAACGGGCGATTTTGTGTACGGCCCACCGAAATCCAAAATTGGACATACCGTTGGGTTCGTCTCATCAAAACAAATATGTAGACATGTAGTTTGACGACTTTAGTGACCGTAGATATTGTCACGTATTTCGGTACAAAGCGGGTCCAACTGCGGATATCATTTTGACCCGAAATTATGAAATTGCCCTTGTTCCAGAATTTAACTTTTGGACAGGCGTTTCCTAGGTATATCTTATATTCCAAACTCATTTGTGATGTTTGTTGCAGCATCCAGAGTCATCTGCAGGATTTGGCTTTTCTTGCTTTGTTTATTTGCCGGTTCGAGCTACTGGATTATTCTCTTTTGCACATAACCTCAGGCAAGATACCTTGCCATTATACTGTTTATATTCAGTTTGCATTTTATTACATATTACTGTTCATTTATTTCCAGTTTTTACAGTTCTTAATTTATTATCTGCTCAGTGATATTAGCTGTACTTTGTTATTATCCTTTGGTTGTATGTGGACTTAGAGTTAAGAGACTACCGTTTGTAGTGTATTGCATATACCTTGACACAGTCGTACCACAAGAATGTGTGAGATGAGTAGCATATAGAGATCCTTGCGTGTTGGCTGATCCCCAGTACGCATGCGTTAGGACTAACTGCTAATAGGAGCATGTTAGGAGACTTAGCAGTTAGTAGAAAAACATGGTCATGGAGGTGACTTAAATAGGTACATTGGGTGGGGAGAACAATACCTGACGTATGGGCTTCGATTGCACTTCCCTTGTAACCCGAAAGCTTCGCTGTAGATACGGGTATGAGCCTCTCAGGTTGGCTACTGTCGTTTTTCAACGTCATGCGCTGTGGTCACTGGTGCCCAAGCGGAGACCATACCAGATCCCATTTATAGCCAGGGCTCATGCGTCGAAGGATTGTTTCTCAACTGCATGTTCACTTTAGTACGATTAAGTTACCTTATTTATGTCTTGTCACTTTCTTTGATTGTGGCATATTTTATATTCAGTATTTATATGGCATGTTTATTGTATCTTGTTATATCCCTCTGAGGACCTGGTTATCTCTCCAGGTGTGTGCTTCTGTGATAGTTGCAGGTGTTCTAGTCGAGGCAGTGATCTTCTCCATCATTTCAAAGATGATTGCACTTGGCTAGTCTTGTTATTTCATCTATTCCTTCTTGTACCTTCTATTTGAGATAGTTGGTAGTGGACTTTGTCTCCGCCCAACGTATTGTACAAAGACTTATTACAGTTGATTATATGATATCTTTTATTCTTTATTTGTGGATGAGATTAGATTACTCTTGGTTTACTATATTTTACAGCTTATGTATACATACAAGTTTTCATATATTGGAGTATACTTCGTATGTATGCAGCTGGCATGGATACGTACCTAGTCCTTAGTATTTTGGGACTGGGGCGTTACATTTTTTGTGGTGGCCCATGCAGGTCGAGTTTGTCACTTCGGTTACGTAATTGTACCGATGTGAGCTTGCAACATAGGATTAGAATCTAGGAATCTCATCCATACAGCTTGATCTCTTCTCTTGGCTTCAAATTTCGAACTCTCGTTCGACTTCCTTGAATTGCACCTTGCTTGATTCCTTTCTACCGTCGATTCTTATTTTCGTGCATAGTATCAACTAGGAAGATGACTACATTAGTATATGCTCATAGGTCACACATATGCCTAGAATGGTTATATTGGCAATTGGAATACATTCAAGACTCTAATTGAGTTAAAGAGGCTTTTTTTGTGTGAATTAATGATTAGTAATTTGTAAAGTATGATACTACCAAGGAAGTTTTTAATCTTGAGATTTCTAAACAGTAAACACCATAGGATTGATACTGCAAAAAAAAATGCTGGATTCTTTATACCCTTGATTTAAGAAATTGATTGGCTTTTTGAGATTTGATATTTATGATTTATTGGGTTATAGTTATACATCTTTGCACAAGTATAAAATTGATTTGCTTTTCGAGTTGTGATATTTATGAGTTTTGGGTGATAGATATACATCTTTGAACAAATATAAAATTAATTTGATTTCGAGTTGTGATATTTATGATTTATTGGATTATAGTTATATACCTTTGAACAGTTATAAATTGGGTTTGAAAAGGATCTTAGATTTCAAATGTGGTTGTAGAAATTATTTAAACTTGAGTCGTACAGCTTGCGATTTTCGTGTTTAGTAAATTTTGAATTTTAAGTGGAAGTAATGACGGTGAATTTTGGTTTAAAATATTTGAAAGTTATGAAAACGATTTTTGAGAAATTTTTTTTTAAATGGTGTCCTATGATTGAGGATTTACAAATCTATTTAGATTTTTGGTAAAAAAAAGATTTTGACTGATAAGATTATTTAAAAATTTAGTTTAATGAGGGATTGCTAATATTAAAATTTTTGGAAGAATTTCGAAGGATGTGATGGAAAGTTATTTTGATGATTAAAGGAAGTTACCATTTAAAAGTTGTGATTTTGTTGGAATAACTTAGCATGAAGAGAAGTTAAAATTAATGAGAGCATTGAGCTTAATTTTTGAGATTGCTTTTAATATGCTAAGAGTTTTATTATGAGTTATTTGAAAATTTTAGAGTGTTAAATTTTTGATTGATTGTGAAATTTTTATGGATTTGTAAATTATGAACTCTTGAGTTAAATAGTTGAATTTAAACGTTAAATTTTAGAAAAGGTTAGTAGTAACGTGATAAAGTTTGCTTTGAGATTTGTGAAAGTGATTTAAATTTTGGTCATGATTAAATTGAACGACTTGCAGTGAATACAAATTTTGGGTGGTTATTTTTGAAAATTTTATTTAGAAACTTTTGGAGAAAATTTGAGCAAAATTTTAATGGTGGACAACCAAGAGAGTCCAAATAATAGATGAATTCCACAGTATTCCACACTAAACTGCCATATCACTCATGACCATGATAATAGTATGTACACAGGTGTTGTTAGTCATCTACCAAACTATGTGACTCTATTTCCACCTTGACTTACTCGACCTTCCTTCAATTCTAGATCTTTTTGCGACCTTCTAACCCATTTGCAATTTGAATAATAATCTAATGGTTCCTTAACTGTATTCATCTAGAAGACTATCTTCTCTCCGAAATTGTGTTCCTAAATTATTTTTAATGGATTTTTTAATTAATTTTATTTCATGCTTTAACTTGATCTTTTTTATTTTTGTGCATTAATTATCACCTCGTAAACTCCCACCTTCTATTTTTGATCTTTTGGCGTCCCTTACCGTGACTTGGATATTTGGAGCACAACACTAGACTTTTCCTTCCAACAAATTTCATATGTAAGACCTAGACAAGTCCACCTTCATGTAGATATATTATGTCCCACTAAAACACGTCTTCTTGTATACTATTTTCATGATATGACCTTCTGGTCAAAATGGCCAAACTATAATTTTTACCATGACACCAAAATACTTCCTGACTTCAATTAAGAGATCCAACCTTGGCTCAATCCCTTAAGCCGATATGTGAATATGTTCTACTAAATTCCTTAATGCTTAGCGTTGTACTTTATCTTGGTTGCTTGACCCATGGTCCCATCACACTACTAGTTTAACTCTTGTAAGTTGTGTAGAATACCTCACCACCTAACAAACCTTTTTTCTTATAAACCACATTAGTAAGTTCACTTAGACTAGAAATTCAGAGGACCTTAATTTATCTAGACAACCAAACCGTAAGTGAAGAAAACTAGGACAACTGTAAAGGCCCACACTTCGGGAAGACTTGATTTTAAAAGATCTTGGACTATTTAAAATTTTCTTCATCAGTACCTTCCTTGCTCATATTTTGACTATCTCATGCTGCTAATGTAGCTTCAGTTTTGCAAGCTTAATTCGTTATCAAGCTTGATCATGACATATTTTATTGGGTGCACCCACTAACATATTGTCTAATTAGAACCAGTACATGATGGTCTGATCAACCTATTGCACTTTGGTTCGCTTTTCATAAATTATTCTACGTGGATGGAGACATAGTTAAACTTGCCTTAGAGTCCCATCCGCGACAGCCTTGGCAATTCTCTTTTGAATTATTTTCGTCGCTTATGAACCCCGCATTCGTACTCAATAGCACCGTCTTTGAAATCTTTGTTGTTCTTGTCTTTTACTTATTTTGGAAAGACAAGGCACTGTACTTGCTAGATAGACTCAAGATATCATCTTTGGTTGCCCTATCAGTTATTTATATACGAAATGTAGATAGCCACCGACCAACTCATGTGGCTATATCCTCGCCTTTAACTACTCCTCATTTTCTCAACCCTAGAATTATTATCGTGTCCTTCCAATTATTCTTGAGCACTCGAGAATGATTCTAATCATTCACTTAAATCAAACTCTCAATCGAGGCGATTAGTCTCCAGTTTCTCTCTAGGAACCACATCTCCCAAATGTCTAAATTATTCTCTTTGATCTACTCAATTCCTTATTACTCTCCAAATTGGATTATCAAAATTTTGCTACCTTCACTAGCAACCCTTATTCAATTCCATAATCATGATATTTTGTATATATATCGACTCCACAATTTTCTAATGCATGGTTGTGTTGAACGTCGTTTCATCGCCTCCTCCAAAAATTTAATTGTATTTTTGTATTGACGAACTCTTCCTATCCCTCAACCCTATCTACCATATTAATCCTAAATTTCGAGGACGAAATTCTTGTAAGTTGGGTAGGATATAAAACCCCATATATTATTATTATTATTATTATTATTATTATTATTATTATTATTATTTTATTAGACTTAAAAATGAATTTATACAAAATATGGTTTTTATTAATTATTAAAAATGACCTTAGCCATTGTTGCGTTTTGGAGCACTAGACGACCACAACTTTTAGCACGAAAGTTGTAGCAGTGTGCCTTGACTAGTATATTAGCCATGCCATGGGAGGCCTAGCCATAGTTTTGTCCAAACTAGGAAAACCAGGCCTAGTTGTGCATTAACTCATTTAAATTATTTTAATTAAATATTATCTTATATATTAATTTTTAGATGACCCGGTTTGTCCAATTCAGCCCGAACTGGGCCCGAACCAAATTTAAGCCCATGCAAGCATATAGTGTGACCAACTGTGGCCTTGTAGGCATATTTTATATATGTACAAATATTTTCTAAATTATTTTAGAATTTCATGTACAATTTCTAATTATTTAATTATTTGTACAATTATTGGTATTTTACTATTATAATAATATTTTACAAAATGGTATGTTTTTTTGGACCCGGATAAGGGTGTGTGGTACAGTCCACCCATTGGAGAAATTTTTATTATTTTATTAATATTAAAGTTATTTTGTGAACATTTAATAAATATGTTTATTGAGATGTTATTATTATCTTGAGTTGATTGAATTTATATATATATAGATATGTTTAAATATATTAAATATTTGGATTAGATAACATTTAAATTGTTATTTGGATTTTTTTTATATATATTTATAGTGTATATGTATGGATATATACATATGCATATATAGATGTAGATATATATATTTAAAAGATTGATTGAAAAGAAAAGAAAAGAAAAAGAAAAAGATAATAATAATAATAATAATAATAACGAACAAACATGTGGCCGCCCACTTTTTCTTGTTCCCACAAAGCAGCAGCATGCTATTGCTTGTGCGCCCCCTTTATAAGGCAAGCAGTAGCAGCCATAAGCATGGCCGAACCCTCCCCTCCCTTTATACATGTATATATACCTCTTCAACTAAATTAAAACCCTAAATCCGAATATCTTCCTCCACCTTCTTCCTCCTCTCTCCTCCATCCTCCTCCCTCTCCTCGGCGTGCATGCCCAACCTCGCTGGAGCGACAGCAGTTCCGCCTCCCGGCCGTCATGACGACAACAACCACAACAACAGTTTTCCACTCTAAGGTATCCCACTCCTCCGATCGATATCTCCCTCATTTTAAATCCGTTTTTAGATCCGTAAATTCGTGTAGAAAGCCAACATGACCCTCTTCGAGATCCCCTAGGTGGATTTCGACATGGCCATCCAACTTGCTCGAAAAATGGAAGCAAAGTTGGAGAAAAATCACTTTTCTGGAATATTAAAAACTGGTGTAAAATACCAACTTGTCAGCCAATTTTCGTTCTGCTTTAAGATTTTGTAGAAACTAATTGAGGACAGTCAAAGACAATATAACCGAGATTGTAACGCACCTTTTGGATTAACTTTTTATCTAGTATGTAGAAAGTTACACGTAGTTAAAGTTCTAAAAAAATGTAAAACTTTGTTTTCAAAAATTAGAAAAACACCCCGATACGGCGTGCGCCCCGACAAACCGGGCGATGTGGTCGTGCACTATATGTTTTGAAAGGCGCGTATGGATGTTGTCGACGTATGGGAACTGACGGAACCCGATTTCGTTGCATGTGCACGATGAAATCAGTGCGTATTCGTCGAGATACCACCGTATCGACTCTTTGCAAACTAAGTCACAACTTTGTGCACACTCATCAAATCGTGACGAAACTTGCACCATTAGACTCACAATATTTTTTAGGTCCTGTATGCCAAGTTTGGTTTAATTCTGAGAAGGTTGATCGGGACGCTATTTTGGCGGGCCCACAATCCCACTCAACGGACGATTTTGTGCACGGTCCACCGGAATCCAAAATTGGACATACCATTGGGTTCGTCTCATCAAAACAAATCTGTAGACATGTAGTTTGACGTCTTTAGAGACCGTAGATGTTGGCACGTATTTCGGTGCAAAGCGGGTCCAACGACGGACATCGTTTTGACCCGAAATTACGAAATTGCTCCTGTTCCAGAATTTAACTTTTGGACAGGCGTTTTCTAGGCATATCTTATATTCCAAACTCATTCGTGATGTTTGTTGCAGCATTCGGAGTCATCTGCAGGATTTGGCTTTTCTTGCTTTGTTTATTTGCCGGTTCGAGCTACTGGATTATTCTTTTTTGCACATAATCTCAGGCAAGATACCTTACCATTATACTGTTTATATTCAGTTTACATTTTATTATATATTATTGTTCATTTATTTCTAGATTTTACAGTTCTTGATTTACTGTCTGCTCAGTGATATTAGCTGTACTTTGTTATTATCCTTTGGTTGCATATGGACTTAGAGTTAAGAGACTACCGTTTGTAGTGTATTGTATATACCTTGACACAGTTGTACCATGAGGATGTGTGAGATGAGTAGCATGTAGAGGTCCTTATGTGTTGGCTGATCCCCAGTGCGCATGCGTTAGGACTAACTGCTAATAGGAGCATGTTAGGAGACTTAGTAGTTAGTAGAAAAACATGGTCGTGGAGGCGACTTAGATAGGTACATTGGGTGGGGAGGACAATACCTAATGTATGGGCTTCGACTGCACTTCTCTTGTAACCCAAAAGCTCCGCTGGAGATACGGGTATGAGCCTCTCAGGTTGGCCACTGTCGTTTTTCAACGTCATGCGCTGTGGTCACTGGTGCCCAAGCGGGGACCATACTAGATCCCATTTATAGCCAGGGCTCATCCGTCGAAGGATTGTTTCTCAACTGCATGTTCACTTTAGTATGATTAGGTTACCTTATTTATGTCTTGTTACTTTCTTTGATTGTGGCATATTTTATATTCAGTATTTATATGACATGTTTATTGTATCTTGTTACGTCCCTCTGAGGACCTGGTTATCTCTCCAGGTGTGTGCTTCTGAGATAGTTGCAGGTGTTCTAGTCGAGGTAGTAATCTTCTCCATCCTTTCAAAGATGATGGCCCTTGGTTAGTCTTGTTATTTCATCTATTCCTTCTTGTACCTTCTATTTGAGATAGTTGATAGTGGACTTTGTCTCCGCCCAACGTATTGTACAAATACTTATTACAGTTGATTAAATGATATCTTTTATTCTTTATTTGTGGATGAGATTAGATTACTCTTGGTTTACTGTATTTTACAGCTTATGTATACATACAAGTTTCCATATATTGGAGTATACTTCGTATGTATGCAGCTGGCATGGATACGTACCTAGTCCTAAGTATTTTGAGACTGGAGCGTTACACAATCGCACAAAGTAGAAAAGTATTTGAATAGTTTTGTAGACAACCTAACCAAGTTTAAATCCCTTCAAACACTTATAGTTTTAGCTTAGTATTTTCTGTTTAAATTAGATTCCAATTTGGACGAAAACCTGTTTTAAAAATATTAAATTTTAGAAAAATTCTTCGATACGACATGTGTCCCGCCAATCCGGGCAACGTGGTCGCGAACCGTAAGCATCAAAAGGTGCGTAATGGCTTCATGGACGTGTGGGCTTTGACGGATTTTAAATTGGTCGCGTGTGCACGACGAATTTGATGCATATCCGTCGAAATTTACCGTATCGACCTCTGTGCAAATTTCTCAATTACTTTGTGCACGTTCGTCAGATCGAGATGAAACTTACGCCAACAGGACCTTATCATTTTTCTAATCCTGTATGCCAAGTTTGGTCCAATTCTGAGACAGTTGATTGGATCGCCGTTTTGCAGGCCCCACGGTCCGACTCAACGGACGATTTTGTGCGCGGCCCGCCGGAATCCAACTTTGGACATACGGTTGGGTTTCTATCGGAAAACCGAATCCGTAGACATATAGTTTGACGACTTTAGAGACCGTTGACTCTGGCACGCTTTTCGGTGCAAGACGGGTCCAACGGCGGACACCATTTTGACCCAAAATTATCGTTTTGCTCCTGTGTCCAGAATTGGACTTAAGGACAGGCAATTCTAGCTAATTTGACTATTCTAAGAATATTGGTAATGTTTATTTCAGCATCCAGAGACTTTTTGCATGTGTTGACTTTAGTGACTCATCTGATGTGGTTGTATTATCGGTTTCTCCAGCTGAGGACCTCAGGCAAGTGCACTTTCTGATTGCTTTCAATTCATAGTAGTCTTTTTATTTCATGTTTATATATATATCTTGCTGCTTGTTGCCACGCTCGTCACACGGAGTAGTCGGGAGGGGAAATATCTTAGTATACATGTGGACTACCCAGAACTATCCCAATATGTCTAATCTTGACTGATAGCAGCTGCACACGACACGTGCAGGGTGTCGTATTTATCCCTACCCGTTCACATGTTGATAAGGATATTTCAAACCACATTGATAGTTGTCTTTTATTTATTTTTCTTGTCTTCTTCACAACTTGTCATTTCATCAGTACTTTCTAGTTTTCATCTTTCATATGTTATTTCCATGTCTTGTTAATTCTATTGTGTTTTCACATTGCCGTCGATTTGTGTACTTATTGCATTCCTGACTGGAAACCAATATTTTTCAGGTTAACTGTGGCTTCATTTAGCTTTGGGAGATACGGGTGTACTTGCAGACAGAAACCTAGAAATAGATAGCAGTTGTATCATTTTCATAAATTGTGAGAACTTTGTATTTTCTTTAAATATAAATGTTGTAAATGTTGTAATAAATTTAGATATGAGAATGAACAATAAATGTTATTTTGTGATTTTGAGCATCTTGGCCGTGACAGCGTTCTACTGCCGACTCTACGGCATAAGCTGGCATGGACACGTCTCGTATCCGAAAAAGCGGATGCGGGTCATGACAGCCATCCCTCACCTGATCAGTGTGTGGTGTGCCGTATTACCTACAGCTGTTTACATGTCGATCTCGGTATTTTAAAACACACTTGGAGAATTAATTCGAATCATTATTAGAACATCATGTGAATCATTATTTGTACCACCTTATTCGAATCACCTTATTAGAATAATGATTAGAATCACATTCGACTCATACTGTACTGGAATTACATTAGACTCACATTGAGATTTATACTTTACTCATATAGTACTGTCTGGACTTATATCATGTTACTCTAGTTCAACTAGATCTTATTTTACAGTATTTCTTACCATGTTTCTTCTCTTATTTTGTACATTACTTTCCTTGTGCCTTAACTGTTCTCTACATCATCACCTGAATATAAACTGCCATGTTTATCAATACAACTGTCTATAACTGCTTTATAGTTCTCTGTCATTTACTTGGGATTTCTAGATGAGTTGTGCTCGTTCCTGTCCTGACTGGACCTGTTAAAAATATTACAAATGCTTGTCCCGAGGACACTTGCCCTACTTACTTGGACCAGGAGATGGTTTAGCTACCTTTGGTCCTGACACTCAGGAGTGATCATGAGACTAGCTAGTAGACTTGGTTTAGTTTTCATGTTTTAGAACTTGAATTGTAATAAGTTGAGATATTGTTTTGTTTTGAGATTGTTTGAGATTATTATTATTTAGTAGTTGGTTTTGTTGTTGTTATTTAGTCTTAGTTATAAACTTCTGCGTTATCTTATCGTGCTTAAACTGTGATTGAGATTTCATTATATCTATACTTGTCTTTCGTTCGGAGTTGAGATTTTGACAAGTACATTATATAATTGCGTGAGTTGTTATTTAGATAGTGACCTAGAACAACGTTCTACCGTCGATACTGCGACGTAGGCTGGACGTACCCACTTCTCGTGCCCCTACACTGGGTGCGGGTCATGACATATTCATTGAATTGGTTTGCTTCATCAATAGCCTTAATTCAAAATCCTATTTTGACTCTGTGCCATTGATTCCACTATGATTATTAATCAATAATGGAATAATTCCTTCATGGAGATAGGGGACATATATAATTCACATGGATATAGTAAGTCTCGCTTGGGCTGCTTTAATGGTAGTCTTTACATTTTCTCTTTCACTTGTAGTGTGGGGAAGGAGTGGACTCTAGGGCTAGGGTACTAATTGAGTAATCGATTGAGTAATCGAATTGTATTAATTCTTTATTGATCGTTTTGCAAAGCCTTAAAAAATGTTTTTGTTTCCAAATTGTACTGGAATATGGTAATGCATAAAAAAAATTCAATTATGAATCATAATCATTCGATCAAACAATAAATGATTACCATAATGGAATTTAATTTTGAAACTCAAATCTACATATGATAGGAATTTTTTTCTAATCAAATTTTTCCTAAATATTTTATTTTGGTGAATCAACTCTTACCAGAATTATGGATATTACAACGAGAAAAACCAATCCCTATATTTTTCTTTATTTGTTTCCCCTTTTTCTTAACTTTTACTGTTTGAAGAGAAAGTCTGCTGCTATAACGGCAATACATACTTTCTATCCAAAGGAAGCAATTGGCGGTTGTCCAAAGAAAAGAGGTCCTACACCTAATAAAATGAGATCTTTCTTCCGTTGAGCGATCTGTACATCGCATATTTCACGTTTGTTTTAGACTCCTAAAATTTTTTTATGCCTTTTTTTGACTCATCTCATCACAAATGTATTCTTTTATATGTAGCGAAAAAAATAGAATTTGAGTGCTATTTAGAGGTACATCTAATATATGTACATACATATTGTAAATTGATCCATATGAAATGAGTGAAGACTAGATTCGTATACATCTATTTTAGTACTTTAGCAAAGTACTGAAATAGAAAGATCATATAACAAAGTTTCTGACAAACTAAAACATGTGTAACTAATATTTGAGCAAATGAAATTCCTACCAGTTGGCTCCGGCTTCCTTGGCGAACACCACAGAGTATCCAACTTCTTGTGAATGATTGTATTGTTGGATTTAATCCCGTTGTTACTCTATTTCCCTAGTCTTTAGCATAAGGTTAGCGTAGCTGTGTGGTGGGGAGCCATTCTCTCCAGTTCTTTAGTTGTTACCCTTTTTTTGTGAGCTATTTAAAGGCCCTTTAGTAAACATCAATAACAGGAAGTAGCAAGTTCCAAATAATAATTTAGAAGCTATTTTCATTTCCTCTTGCTCTGTGTGTGTGTGCTTTGTAGATCCAATTCATGGGCCGACCCTTGGTATCAGAGCCAACAATTGACGATGGCGGAATCAAGTTCTTCCCACCCGTCGTCGCGTGCCAGGATCGACGATGGCAGCGGAGGAAGCGACAATGGCCACATCATGGAAAGATGGGTTAAAGTCAAGTATCCGATGCTGACACAGACCAACTACGCAGATTGGGCTCTCTTAATGAGAGTCAACATGCAGGCGCAAGGCCTGTGGGAGGCGATCGAACCTGGGGTCGCCGACTACCGCGACGATAGGATGGCCCTATCCGTCATACTTCGAGCCGTGCTGCCGGAGATGCTGCGAACACTGACAGTGAAAGACACTGCCAAGGAAGCATGGGACACTATAAAGACCATGCGAATGGGGGTCGAACGCGTGTGCGAGGCCAAGGCGCAGAAACTTCATACCGACTTTGAGACGATCAAGTTCAAGGACGGTGAGTCCGTCGAGGACTTCGTGATGCGGCTTACGGGACTCGTCAATGACCTGCAACTACTCGGCGACGAGCTGTCCGAAGAGAAGTTAGGGAAAAAGTTCTTCGTGTTGTTCCACCTAGGTACACGCAAGTCGCAATCTCCATTAAGACCCTTGTGGATCTCCAGATGTTGTCCATTGAAGAGCTTACCGGTCGACTTCTAGCCGTCGAGGAGCGGTATGATCTCAATGGCGACTCTGGCAGCACGGGTAGCCACCTTCTCCTCTCCGAAGAGGAGTGGATCGCTCGCACGAAGCAGAGAAAGTAAGGCGAGGCCTACTTCGATGACGGCAGAAGCAGTAGTCGCGGGCGCTGCAAGCAACACGAACAATAGCAACATCAACGGCAACGCGTCCGACAGCACGCATGACAAGAAAGGAAAGTACGACAATTGTGGCATCTACGACCACTGGCAAAGGACTGCCGCAAGCCAAAGTGCAATGAGCAGGCCCATCTGACGCAAGTCGACAACGATGAACCCTTACTACTAATAGCGCAGGAGTGCACGCTCGCTGAGACCTCCGTGGGCGCGACGAGGTGCTCAGGTACATCCGGGCCGCGAGGACGACCACCAAGGCGAAGCATGGTACCTTCAGACTGGCGCCAGCAACCATATGATAGGCTGTAAGAAGGTCTTCGTCGAGCTGGACACCGTGGTCACGGGCTCCACTAAGTTTGGTGACGGGTCCATCGTCGACATCTGAGGGCATGGTACGGTGATGTTCAAGTGTCAAAACGGCGAGCATCGCGCCCTCACCAGCGTCTACTTCATCCCGAAGCTACAAAGCAATATCATCAGCCTTGGGCAGCTCGATGAGAACGGCTGCCAAGTCTTGATCGAAGGCAGCGTGCTCTCTATTTGCGATCGTCAGCGACGCCTCCTCGCCAAGGTAAAACGTGCCTGAAACCGACTGTAAATTCTATCTCTTGATATTACACAACCAGTGTGTTTAGCAGCACAGCTCAATGATGATGCATGGTGGTGGCATGCACGGTTCGACCACCTTAACTTTGAAGCAATTCGGAAGTTAGCTCGCCGCAACATGGTGCACGGGCTACCATAGATCGACCACGTAGATCATATTTGTGATAGTTGCCTTGCCCGGAAGCAGCGGCGCGTGCCATTTCCGCAGGAGGCCAAGTACCACGTCGACAATATGTTAGATCTCGTACACGGTGATCTCTGCGGGCCGATCACGCCAGTGACACCCTGTGGCAAGCACTACTTCTTGCTCCTCATCGATAATTTTAACCGCTACATGTGGTTGACGCCACTGGGTTTGAAGGATGAAGCGTCGGCAGCCATCAAACACTTTTTGGCCCTTGCCGAGGTGGAGGCCAAAGACAAATTGTGCGTGCTCCGTACTGATTGTGGGGGCGAGTTCACATCCGTAGCATTTGGCAAGTATTGCGCGGGCTGCGGCATCAAACGGCACCTCACGGCGCCGTACTCACCGCAACAGAACGACATTGTCGAGCGTCGGAATCAGATTGTCGTCGTAATGGCACGTAGCTTTCTGAAGGCAAAGGATATGCCCGGGGAGTTTTGGGGCGAGGCGGTCACAATGGCCGTCTTCATCCTCAATCGCTCGCCGACACGGAGCATCGACGGCAAGACACCATACGAGATGTAGCACGGACACAAGCCAAGCGTGCACTTCCTCCGCACCTCCGGCTGTGTCACACACGTCAAGGTGCTCAAGCCAAACTTACAAAAGCTAGAAGATAGCAGCAAACACATGGTCTTCATCGGCTACGAGCTCGACACCAAGGCGTACCGGGTGTACGACCTCGCCAGCAAGTGCGTACATATCACGCGCGATGTTGTCTTTAACGAGGAAGCCAAGTGGGACTGGGGCATGCAAGGCAACGAAGGTGAGACATTTACTGTTGAGTATACTATGATTCCCATACCACATGTTGAACATGTTGGCACACCAGTGCATGGAGGTGGCAAGCCATCTACACCAGTAGTGTCCAGTCCAGGGCCGTCGACGTCGACGTCCGGAGGAGAAACATCTAACTCGGTGGCACAAGGTGGGGTAGAATTCGTCTCGTCACCCACCAACGGCTCGGCCATGCTCGACGCCGATGACGACAGGCCGTACAGGTTCAGGACCTTGGCGAACTTGCATGACATGTCCACCGTCCGCAAGCTTGATGCCGACGAGCTGCTCCTCATGCTTGGCGAGGAACCTGCCACTTTCTTTGAAACCGAGAAACATCAATGTTGGCGCCAAGCAATGCTCAAGGAGATGAGCTCCATTGAGGAGAATTGTACTTAGCGCCTCGTCGATCTACTATCCGGCCATCGTCCGATCGGTTTGAAGTGGGTCTGCAAGCTCAAGAAGGACGAGCACGGCGTCATCCTCAAAAACAAGGTACAGCTCATGGCGAAAGGCTATGTGCAAAGGTAAGGAGTAGACTTCGAGGAAGTGTTCGTGCCAGTTGCTCGCCTCGTGTCCGTCCGCTTGTTGATCGCACTCGCCGCGCATGAGGGGTGGGCAGTTCACTACATGGACGTGAAGACGACGATCCTCAACGGCGACCTCGAGGAGGAGGTGTACGTCGCCCAACCTCCCGGCTTCGTTGTCGAAGGCCAGGAGCATAAAGTGCTGAAACTTGACAAGACACTGTATGGGCTGCGGCAAGCACCAAAGGCTTGGAACACCAAGCTTGACAGTTGCCTGCTGTTTCTTGGTTTCCACCAGAGTGCACAGAAGCACGCTGTGTATGCACGTGGCAAACATCCAGCTCGCATACTTATAGGAGTGTACGTTGACAATCTCATAATCACCGGGACAGACCCACAAGAGATTTCCAGGTTCAAGGAGGAGATGAAGGCCTTGTTCAAAATGAGTGACTTGGGGTTGCTTACTTTCTACCTTGGCATTAAAGTGCAACAGTCCAAATGCTTCATCACCCTCAGTCAAAAGAATGTGCGCAATATCTTGGAGAAGAGTGGCATAGTGGACTGCAATCCGTGCCACGTCCCCATGGAACCGAGGATCAAGCTAAGCAAGGTGAGCTCAGCCCCGTCGACCGACGCCACATTCTATATGAGCATCGTGGGAGCCTCCGGTACCTGGTGCACACGCGCCCAGACATCTTGTATGCAGTGGGCTATGTGAGTCGATTAATGGAGAAATCGACCACTGAACACCTTGCTACTGTCAAGCGCATCCTTCGCTACGTCACCGACATACGTTACTTTGGCTGTCGTTACGCAAAGAAGGTGGAGAAACCACGGCTGATCGGCTACAGCGATAGTGACATGGCAGGTGACATCGACACTCGCAAGAGCACCACTGGCATGCTATTCTTCCTTAGCCATAGCCTTATTAGCTGGCAATCTCAGAAGCAGAAGGTCATAGCATTGTCCTCCTGTGAGACCGAGTATATTGCCGCGATAACGGTAGCATGCCAATGCATTTGGCTTGCAAATCTTCTTAGTAACTTGAAGAACGAGGAGGCCGACAACGTCATGCTCAAGGTGGACAACAAGTCCGCCATCTCCCTCAGCAAGAACCCTGTTTTCCATGACCGAAGCAAACATATCGATACAAGGTATTATTTCATTCAGGAGTGTGTCGAGAGAGGGAAGGTTGAGATCGAGTACATCAACATTGAAGGGCAAATCGTGGACATCCTTACCAAGGTGCTCGGGCGAGTCAAGTTCATCGAGATGAGGAAAAACTCGACATCGTAGAGGTAAATTCCATACAACAGGATTAAGGGGTGATTTGTTGGACTTAATCCCGTTGTTACTTTATTTCCCTGGTCTTTAGCATAGGGTTAGCATAGCTGTGTGGTAGGGAGCCATTCTCTCCAGTTCTTTAGTTGTTACCCTTTTTTTTGTGAGCTATTTAAAGGCCCTTTAGTAAACATCAATAACTGGAAGTAGCAAGTTCCAAATAACAATTTAGAAGCTCTTTTCCCTTCCTCTTGCTCTGTGTGTGTGCTTTGTAGATCCAATTCGTGGGCCGACATGTATCAATTAGTACCTTGCAAATATCCTTCAATAAAATATGTTCATTCCTTTCCTCTCTGCATAGTTCTAAGGCAAGTTGAAGTCTCATAGCTCTCTGGGACTTGGTGCATGCATCCATATGGTCGTCACGAAAAGCACCATCGGAATTGTTCTATAAAGAATCAATCTTTTTCGATCCCTCATAGTTTACTAATTACTATTCAAAATAGACGACTCTGATTAAACATAAACAAATAACTCTTTCTTCCATCTCACTTTTGGTTTACTCTTCTGTTTGTTAGATCCCATATTTTAAAGATGGTATAATTGTATCTTATATATCCATTTTGGCAGAAGCGTGAGATGAAATCATTTATAAACCTAAATATTCTTATCTTGATATTTTTTTTTATATCTATTCATGTTCTTTAATCCTATTTTTTAATCTCATAGCTCCTCTTTTATTCATCATTTTGTGTTATATCACATTTGAAAATATCACATTAAAAAATAGAATACTTGATTATTGGGATCAAAATGTGGATATCACTTTTAAATTCGATATATACGAAACCCTAACTATGCGAAATTAAACCCTACCTCCAAGCGCTGAAGTTGGTGGCTAAGGGCAAAACCCGGTCATCCGGCATCGCCCTACACCATACAAATTCCTATAGGGTGGATTAGACCATCAAGTCCTACCCTCCACCACCAGGAAATCCCTATATCTCTCCACCATATGGATATTAATGCATGACCATGATGTCAATAACAACGTCGGATGGGCAATGAGACCTTCCATCACTATCACATCCTACACCAAATCTTCGGGTAAGAGTACGTAGAGTAAATTCAGCCTACACTATTTTATTGTTGTAACGCCCCAGTCCCAAAATGCGTATGACCAGGATACGTAAACATGCCAGCTACGTATCAAGTGGACTCTAGTCCAGCTCGAATATGTATAAGTTGTCTAGAGGTTAGAGCTGTCAAGTAGGCCGGGCCGGGCCTCTGATGTAGTATCCAGTCCCAACATACTATCACGTTCTCTGTTGCGATGCAGAAAATGTGGTTATGAAACACTGTCGCTATCGATTGGTCGGAATCGGTTGAATCAAGATCCTTTTATCGTTATGTAATGGCTTCTTCGGAATCAAGTCTCATATTCAGCGAGTTACGTCTCGATGATGGACTCTGCAACTGAGTCAAGAGAGACCTCTCGTTGCTCTATTTTTATGCCACACTTGCTTCTTTAGCTTTAATTTTCTGAATGTGTTTTCGTGAATATTTTTAATGGGTTTTATTGCTTGCGTTCTTTGAACTTTGTATTTCATATCGAACCTGAAATAGAAGGGTAGAGTGTTGATCTGTTGTTTATACAATTTCAGGTGATCGAGTAGGCACCGTCTAGTACAACCAATATTTTTCTCTCGCCTGAAGTAAATCAACGTGAGTGACTGACCCTTTTTTTCCTTTTTAACCCTCTTATCTCAAATCATTCGATGTCATAAATGTGAATGAAATATTAGACATAGATGCACGGACATAAAAAGCTTATTTCATAGAACTGTTGCATGCTCTACTTGCGTACATAATTCATAGAACTATTACATGCTTGCTCTTACATATATATCATAAAACTGTGTTACACAAATGATGCTATGAGTAAATGTCGCGATGGTAAGGCGGGATACGTTGAAATGGGTTAAGTCCCACGATATTTTGACCATGCTTGAGTAACTAGTTTAGTCTCGCATGGTCATGGATAACTTGTGCATAATGTAAAGTTTCCTTGAACCGCAAATCCGAGATTACGGGACTGATTCGACCTAGAAGAAAACAGGATAGTTGTGTTCGATATTAGCACGGGTTATTCAAAAACTTTCAGCGGGGCTCTCTACTTGTGTTGAAAGGGTCGCCGTCTAACAAAAGCTATAGTCCAAGATGACTTGTGGTGTCAGTGATCTTCACATATACATTTACACACACTATGCTAGTAAATGATAATGGTTGACAAAATATGGTAAGTTTACATTGCAGCGACACACTTTGCCGTGGATAAGTCCTAACGTAGTTTAAGTTATTATGCCTATCAAATGCTTCCATGAAATTTACTAGGATGGCTAGAAAGTTCACTAAATTATTGCATGCTTCAACATAACTTCTTGAACCAAATAAGAGCATGGAGTTTAGTTAGCCACCAGTACCCGACAATGTACTGATACTCGCTCTTTACAGGTGCTCTGAACCAAGAAAGCATACTTAGGAACTGAAGGCGACGTTTGGAACATTTTGAAGCTTTGTTAGTGTACAAAGGAAATCTCTAATATTTTGAAGACTCTGTACTCAGTCCAAGAAAGATGGCTCGACTGCCCACGATCGCAGGTGTTTGAATATTTTGTTTATATAAAAAGAAGATATAATGTATGGAACAATTATCTCATCAACATTCATTTTGTAATCGAGTCAAGTTGTAAGCCCGTGCGATAGCTATTGTAATAGAGTCTTATAAATGATGTTCATTATTAATAAAGTTGAGTTTTCTTCTGTTTCAAATGTGTTGTTCAATTCTCTACGTACTCTATTAGACGTTGTGTTTTGGATAACCTTATGACATTGCCTTGTGCAAGCACAACTTAGGATCACATGACATCACGCCCGGTGGACAACTATCGATTCTTCATAATCATGACATGACATAATGGTATCAGAGCATGGCTTTATGTCCTTTGGTCTTCCGTCTAGAGTCTTAAACCTGTGACCTCGTGTCCATGAGATAAGTTGTTCCATACAGTGAGTTCGTAATATTTTATGAGACTAACATTGTCACGCCCCAGTACCAAAATACGTGGGACCGAACCACTTGGCATAGGTCAGCTACGTATTCAACCAGACTCTAGTCCGACTAGAATACATATAAGCTTTTTAAAATTGTGTAACTATCACTACATCAACTCTATATCTCAATCTAGATAACAGAAATATAAGAAAGAAAATATGAATACTAGTCTGCAGTCCAATAATTATACTCGCCCAAGTAAACTCGAAAAGAATAATATGAGTCTATAAATACTACGTAAGTCGAGCAGATATGTAATTACAGAAGATGAACTTCGAAAGAGTATATACCTGAAATGAAATGAACACCAACAACAATCCAGCAAGGAGCTCTACAAACCTTCTCGGCTAACCTGAAAGGAAACCAGGTCCTCAGCGGGATGCAAAAAGGTACATAATATGCAAGCCAGGTGTAAACAGTGCTAGAAATATGAGTATGTAAACTGCATCGAGACAGGGTAAACTTGAAAACAACCATTCTATGTAATATGCTACTTTTGAGGACAATGTTCGAAACATGAGCTTTCCAAATATAAAATCTGTAGCTCCGATATAGACTCACCGGGATGCAGGATCGTAGCTCCGATATAGAGACTCACTGGTGTATATAAAATAGTGTGTGCACAGTAGCCCAAGCATCTAGTAGCTATCCTTCCCTCTCATGAGACCGTACGAGTCGAATCCATGATTCGTGTGATCTGATCCTCTAATAGTAACAGTCGGCCATACATAATAAAGTAAATGTAACCTAATCAGGGTCATGAATCAACATAGGTTCTGGACTTCCGGACAACTCTGGAATACAGGGAGTCTGAAAAAATGAAAGTGTACAATAGTGTCCTATGGTATAAGTGTATCCAGGTTGGTACAACCACGATATCGAGACAGTTTCTAATGACCGATACTAACATACGCCTGCACCCGAATCTGCCTCAGATGCGAAGTATCGATCGACGGTCCTACGTCGGTACACAATACAACAAATAAAACATATACTTAAGAGATTAAATATGAAACTGAAATACAAGATGGCAAGGTACACTTGCATGTGTCCGATAGCTGAAAGTAAGGCACTAGCCCAGAGTCCGAAGATTCCCAAGAACCCAAGTAACCTAGGAATTAAATTAACAAATTTTAATTATTAATAGGATAAAATACTACTAGTATATATACACATGAATACTTATATTTTATAATATCTAGATATATCTATTTATTTTATCATATAACCTGGCCTAGCCCTAAATAGGATATAAGTATAGGACCGTTGAGCACCTCTAGAGGGGGGGGGGGGTGAATAGAGTGAGTGCGAGTGCAACGGAATAAATCACCACTTAAAAATTAATGGCAGATAACTATGACAGTGAATAAAGAGACAATAAATAAATGTAGCAAGAGATCAGAGAATCAAACTCAGTGAACACCGCGATATATACTGGTTTCCTTCTTGGAGGACTAATCCAGTCGCAGGTACTCTTGCCTGCTGTTAATCCACTATTCACAAGCTAATTGAGAGCTTGCAGTCTCTTTACAACACCGTGCTTGGTGACAAGTGCACGACCAACTTCACAACACTATGCTTGGTGACGAGCGCACGACCGGCTCATAAAACATAGATGATTTCTGAACTTGAACGACCTCTTTACAACTCTGAGAACCAAAGAACTCTAAATCGAATCGATATTACTGGCTTTGGCTAAGAGATGTATAGATAGAGTGTGAAAGCTTTTAGAACACTGAAAAACACTTTAGGAATAGATAGAAAGAAGAAATGATGAGTGATTTGAAAAGGAAAAGTTTTCTTCTATTTATAGGTGTTTTTGAGAACCGAACTCGGACAAAGTTCGGGTGGAGTTTGGATGCAAAGATTTCGCAAATGAATGTTGCATGCAGATTTGGAGGTAACAAACATTTAAATTTGAAATGACCGAACTCGGTCCGATCTCGGACCGAACTCGGCCCGAGTTCTGTCTAAGTTCATCTAGTATTTAAAAGAATGTTTTATCAAATTCTGTTACATAGGATAGATGAAACTTTTGGTAAGTAGACTTTGAATGAATGGATTGGCTTTATAGAAGAGTCGACTGTGAATAACCTAAGCCAGTAATACTCAGTCGATTTTAGAATTTGTATCCTAGACTCAATAAAGGATAAAATACATAATAAACTGTAAAATAACTCAGACTGATTCCAGTGCATAAGTACTTCGGGATGATGATTTTTATGCTTGTTGATTCAAGTGTTTTCAATACACCCTACGTGGGACAGGACGAGGGTGACACATCAATTCTTTGAAGGAGTCAAGGGTGACACTATCTGGAAACTGGACGTGGTTAATGTCCACCAATGCTTCACCAATATCAGGAACGTAAAAATATTCACTGATATCAGTGGCATTGAACTCAAGTTCTTGTCCAGCAATACAAGAATAGAAATTGCCATTATCTTTTACTTGCAAGTTGCAATAAAACATCCTAACGACATTATCATATATATATTATCAGCAAATTCAAAAAAGTCCCGAAATCCAAGTCGGTTAAAGGTAGGAGCATATTCAGAAAATATTGTGAAGTTGACACAAGCTCCAACACAGATTTTACGACCAAAGAAGGAATCAAACCAAAGATCAAAAAATTCCCTATTAGGAAATAAACCAGAGTCATAGTCGTCTTTATCCGAGGGACGAGCTGGACTAAAAACAACGGTTGAGACATAGTCAGATGAAGATGATCCTGCTTGGGAGGCATCAATCTTTCTCTTTTGGGCTTTGGGTGCCATAGAATAAAAGAAAGAAGATAGATGATTACCTTTGGAAGAAGGAAGAAGAAGATGAAGAAGATGGAGGAGATCACTTCAAAGCTCCATAAAACTTGAAAAGGAGGATGGGGAGAACCTTTACTTAGGGTTTAGGGGAGAATTCTCGGTGGGATGATTAGAGTATAAGAGGTAAAAGAAGGGAATATAAAGGCTAGGGCCGGCTGTTCTGTTCTGGAAATCCGTTCAGCTATCATCCGAACTCGGCCCGAACTCGGTCCGAGTTCTGCCTGAGTTTGGCTGCTTGTATTTCCAATGTCATTAATACAGTATAATTGATAAATTCAATGTATAACTTGCACAGTTCTTCATTTAATAATTTCTATTACTTTGGGTTAGCTGTAGGGGCCGGATCCCAGCTAGCGGTAGTTCGAAGACTAGTACACCGTGTTGCTTCAGGCTATCTATGCCTGTATGACAGAAGGACCCTTTCGACTTGTACCCAAAATAACTACCATTAGTAAAGTTCAAAGTTTTGAGTTATAAATTGATTTACTAATTATACTACATTATAAATATGAAAATTCAAGTATGTCGAGCTCTCGATGTAGATTGTTAAAGCGGACTTTAGCCAATGGTTTTGTGAAAATGTCTGCTAGTTGATCATCTATGTCAACAAAATTCTAAGCAAATATCCTCTGTTGTTGGTGATCACGTAAAAAGTGATGACTAATCTCTATGTGCTTTGTACGTGAGTGACATACAGGGTTCTTAGTCAGGTTAATAGTGCTAGTGTTGTCACAATAAATAGAAATCTTAGTGTAGTGCAGATTGTAGTCTTCTAAGGTTTGCTTCATCAACAAAATTTGAGCACAACATCGTCCTGCGGCGATATACTCATCCTCAGTAGTTGATAGTGCTACAGAATTTTATTTTTTGCTAAACCATGAGACTAAGGCTTTTCCTCGGAAATAACACATACTGCTGGTAATTTTACGGTCTACTTTGCATCCTACAAAATTTACATCCGAGTAACCTATTAGGTTAAAGGATTTGGTTTTAGGATACCATAAGCCGACTGTTCAAGTTCCCTTAAGGTATCGAAAGATACGCTTAACGGCACATAAGTGTGATTCCTTAGGATTTGCCTGATATCGTGCACAAATGCAAATACTAAACATAATATCAGGACGACGAGCAGTTAAATGCAATAAACTACCAATCATACCTCGATACTTATGCTGCTCGATAGGTTTGCCACTTTCATCAGTGTCAAACTTTGTTGATGTAGCCATTGGAGTTTCGATTGGCTTTACGTTGTCGAAGTCATACTTTTCAGTATGTTCTTTGTTTATTTAGCTTGATTGATGAATGTTTCTTTTGAGTATTGTTTGATCTGGAGTCCTAGGAAGAAGTTCAGCTCTCCCATCATACACATCTCAAATTCAATCTGCATACACTTAGCAAAATCTTAACAAAGTTTTTCATTAGTAGATCCGAATATGATGTCATCAACATATATTTGCACAAGAAGAATATGATCATCTAAAGACTTGATAAATAAAGTAGTATCAGCTTTTCCTTTTGAAAAACTATTTTCAAGTAAGAAGGCACTTAGGCGTTCATACCAAGCACGAGGTGCCTGTTTGAGTCCATAGAGTGATTTATTAAGTTTGAAGACGTGATCAGATTTTTGAAAATCTTCAAAACCAAAGGGTTGTTTCACAAAAACTTCTTCTTTCAAAAATCCGTTTAAAAATACTTTTCACGTCCATTTGAAATAATTTGAAATCATTAAAACATGTATATGCACAAAACATACGGATAGCTTCTAGTCTAGCAATAGGAAAATATGTCTCGTTATAATCAATACCTTCTTCTTGATTATAACCTTGTGCTACTGGACGTACTTTGTTGCCTAGAACTTGTCCAACTTCACTTAATTTATTTCGGAACACCTATTTACTACCAATTATTGATTGACCAATAGGTTTAGGAACGAGTTCCCAAACTTGGTTTCTCTCAAATTGATTAAGTTCCTCTTGCATGATATCAATCCAAAATTTATCATTAAAAGCATCTGCTACATTCTTAGGTTCTACTTATGAAATGAAGGCTGCATTAGCTACTATTTTAGTATCTCTACATGAACATCGTGTACTTACACCTCTTGATATATCACCTATAATGAGCGTTTCTGGATGATCTGGCAAGAACTTTTATGACTCAAATTTATGAGTCAGATCTTCCACATGGCTTTTATCTGTTCTGGCTTATGCATCTTCATCATCACTGTCGCTGGATCTATGACTATTGAGCTCATCAAAAGTAACGTTAATGGATTCTTCAATAATCATAGATTTTTTTATTGAAATTTCTATATATCCCTTACTCTTAGCAGCATATCCAAGAAATATCCCTTCATCTGCTTTAGAGTCGAACTTTCCCAAGTTGTCCTTGGTGTTCAGGATAAAACAGCGACATCCAAAAACTTTAAAATATAAAATATTTGGAATTCTTTCAAACCAAAGTTCATAAGGTATTTTCTTCGAGATAGGTCAAATTAATACCTTATTTAAAACATGACAGGCTGTACTAACAGCTTCTGCCCAAAAATATTTAGAAGGATTATGCTGATTCAGCATGACTCTAGCCATCACGCTTAGAGTACGGTTCTTCCGCTCCACAACACTATTCTATTGAGGGGTTTTAGGACAAGAAAACTCGTAGTAAAATCCACTATCATCACAAAACTTTTTGAAATCAGTATTTTCGAATTCGCCACCATGATCACTTCGGATACGAGTAATCATGAAGCCTTTTTCGTTTTGTACTATTTTACAAAATATCTAAAATACAAAAATTGTATCACTTTTGTTTGATAAAAAGTAAACCTAAGTAAAGCGAGAGAAATCATCAACAATAACAAAGACGTTGAGCTTACCGCCAAGACCATCGACTCTATTAGAACCAAATAAATCTATATGTATCAACTGTAAAGGTCTAGAAGTACTTGCAGCGTTGATGGATTTAAATGTAGACCTATGTGCTTTGTTCTTTTTACAGTCTGTACATACCATATCTTTCTTGAATGATATCTCAGGGAGTCCTTTTACCAACTTTTTAGTGCTTAGCCGTGAGATAGTGTCCATATTAGCATGTCCTAGCCTCATATGCCATAGCCAGCCTTCATCTAAGTTTGCTACTAGGCATATATTGTCTTCTCTAATCCTTTCATATACAGGATTACCAGATGACATATTATATATTACACATTTATCTTTATAAAATTAATGCCATAACCATTATCTGCCAAGTGACTTATGCTCAATAGGTTATGTTTCAATTTTGTAACTAGACAAACATCTTTTATTACAAGATAAGGAGATATACCAACAATACCATTTCTAATAATATCACCTCTCAGGTTGTTTCCGAAGGAGACGTATCTTTCTTTCTTCATCGATAGCATAGCGAACAAAGATGCATCACCAGTCATGTGCCGCGAACATCCGCTATCGAGAATCCACTTGCTTTTAACATGAGAGGGTTGACGGTCCACCTACAAAAAAAGTAGATGAATCCTTTGGTACCCATTTATTGAATGGTCCATGTTGATTAGTCTTAGATCTCCAAATCGGTGTGTGATTGTCAACATGCTTTCTTGCTAGATAATACTGTGATATGTGCCCATGAGTACCACAGTACGTGCAAGTAAGTTTTAAAAATGTGTTCGTTGAATTTGTGTTGACATGCATATGTGGTTTCTTTGAAAACCTATATGTGAAAGCATGGTGATGTTCGTATTTCTTACGTGCTTTCTGTGGTTTAGTCCTCTTAGGTGTATGTTTAGCATTAGGACTAACTTTAGGCTGTGTCACTGGTATAGCCTTTTTGTCTAACTTGATCTCTAACTTTTTAGAAATCGCATAAGACTTTTCATATTTAGCGGTCATATCAATAAGTCTTTGCTCTGTGACTAAGTACCTCTTCTTCTCTATGTTATATGACTCTTGTATCTTAACACAGTCTCTTTCTTTCTTTTCAATTTTGAGGATAGCCTCATAATAGTCTACTTTAAGCTTGGCTATCTCTTCTATGTTACCGGTAGTAGATGTCTCTCTAATATATTCAACGAGATTTGACAATCTAGCTACTTCGGTTGTGTATGCCTTGACCTCTTTTCGAGATTTCCTATACTTGTCTAACACATTTCTGTGTTCTTCAAGTAATTCGCTGAAGGCATTTTCTAGCTCATCAAAAGTAAAGTCATCATATAGAGGATTTGATGATACCTTATCGAAAGCCATAAGACAGATATTTGCAGTACTGCAGGTTCTATCTTCTTCTTCTGATTCACTAGCATCACTTTCATGCCAGATACTTGTATTTGCATATTTTCGACCAGTTGTTGTTCTTCGGCTTGATCTTGATCTATCATATGGACTGCTTTTCTTTGGAGTTGGGCAGTCCTTCTTCATATGCCCTGACTTCTTTCATCCAAATCAGATTGTTTCTTCTTCATTGCTTTGATGGACATCTTTCTTCCTTCTGTTTGATTTCTCAAACTTTAAGAATTTTCTAAAATTCTTCACTAGCAGGGCTTGTTCATCACCATTGGATGATTCTTCATCAGAATCTTTGCATGTTGACCTTCTGGCTTGAACTTTGAAGGCGATAAAATTTTCTTTTGGGATTGCTTCTTCAAACTCTTGTAGGTCTAGCTCATGGGTCATCAGCTTGTCTATAAGTGTTTCCAGAGTCATGGTGGTGAGATTGTTTCCTTCAATGATTGCCATTGCCTTTGGGTTCCAGTTCTTGGTTAGAGCCCGTAGCACTTTTTTGATCTTCTCTTGATTACTATAATCCTTACCAAGAAATTGCAAATGATTAGTAATATCAAGAAAACGAGTGAACATCTGTGTAATTGACTCGCCGAGTTTTATTTTGAAAGATTCATATTCCTGTGCTAGTCTACAGATTTTAGATTCCTTTACTTGGTAAGTACCTTCATGAGTCACCTCAAAAAGTTTCCAAATCTCATGAGACGTCTTACAGGTTGAAACTCGATTGAACTCCGTTGTCAATTGCACAGAACAGTGCGTTGATGGCACGTGCATCTAGACTAGCCTTTCCTTTTTCTGCCTCTATATATTTATCATGAGGCTTGTTTATAAGTACACCATCAAGGTTCCGGTTTCTTATAACTGTCAATAACTATAGACCAAAGATCAAAGTCAAGAGACTTTAAAAAGAATGTCATACATGTTTTCCAGTATGTATAGTTTGTTCCATCAAATAGTGGGGGTCTATTTGTGGATTTTCCTTCACCGTTGAATATTGATTTCACGGCTGCCATATATACTCTCTGAGGTTGTTATATTAGAATATAACCCGCTCTGATACCAATTGTAGGACAGTTGAGCACCTATAGAGGGGGGGTGAATATAGTGAGTGGGAGTGCAGCGGAATAAATTACCACTTAAAAGTTAAAGGCAGATAACTGTGGCAGTGAATAAAGAGACAATAAATAAATGTAGCAAGAGATCAGAGAATCAAACTGAGTGAGCACCGTGATATATATTAGTTTTCCTCTTAGAAGACTAATTAAGTCACAGGTACTCTTGTCTGCTGTTAATCCACTATTCATAAGCTAATTAAGAGCTTGTAGTCTCTTTACAACACCGTGCTTGGTGACAAGTGCACGACCAACTTCACAACACCATGCTTGTGACGAGCGCACGACCGACTCCTAAAACAGAGATGATTTCTGAACTTGAACGACCTCTTTACAACTCTGAGAATCAAAGAACTCTAAATCGAATCGATATTACTAGCTTTAGCTAAGAGATGTATAGGTGGAGTATGAAAGCTTTTAGAACACTGAAAAACACTTATGAATAGATAGAGAGAAAAAAATGATGAGTAATTTGAAATGAAAAATTTCTCTTCTATTTATAGGTATTTTTGAGAACCGAACTAGGACAGAGTTCGGGTGGAGTTCGGATGAAAAGATTTCGTAAATGAACGTTGCATACAGATTTGGAGCTAACAAATATTTGAATTTGAAACGACCGAACTCGGTCCGAACTCGGACTGAGTTCTGTCTAAGTTCATCTACTATTTAAAAGAATGTTTTATCAAATTCTGTTGCATAGGATAGATGGAACTTTTGGTAAGTGGACTTTGAATGAATGGGTAGGCTTTATAGAAGAGTGGACTGTGAATAACCTAAGCCAGTAATACTCAGTCGATTTTACAATTTGTATCCTAAACTCAATAAAGGATAAAATACATAAAAAAACTGTAAAATGACTCAGACTGATTCCAGTGCATAAGTACTTTGGGACGATGATTTTCATGCTTGCTGATGTTGTAGTACACTCTCTGATATTGAATTTACTTGACCTGAAATGTTAGCAGTAGTCTGTATATTTTGTGTATTGACTTAAGTCATTTGTTGATTTATCAAAATCGGGTGTGACCATTTGGTAATGGGCCAACAATCTCCCCCATTTTGATAATTGACAAACTTTAGTCTAAACCAAAATATATCTAATAACTTGAAATAAAAATACCTGATTTGTTCTTAGAATCAACCAGTTGATTTTGTTTTGAAGAAAATGGTATTGCTCTTTCTCCCCCTTTGTCATGTTCAAAATGTTATGGCTCCCCTATAATGTGTGAAGCTGTAAAGCCCCAGTCCCAAAATACCTAGGACTAAATACGTCGATATGTCAGCTGCATACATACGAAGTATACTCCAAAATATGGAACATCGTATGTATACATAAGCTGTAAAATGCAGTAAACCACAACTAAATCTCATCCACCAAAGAATAATAATATAAATCAACAATAAAATTTGTCATTTATACATGTAGTTCGGCAGAGACAAATCCACTACCAACTAATTTAAATGAAAGAAAATATACAAGAAAATGATTGATAAAATGGCAAGAGGAACCAAGAGCAATCATCTTCGAAAGTATGGAGAAGATCACGGCCTTGGCTAGGACACCTGCGAAAAGACACAAAGCACACACCTGGAGAGATAACCAGGCCCTCAGAGGGACGTAATAAGATACATAAAGAACATGCCACAAAACTGAATATATAAATATATCATAAATCACAAGTAAAGTAAAATAGTCCCAATCCTAACAAGATCCAATACATCATCATCGAAACAGTAGACTATCCCTACAACCAAACAATGACAGGGGGTAGAACACTATTCCGTGATGCGATATTGTCCTAAGCTACTAATGGAATATGGGTGACATGACATTGACTAGGGTTACCTAACCATTTTAATATGTTTATGCAGTTAAGAACAAACCTTCAACTCATGGGCACTCTGGCTGCAGAAAAATCAGGTATGGTTCCACAGGATACCAGGGACCTCAAAGCATAACATTCATCAAATGTCAGAGGCTAGCAGAAAATCAGGTATCAGGATCCAGGACCGTATCTCCAGCGGAGATAACTGACAATAATAGGAAAGTGCATATGTGGCCCATACGTTAAGGAACTGTTCTTCCCACCCAATGTCTAGTAGAGTCACATCCATGACTCATATACCTCTACTAACTGCCAAGTCTTCTAATATGCCTCTATTAGCAGTTAGCCTTAACGTATGCGCACATGTGATCAGCCATCACGCAAGTACCTCTACATGCTACTCATCTCACACATACCTCATAGTACAATCATGTCAACATTTATGGTATACACTACAAATGGTAGTCCCTTAACTCTAGGTCCATATGCAATCAAAGGATAATAAGTAAAGTAAAGCTAATATCACTGAGTAGGTAATAAATCAGAAACTGTAATAATGGTACAGCTAAAAGAACTAGAAATAAATAAACAATGATAAGCAAATAACAAAAATGCAGACAAATTATAAGCAGTAAATATGGTAAGGTATCTTGCCTGAGGTTGTGTGCAAAAGAACGACGTCCAATAGCTCGAACCGTCAGAATAGTGAAGCGGTGAAAGCCAAATCCCGCATACGTCCTCTCGGATGCTGAAATAAACACCACGAACTTGTTTGGAATAAAAGATATGTCTAAGAAATGCCTGTCCAAAATTTTAATTCTGGAACAGGGGCAAAATCGTAAATTTTGGGTCAAAACGATATCCGCCGTTGGACCCATTTTGTATCGAAAAGCATGCCAATATTTATGCTTTCTAAAGTCGTCAAACTACATGTCTACATGTTCGGTTTGAGGAGACGAACCCAATGGTATGTCCAATTTTGAATTCTGGTGAGCCGTGCACAAATTCGCCCGTTGGAGCGGGTCGCAGGCCCGCCAAATAGGCGTTCCAGTCGACCTTCTCAGAATCGGACCAAATTTGGCACACAGGACCAGAAAAACGATACGGTCTTGTTGGCGCAAGTTTCGTTTCGATTTGACGAACGTGCACAAAGTAATTTAGGAAATTTGTAAAGAGGTCGATACGGTAAATTTCGACGGATACGCATCAAATTCGTCGCGCACACTCAACCAATTTGAATTTCGTCAAAGCCCACACATCCGCGAAGTCGATACGCACCTTTCAATGCTTTTAGTTCGCAACCACATCGCCAGTTTGGCAGGACGCATGTCATATCGAAGAAAATTTTAAGATTTTTTTGAAACAGTTTTCCAATTTTTTTTGATTTTTAAATAGATTTCTCTTGCTTTATAAAACAAAATAATTCAAACTATTTTAAGGGTTTTGTAGTCGTATAGGTTGTAAATAAAAGCTGTTCAAGTAGTTTCCTAAATTGGTCATTGGTTCGACCGAAATCGGCCTTCCAATGTTGGGTTCTGAACTGTTTAACTGTTTTGTTTTACGAACAGAAGTTAACCGACTTTGCGTCGATGTCGTGGACAGGTCGTATGACTTCGTTGAAAATTAATGACTGGGGTTTGAAGTTGTATATATAGGGTTCATACCTAAAGAGACGAAACGCAAAACGATCAAGCGATCGTTGAGAAATCGGATAACGAAATCAGCCCTGGAGGCTGTTGTCGCAGCTGCTTGCTGCTGGTCTTGCCGCGGCTGTGGTCGGCATCGCCGTGCCGACGTTAGCGCATGGGTGACGGGGAGGGGCACGAGGAGTATAGGGTGTCTCTGGGTTGTCGTGGGGGGAAACGCAAGAATTTAGGGTTTGGGTTGAGTCGAGATTTTTGCCGCTCTCTCTCTCTTGTTTTATAACTAGCGGGTTCGTCTAATGGCTCGGGTGAACAGTGCCCCCACGCGGGTACTGCTCACCCGGGTTGTTTTTTGTTTCCTTTTTCCTAATTCCTTTTTAACCAATTCAAAAAGAGAATATCTTTTAAAATAAAGTTTAAATAATTATCTTCCTCTTTAAAAAATATTTCTCAATTTAGTATTATCATTATCATTTATTTTCTATATAATATCAGATTTTGCTAGATGTGCTATTAATAAAAATCAATATGGTTTACATGTTACTTATATATTTTCTTTTGAAAATATCTCACTAAAATATAACTAAATAAAAATTCCTAAATTCCTAAAATATAAAAATAATTTAAGTACATTTTATAATTAAGAACAATTTATCTATCTACACCAGGATATTCATATTTATAATAAAACTCTAAATAGCTACATATATAACCTAGTTAATTACTATCAAAGATCCCTGAACCTTAAAATATTTTGTAAACATTGTAATAAGGAATTTATGCATATTCCTATTATTTATTTATTTATTACATGGATATATGTTTAAAAGAAAAAAAAACTTTATCATTGAAACTGTATATAATTCTACATGTTAAATGCTTAAATAAAGAAAAGAAATTTAGTCAAATTTTTGGAGGTTTACAGAAGCCAACAATGCTCACCAGAAGACAAAGAAATAACATATCCATATATAACAAGTAGTAGCAAAAGTAAACTAGAAGTAGCAGTGAGAAAAGAAATAATTGAAATCTCATAATATCACTAGAATAAGATGCAACTAACATAAACTGCATAAGTCATAACTCAAAAGTTTATGACTATAAAAAATCTAATAAAAAGTCTAACTCGAAAGTTTAGACTGGTACATCATAAAAAATTACATAGATCATCATCTAGCAACTACATCCAAAAAAACCACTAACTGTAATCCTACATCACAATGGCGTATCATCACCTCCAGGAGCATCGGGTGGAAAGTAAGTTGTGGTAGGATCGAAAAGAAGAAAAGGTAGCCTCGTCATCGAACCTTGGACCAGTGAATTTGGGGTGATGGATCATCATAATAGGATGAGTGGGATCATGAGATAGACTCCAGTATATATCAGCAATGTTGTTCCACAACACCTGTGCCTGAGTGATGTGGCAGAACTCAGAGTCAATGTAACTCTGATGACGTTGAGCTGAGAGGGCAACAAAGTCATCAAAGAGCTAATAAAAGCCTGGGTCGAAGCCAGGAGCAAGGGCTGGAGCAGGAGCCTGAGGGTTATCATCATGAACCGGAGCAGCAGGTTCGCCACTGGGTGGAGGAGGAGGGTTGGGATACAACCTAGCTCTACTTAGCTCAGTAGCAGGAGAAGAGAAAGGACAGAGTTGAAGATCAATTTCAAATCTCTTGAAGATAGATGCCAGGTGCATTTGATAAACAAGGTTATGCCCCGCACTTCTGCAGTTGTGCATCCAGGCCATAACAGTCTTGGGGATGGAGAAAGGAATGCCAAAGTGAATATGATACATCGCAGATAATTCCATAAAGGTGATCTCGTCAGAAGATCCCCTTTTCGGAAGTAAAGCGGAGAAGATAAAGCGATGTAGTTCATAGAAGTGTTGATTCAAGTGTTTTGAATAAACCCTACATGGGACAGAACGAGGGTGACACATCAATTCTTTGAAGGAGTCAAGGGTGACACCTTTTGGAAACTGGACATGGTTAATGTCCACCAATGCTTCACCAATATCAGGAATGTGAAAATATTCACTAATATCAGTGGCATTGAACTCAAGTTCTTGTCTAGCAACACAAGAATAGAAATTGCCATTGTCTTTTACTTACAAGTTGCAATAAAACATCCTAACGACATTATCATATATATATTATCAGCAACTTCAAAGAAGTCCCGAAATCCAAGTCGGTTAAAGGTAGGAGCATATTCAGAAAATATTGTGAAGTTGACACAAGCTCCATCACAGATTTTATGACCAAATAAGGAATCAAACCAAAGATCAAAAAATTCTCTGTCAGGAAATAGACCGATGTCATAGTCGTCTTTATCAGAGGGACGAGCTGGACAGAAAACAATGGTTGGGACATAGTAAGATGAATATGATCCTGCTTGGGAGGCATCAATCTTTCTCTTTTGGGCTTTGGGCGCCATAGAATAAAAGAGAGAAGATAGATGATTACCTTTGGAAGAAGGAAGAAGAAGATGAAGGAGATCACTTCAAAGCTCCAAAAAACTTGAAGAGGAGGAGGAGAACCTTCACTTAGGGTTTATGAGAGAATTCTCGGTGGGATGATGAGAGTAGAAGAGGTAAAAGAAGGGAATATAAACGCTAGGGCCAGCTGTTTTGTTCTGGAAATCCGCACAACTACCATCCGAACTCGGCCCGGACTCGGTCCAAACTCGGTCCGAGTTCTGCCCGAGTTCGGCTACTTGTATTTCCAATGTCATTAATACAGTATAATTGATAAATTAAATGTATAACTTGCACACTTCTTCATTTAATAATTTCTATTACTTTGGGTTAGCTGTAGGGGCCGAATCCCAGCTAGCAGTAGTCCGAAGACTAGTACACCGTGTCACTTCAGGTTATTTATGCCTGTATGACAGAAGGACCCTTTCGACATGTACCCAAAATAACTTCCATTATTTAAGTTCAAAGTTTTGAGTTATAAATTTATTTACTAATCATACTACATCATGAATATAAAAATTCAAGTATGCCGAGCTCTTGACGTAGATTGTTAAAGTGGTCTTCAGCCAATGGTTTTGTGAAAATGTCTGCTAGTTGATGATCTATGTCAACAAATTCTAAGCAAATATCCCTGTGTTATTGGTAATCACATAAAAAGTGATGATGAATCTCTATGTGCTTTGTGCGTGAGTGACATACAGGGTTCTTTGTCAGGTTAATAGTGCTAGTGTTGTCACAATAAATAGGAATCTTAGTATAGTGCAGATTGTAGTCTTCTATGGTTTGCTTCATCCACAAAATTTGAGCACAACATCGTCCAGCGGTGATATACTCAGCCTCAGTTGTTGATAGTGCTACAGAATTTTGTTTCTTGCTAAATCATGAGACTAAGGCTTTTCCTAGAAAATGACACGTACCGTTGGTACTTTTACGGTCTACTTTGTATCTTGCAAAATCTACATTCGAGTAACCTATCAGGTTAAAGGATTTGGTTTTAGGATACTATAAGCCGACTGTTGAAGTTCTCTTAAGGTATCGGAAGATACGTTTAACGGCACATAAGTGTTTAACGGCACATAAGTGTGATTCCTTAGGATTTGCCTGATATCGTACACAAATGCAAACACTAAACATAATATCAAGGCGACGAGCAGTTAAATACAAAAAACTACCAATCATACCTCGATACTTACGCTGGTCGATAGGTTTGCCACTTTCACCAGTGTCAAGCTTTGTTGATGTAGCCATTGGAGTTTCGATTGGCTTTACGTTGTCAAAGTCGTACTTTTTCAGTATGTCCTTTGTAGCTTGATTGATGAATGTTTCTTTTGAGTGTTGTTTGATCTGGAGTCCTAGAAAGAAGTTCAGCTCTCCCATCATACTCATCTCAAATTCACTCTATATATACTTAGCAAAATCTTGACAAAGTTTTTCATTAGTAGATCCGAATATGATGTCATCAACATATATTTGCACGAGAAGAATATCATCATCTAAAGACTTGACAAATAAAGTAGTATCAACTCTTCCTTTTGAAAAACTATTTTCAAGTAAGAAGGCACGTAGGCGTTCATACCAAGCACGAGGTGTCTGTTTGAGTCCATAGAGTGCTTTCTTAAGTTTGAAGACGTGATCAGATTTTTAAAAATCTTCAAAACCAGGGGGTTGTTTCACAAAAACTTCTTCTTTCAAAAATTCGTTTAAAAATGCACTTTTTATGTCCATTTGAAATAATTTGAAATCATTAAAACATGCATATGCATAAAATATATGGATAGCTTCTAGTCTAGCAATAAGAGCATATGTCTCATCATAATCAATACCTTCTTTTTGATTATAACCTTGTGCCACTGGACGTTCTTTGTTGCGTAGAACTTGTCCATCTTCACTTAATTTATTTTGAAACACCCATTTAGTAACAATTATCGATTGACCAATAGATTTAGGAACAAGTTTCCAAACTTGGTTTCTCTCAAATTGATTAAGTTTCTCTTGTATGGCATTAATTCAAAATTCATCATTAAAAGCATGTGCTACATTCTTAGGTTCTACTTATGAAATGAAGGCTACATTAGCTGCTATTTTAGTGTCTCTACATGAAGAGCGTGTACTTATACCTCTTGATATATCACCTATAATGAGCGTCTCTGGATGATCTGGCAAGAACTTCAATGACTCGAATTTATGAGTTAGATCTTCCACAGGGCTTTTATCGGTTCTGGCTTGTGCATCTTCATCATCACTGTCGCTGGATCTGTGACTATTGAGCTCATCAAAAGTAACGTTAATGGATTCTTCAACAATAATAGATTTTTTATTAAAAATTCTATATCCCTTACTCTTAGCAGCATATCCGAAAAATATCCCTTCATCTGCTTTAGAGTCGAACTTTCCCAAGTTGTCCTTGGTGTTCAGGATAAAACAACGACATCCAAAAACTTTAAAATATAAAATATTTGGAATTCTTCTAAACCAAAGTTTATAATGTGTTTTCTTCGAGATAGGTCGAATTAACACCCTATTTAAAATATGACAGGCTGTACTAACATCTTCTGCCCAAAAATATTTAGGAAGATTATGCTAATTCAGCATGACTCTAGCCATCCCGCTTAGAGTACGGTTCTTCCACTCCACAACACCATTCTGTTGAGGAGTTCTAGGACAAGAAAACTCATGGTAATATCCACTATCATTACAAAATTTTTGAAATCAGTATTTTTGAATTTGCCACCATGATCACTTCGGATATGAGTAATCATGAAGCCTTTTTCGTTTTGTACCTTTTTACAAAATATCTGAAATTCAAAAATTGCATCACTTTTGTTTGATAAAAAGTAAAATAAGTAAAGCGAGAGAAATTATCAACAATAACAAAGGCGTAGATCTTACCGTCAAGACTAGCGACTCTACTAGGACCAAATAAATCCATTCGTATCAACTATAAAGGTCTAAAATTACTTACAGCATTGATGGATTTAAATCTAAACCTATATGATTTGTTCTTTTCACAGTCTGTACATACCATATCTCTCTTGAATGATATCTCAGGGAGTCCTTTTACCAACTTTTTAGTACTTAGCCATGAGATAGTATCCATATTAGCATGTCCTAGCCTTATATGCCATAGCCAGCCTTCATCTAAGTTTGCTACTAGGCATCTTCCTGCATTATTAGTGCTCTCTAGAAAAAAAATATAAATATTGTCTTCTCTAATCCCTTCATATACGAGATTAACAGATGACATATCATATATTGTACATTTGTCTTTTATAAAATTGATGCCATCACTATTATCTGCCAAGTGACTTATACTCAGTAGGTTATGTTTCAATACCGTAACTAGACAAACATCTTTTATTATAGGATAAGGAGATATACCAACAATGCCATTTCCAATGATATCACATCTCATGTTATTTCCGAAGGAGACGTATCCTTTTTTCTTCATCGATAGCGTAGCGAACAAAGATGCAGCACCAGTCATGTGCCGCGAACATCTGCTATCGAGGATCCACTTGCTTTTAGCATGAGAGGGTTGAGGGTCCACCTACAAAACAAGTAGATGAATCCTTTGGTACCCATTTATTGAAGGGGCCATGTTGATTAGTCTTAGGTCTCCAAATCAGTGTGTGATTGTCAATAAGCTTTCTTGCTAGACAATAGCCCATGAGTACCACAGTACGTACAAGTAAGTTTTGAAAATATGTTCGTTGAATTTGTGTTGACATGCATATATGGTTTCTTTGAAAACCTATATGTGAAAGCATGGTGATATTCGTGTTTCTTACGTGCTTTCTGTGTTTTAGTCCTCTTAGGTGTATGCTTAGCATTAGGACTAACTTTAGGCTGTGACACAGGTATAACCTGCTTGCCTAAATTGATCTCTAACTTTTTAGAAACCGCACAAGACTCTTCATATTTAGCGGTCATATCAATGAGTCTTTGTTCTGTGACTAAGTGTCTCTTCTTCTCTATGTCATATAACTCTTGTATCTTGACATAGTCTCTTTCTTTCTTTTTAATTTTGAGGATAGCCTCATGATAGTCTATTTTAAGCTTGGCTATCTCATCCGTGTTACCGGTAGTAGATGTCTCTCTAATATTTTTAACAAGATTTGACAATCTAGCTACTTCGGTTGTGCATGCCTTGACCTCTTTTCGAGATTGCTTATACTTGTCAAGCACATTTCTGTGTTCTTCAAGTAATTCGCTGAAGGCTTTTTCTAGCTCATCGAAAGTAAAGTCATCATATAGAGGATTTGATGATACCTTATCGAAAGTCATAAGACAGACATTTGCAGTACTGCATGGTCTATCTTCTTCCTCTGATTCACTAGCATCACTTTCATGTCAGATACTTATATTTGCATGCTTTTGACCAGTTGGTGTTCTTCGGCTTGATCTTGATCTATCATGTGGAATGCTTTTCTTTGGAGTTGGACAGTCCTTCTTCATATGCCCTGACTTCTTGTATCCAAAGCAGATTATTTTTCTTCATTGCTTTCATGGACATCTTTCTTCCTTCTGTTTGATTTCTTAAACTTTAAGAATTTTTTGAAATTCTTCACTAGCAAGGTTTGTTCATCACCACTGGATGATTCTTCATCAGAATCTTTGTATGTTGACCTTCTGGCTTGAGCTTTGAAGGCGAAAGATTTTTCTTTTGGAATTGCTTCTTCAAACTCTTGTAGGTCCAGCTCATGGGTCATTAGCTTGCCCATAAGTGTATCCAGAGTCATGGTGGTTAGATCGTTTCCTTCAATGATTGTCGTTGCTTTGGGTTCCAGTTCTTGGTTAGAGCCCGTAGCACTTTTCTGATCTTCTCGTGATTACTGTAATCCTTACCAAGAGATTGCAAATGATTAGTAATATCAAGAAAACGAGTGAACATCTGTGTAATTGACTCGTCGGGTTTCATTTTGAAAGATTCATATTCCTGTGTTAGTCTGCTGATTTTGGATTCCTTTACTTGGGAAGTACCTTCATGAGTTGCCTCAAGAAGTTTCCAAATCTCATGTGACGTCTTACATGTTGAAACTCGATTGAACTCCATCTTGTCAATTGCACAGAACCGTGCGTTGATGGCACGTGCATCTAAACTAGTCTTTGTTTTTCTGCCTCTGTATATTTATCATGAGGCTTGTCTATAAGTACGCCATCAACCACTGTAGGTGTCGGTTTCTTATAACCATCAATAACTATAGACCAAAGATCAAAGTCAAGAGACTTTAAGAAGAATGTCATACGTGTTTTCCAGTATGTATAGTTTGTTCCATCAAATAGTGGGGGTCTATTTGTGGATTGCCCTTCACCGTTGAATATTGATTTCACGGCTACCATATATACTCTCTGAGGTTGTTATTTTAGAATATAACCCGCTCTAATACTAATAAATATGGCAGTGAATAAAGAGATAATAAATAAATATAGCAAGAGATCAGAGAATCAAACTCAGTGAACACCGCGATATATACTGGTTTTCCTCTTGGAGGACTGATCCAGTCGTAGGTACTCTTGCCTGCTGTTAATCTACTATTCATAAGCTAATTGAGAGCTTGCAGTCTCTTTACAACACAGTGCTTGGTGACAAGTGTACGACCAACTTCACAACATCGTGCTTGGTGACGAGCGCACGACTGGCTCCTAAAATAGAGATGATTTCTGAACTTGAACGACCTCTTTACAACTCTGAGAACCAAAGAAATCTAAATCGAATCGATATTACTGTCTTTGGCTAAGAGATGTATAGGTGGAGTATGAAAGCTTTTAGAACACTGAAAAACACTTTAGGAATAGATAGAGAGAAGAAATGATGAGTGATTTGAAAAGGAAAATTTCTTTTCTATTTATAGGTCTTTTTGAGATCCAAACTTGGGCAGAGTTCGGGTGGAGTTCGGATGTAAAGATTTCGCATACGAACGTTGCATGCAGATTTGGAGGTAACAAATATTTGAATTTGAAACGTCCGAACTCGGTCCGAACTCGACCTGAATTCTGTTTAAATTTATCTAGTATTTAAAAGAATGTTTTGTCAAATTCTGTTGCTTAGGATAGATGTAACTTTTGGTAAGTAGACTTTGAATGAATGGCTAGGCTTTATAGAAGAGTGGACTGTGAATAACCTAAGCTAGTAATACTCGGTCGATTTTACAATTTGTATCCTAGACTCAATAAAGGATGAAATACATAATAAACTGTAAAATAACTCAGACTGATTCCAATGCATAAGTACTTCGCGATGATGATTTTTATGCTTGCTGATTTTGTAGTACACTCTCGGATACTGAATTTACTTGACCTGAAATGTTAGCAGTCTTTTGTATATTTTGTGTATTGATTTAAGTCTTTTGTTAATTTATCAAAATCGGGTGTGACCATTTGGTAATGGGCCAACAATAAGCAACCTACATGTACTTCTTGTTTATCTATTGATGCTATTATCCTTTTATTCACCACAAAACCTTATAGATAACAGCCCATATACTATTTATTCACCACAAACCTGTAAATATATAACCTCTTATTATGCAACCTCTATCCTCTTTGATTCATACCTATGTCCAGAAAACTCCCTTCTTCCACTCTCCTATTCTACCTAATCAGTTGGTTAGCTATGTCCTTACTTCCATATTAAAATCCTTCCATGAATAACTTATAACTCCAGTAGTAGTGCTTGGAATGATTCACCTTTAAAGAATGTATGAAGCTACAACTTACATATAAAATTTAAACCACCCTCCTTTTCCCACTACAAAAAATACTCCCATTTTGCAACGGTTTTAGTGCAACGCTTATATGGATGTTGCAGAAACTATAATTTGCAACAGTTACGTAATGGTTGAAATAACCTTTTCTAAATTAAATATATTTGCAATGGTTAGAGATTAAGCATTACCTAATATACTTTTTACAACGGTTCATAAACGTTTGCTAAATATTTTTCATTTTTACAACGGTCAAGCAACAGTTTTATGAAATGTTGTCAAAGTGAGTTGAATGGGCAACGGTTATGCGAGGGTTTTAAGTATTTGTTACAAATTTATTGATATTTTGCAACGATTACATAAAGCCTTATAAAAGGCTCATTGTTAGCAACAGTTGCACAATAATTTTTGCAATCTGTTATGAGTGAGCTTATTATTTGTAATAATTGTGCAACGATTTATGCTACTAGTTGTATTTTTTGTTTAAAAACAATATTTATGATAACCATTGTCAAAAGACTATTACAAAAATATTAATTTTGCAACAGTTTGTTTATAGTCGTTGCAAACTCTATGTCCAATTTGAATTTTGTTTATACAAAATAGAGATTTAAGCATTAGAATTACTCATATTAATTGGTTCCTTGTTCGCTAACAAAAAATATTTGATAATTAATGTTTAACATCGATCCAAAATCTTCAATTGATGAAAATGATATAAGTACATATATATTATATATTTAAGTATTTACATACAAATGAGGGTCTAGCTTTGTGGTAGAGAGGAGGCATGTGATCCAGGAGGTCGGAAGTTCGAGCCCCAATGGTTGTAGAAAAAATTACTTGATATTGACCGTTGCCTATTAACTGCAACAATTTTTAACTGTTATATTGATTTTGCAATGGTTTTCGACCGTTGTAAGACACCCTGATTTCTTGTAGTGTCCATTGGGCACTCGACTTCATTCTATAAAAACACATGTATCTCAATGATACTTCCTTCTATCTTCTTGCTAGCCATTCTCACACATGGCCACACAGAGAGTTCTCACTATGGAACGACCCATTATTCATCTCAGTAATACAAAAAACCATCTTCCCTTATACATATTCCTTTGTAACCCATTCAACAAAAACCTTTCTCCTACACACGAGTCCATCAACATGCATCCATTATATACCACACAAAAATTTACACAACCAACTTCTTCACACAGATGATCCTCATATTACTCACCATTCATATATTAAGTAAAACCCTTTATGTTACAGATATACGTTTTTATACCAGAATGACACACGAGCACATGTCCATTCTCATTTGTATTATAACCCATTCCCTATTAGCCTACCACCTACTCTCCTCTTCCTCTTAACAGGCACTTGGTATTGAGATGCAACTATTACTACGGAACCCAAACACAACAATCATGCTATTAACAAGGCTACAACATGACTAATATCAATAGGATGGGGAGAGAAGGATTTGAGTTTCTCACCTAGGGAGGAGCAGAGAGCTTGCTGCTTTGGGACGTTGGTCGGGGCTTTGTGAGACGTCGCTATTGACGCAACGACTCATACATGCGAGAGGGATGAAAGCCTACGCTCGTAAGGTACATCGACGGATTTGTGAATGTCGAGCGACCGTGGCACCGGTAGATGTGATGCCAGATCAGAAAGAAGACTGCTACTGGGGGTGGTCAGGGGTGCCTTACCGTAAAGAACCTCACGTCTGTAGCAGGGACGAGGGTGCGGCTCGGTTGTGTTAGCCTTCGCCCCGGTCATTGACGCTCCTGTCGAGCTCAACGTGCAGCAAAGAGCAGGCGTGGCGACGACTGAGCTTGGCTCGAACTAGAAAAGGAAGGTTCGCCACGCTTGACGAAGTCCATTAATGCTTCGCTAATAGCCGGTGGCCGATCGCGTCATTATTCCGACAAGAATGGCTGGTATTTAGAAGAACACCACTGGCGGCCATGGCTTATGAAAAAGGGGGAAGAGAACAGGTTAATATATGGAGTGAAGGGTGTGAAAATATACATAAAGAGAAGGAGGAGAAGAGTAGCATCGCCAGCTGGTGGTATCCGCACGCGGCGTGCCTCGTGCTCCTGCTGGCTAGTAGAGAGGGCAGGCCTGCGCCGCTTGCAGAGATTCGTTCGGTAGAAGAAGAACAATGTCTTCGATTAGCCGTCGGATTTTAAAACATTGGATGCGAATTTTGGGTTGCGGGTTGTTGCCCGACCCAGACCCGTCTAGTTGAAGGAATGGGCTGCTATGTTGGCCAAGGGGTTTGTTAGAAAAAATGGTATCAATAAAAGGGGGCAGTGGGTATGTTAATGTATTAGGTGGGCTGGGGTTAATGTTGGGGAAAAAGTAAGGAGGGGAAAATATTTATAAAGGTATATGTGTATGCACATATTTTGTCACTATCATATTTTTAGAATAAGAATATTTTTGTTATTTTATATTATTTATATAGTGGGTATTTTTTTTATTTAACTAAACATGATTGTTGCATTTATTAGTTGACTAACCTATTTATTGGACCTTTGACTTGTGGATCCAATTAGACTAGACATGACCACTTGAGCCTACATTCTAGGATGAACAAACTTGCCACATTTAAGTCGTGTTAAGTCTAGTTTTGGAATAGAAATTAATCCAACACTTAGAGCACAACTAACCCTTCATTTAAGAGAGTGTTCATGACAACTTGAGGGGTAAAATGGACATTTTAGAAGGGTTTTAGGGCACCCTTCATGGCTGGTCATAAAAAGGGTTTACTCCTTCATCCTTTAGAAGCCTCTACTAACCCTAGAAGAATCCCTCTTCAAGCTCCCTTCCATTTCTTTCATTCCCACCATTAAAACTCCTCCAAATTCCCTCAAAACCTTCATAAATCTTTATCCTACAAGACAAGAAGCTTGGAGAAGAAGGAGCTCGTGAGAAGAAGTCCAAAGGATAGAGAGATTGTGTCAAACTTGGCACAAGAGCATCCCTAGAAGGTTTCATTGGGAATTCATCTCCTAATAGGTAAACCTTTGTTATTTTTGCATGCTTTGAGCTCCATTTTTGTGCATGACACTTGTAGGAACACTCACAAGGACTAGGGGTACACATGGGGAGAAGAGTAAGGCACTAATATTCATTTTGGTATATTTTATTTGGGATTTTTATGCCATCCTTGGAAAAATCCGAGGAGAGCCCACCAAGTATCTGTCAAAATGACAAATAGACTATTTTTGGTTTTGATTTCAGTTTTGTGCCCATGGTTGGCTTGGTGGTTCATTAGATAGTCATTTAAATTGGTTTCTAAGTATTTTCCTCACTAATGCATATATGTATATATGTGTTTTATATATATATATATATATATATATATATATATATATATATATATATATATATATATATATATATGTATGCACGTACTTAGGAGTGTGTGTTGCTATGGGATGTTAACTGTGCACTGTCTTGGGTGTGCACTATTGGGGAGTGAGGAGAGTGCAGTAGGCATGTTGGACTACAGTGGGCAGCCATTGCCTTGCCTGGACAGGATGGGGACTGCCTTCCCATTTCATAAGGCAGTGCCATTGATGAGAAGCATAGTGTTAGTATTGTAGAAGCATGGATTTTCACAACCAGAAAGCCCATGCGCCAGACACTACATGCGCTAGAACTCAGACGAAGAACTTCACAGCAAGATCAATAAGGATAGACATTTGAAGAAGGACTTTTTATTTTATATAGAAGTCTATTGCATGTCTAAGAAAAGGTTGTACAAAGGAGAACTTCTACAAAGGAAAGATCCTAAGTCTACAGCCAGCGGCTACCATGCGCCTTCAGATAAGCGCAGCGGCCACCATGCGCCTTCAGATAAGCGCAGCGGCCACCATGCGCCTTCAGATAAGCGCAGCAGCCACCATGCGCCATCAGTCAGGCGCAGCAGACCTCATGCGCCTCCAACCAGGCGCATCCTACCATATCTTCAGCAGCTCAGTTATGTACATCCAGCCCAGCTATGTGCATCCCTTCAGCCAAATTCTTCCAGCCAGGCTCACCTGGCCGAGCAGAGCCCAGCGCCGCTCTTCCAGCCAGGATCCACAAAGCATTTAACCCTCTGGCTGGAACCAAGGAAGAGAGGAGCACGGCAAAGCTGTGGCCAGGGGAGGCTTCGAAAGAGCCTCCAAAGCCCAAGGAAGACCGTGATCGAAATCATGGCACAAGGAAGCTCTCAACACAACCAGAGTGGGCGACACCCACTTTGAAGGAAGAGAAAGCCTAGCACCGCCATTCCGATCTACGGCTCTTCCCGAACAACGGAGACGAGGCCCGAGCATCCCTATCTTTGGATGCAACAGGCACCTTCCGCCTGCCTCGGAAGCCCTCGACTCCGTCTTTTAGATGTAACAGTCACCTTCAAGTGCATCGAAGACAACACAGCGTCTCATCTTCACCCTCGGGAGCACTTCGTCAACAGAATGCACCCGCATGTTCAAGTTCATATTGGAAGTACGTGAGGGAATGAGAAGCAAATCTTCTCTCCATGCCACTATTTATAGGCCGGGCAGATCAAACCCACGTGCCAAGTGGATGGCCCTCCGAATTCCATGCAATAAATTTACATTAAATGGATGAACCGGACGCTTCGAATTCAGCCAAACGGCTATTTATAGCACTCGAAGAGCGAGACAGCCGCATCATTAAAAGACATGTCCGATGCGCCAGCAGCGCATCACACGGATGCGCCCTTCGGTATCAGGCGCATCACACAGACGCGCCCTACAGTACTCGGCGTATTACAGAGGGTGCGCCCCCACACATCTCCATACCGAGTGGAACGCCAACCGATGCGCCCACTCAGCTATCCATCGAACGTCACCAACATTAAATGCTGAACTGACAGAGTTGGCAGCACGCCTCCCAAAGTCTGAACAGTCAACAGCTTTTTCAGAAAACGAAGCGTCGACAACGTCAGCATCATCATGACTTTATTTCGACGGCTACTGCCACGTGGCCACTCCACCATCAGCATGCGCCTCTACGGCCATGCGTCCAAATCAGCATGCGCCTCAAAAGCCATGCGCCTCAGACTGCTCTCTGATCCCGAAAGACAGAAGGAAAGTCGCCTGCATGCGCCTCAAAAGCCATGCGCCCCAAATGGTTTGTAACTCCTAAAGGTTATGAGCCGCAGCCTCCTCCTGCGCCCAATCCAAGGCGCAGCCCACCAGATCACTCCTCTCCACCAAATCCGAGATCTTCGAACCATGAGTCGACGACACGTGTCCTTTGACTCAACTCATCCAAGATTTCAGCAACGAAAAGATCTCCTCTCCGCTACGTGCCGGCTCACAACAGCAGTATGAAGAGTTCTCCCCCTCGATCAGGGCGCAGCATCCATGCGCCTCCATCAGCAACCTCCACGTGGCGTCCCCACACCGGCGCATCCTACATGCGCGCATGAGCAGCCAGCCTGCAAAACTATAAATAGAAGGATCATCTCCTTCACACACAGAGGACACACACACAAGGGACTCACAACACAAAGAGAATCCACAACAAAGAATCACCGGAGAGGCAGTTCTAGACACTCAACGTCTTCCTCCTCTCAGCAAGCTCTAGCATCCAGAGCAATCAACACCTTCAGAGAACCGATAACCGTCGTCAGCCGGTCAACGGAGTCAACGCATTACCACTCGCTCCATTGGCACTAAGGACCCAGCTTAAACAAAAGTGTACTTCTAGGACTACATCTAAGTCCTATATTGTATCACTGTTCTGTTTGTATTAAAATTTCAATCAAAACAATTTTAATGGCAAACAAGCTGGCGACTCTGCTGGGGACTTCTTTCTCCTCTACCGAGAAAGTCGTGTCACAGGCCGACGACGTGAAGGTGGGCTCCTCCCACAAGACGCTGGTAGTGCGCCTCAATCAACAGGCGTACGAGGAGTTTATTTCTGAAGGAAGTGCGAGTCCTTCGAAGCGGCTGTCGAAGCCGAAGAAGACCCGCGCAGTCTGGGTGCACAAAGTCGACGCCTCGGGCACCACCGTTGAAGGGGATGCGCCCGTCCAGCCTTCCCTTCCTGCTGACGTCCTCAGCAGTCAAGGTGCGCCCGCTGATGCAGCGCATCTCTCGGGGAAGCATGCGGCTGACCACGTTCCCCAGCCATCTTCCTCTCAGGCGAGGAAGATACGTCGACGGAGCAGGGGCACAACCAATGCCCCGCGCATCACTTCTGATGCGCCACAAAGAGCCTCTGTCTTTGACAGACTCACTCGCTGTAATGGCGAAGAGAATTTGGATGCTGAGTACTATGCACCCCAGCGGGCTGGTACGAAGAAATCCAAGGCGACATGGGCCATGTGCCACAAACATGCTATGCCAGCAGCCGGCCAGAGGCACGCGCTTATAATCACGCGCGCTGTCGATGGCAAGCTGTACAAGGTTGACTCAAGTGCTTCTGCACCAACAACGAGTCGACCTTAAAAGTCCTCATCTCGCTTGGACGCATTCACTGCGTGCACAACCAAGCCGAGAGAGGCAAACTCAGTGGTCTTGAACTCCCGCGCCTCCTCTGGTTGTGCGTTTGAGGTCCGTTCAAGTCACTTCAAATGCTGTGGTTCCCCCACTACCGATCGTGATGCCTGCTTGGTATTAGATCAGGGGGCGCAGCACTCACCCGACCACCCCGGCACTTGGCCCTGCCATGCGCCTGAGAGGGGTGTGAGGGTAGCACTCTCCTCCAACGACCTGCGCAACGTGATCACTCACAAGCGCCGGTCAGGAGAGTTGACCAACAAGCACGATGCACCTCTCACGGGGCACACTTGTGCAGTGGTCACCATCAACTGCTGTTGCAAGACGGCAGTACCGCCAAAGCAGTCAGTCTTCCAACGGCTACAATCATCGACACCCCTCCGACATCGCCTTGGGACGAAGGTGTCAGCAGAAGAGGAGCTAAAGGTTGCTTCATGCAACGTGATCTCCAACTCCTCATCTGTCCGGAAGACGACTGCCAATTCCTCGTCTTCATCCAAAAGACAGCCGAGGAAAACCAAGGCAGCTGTCTCGACCTCTGGAGTGTTCGAAGGCACTCGGTCGAGGAAGAAGTTCTTGGAGAAAGCTGGGGGTAGCCAGACCCTTGTCGAGCCTCCTTCCGAAGACGAAGATGTCCAAAGGACAGCTGCGACGGATCTTCATTAAGGCGAAGATGGCCTTCCTGAAGCCCCTCAAAATGACGATGTCCTTCAGGACACCGCCGGGGGTAGTGCTGGAAACGAAGAGGCCCTTCAAGACAGAGCTGAGGGCAGTCAGGCCCTTGCAGATGCGCCTGTCGAAGACGAACTCCAGAATGTGGCTGGGGGTAGCCAAACACCAGGAGAAGTGACTCCCCCATATGAGAGCGAGGCTGAGAGTGAAGCCTCAACTAATCCATCCACTTCCGGCCGTGTCATGACAGTATACATGACCGGGGGTGATCTTGAGACTGATGCGCCGCCATAGGACATTATCCAGCGCATAGACTCGCTTGAGATGCGGTCGGCCTTGATCAGGACACCTTCAAATGGTCCCGACCCAGGAGCCAATGGAGAGTCGAGTGTGCCCCTCCAACGGACACCCTCAGACACAGAAGCACCCCGGACGTCGGAGCCCTCAAACGCTCCACTCCGGGTGGTACCTCCTTCCCCGACTCCTAGCTCCACGGAGGACGTGGTCGAAATGATCAAAGATCTGCGGGAGCGCTTCGAGTCCAAGAACAGGCAGGAGGAGCGCCAGAAGATGGGCATTCCCCAGCCTTATCCCCTTGAGTGGAACAAGGTGGTTTATCCCCCAAAGTATAAACCACAAACACTCACGCCGTATGACGGGAAGGACTCTCCACGACGGTACCTGACGTACTTCCAGTCGCAGACAGGGCATCTTCCGAAGGAGGACGCGCTCCTCACCAGCATCTTTGTTGGGGCCCTGAAAGGGGTGGCGTATGACTGGTACTGCAGCCTTCCCGATAATTCCATATCGTCCTTCGATGACCTGACACGCCTCTTCCTCGACCGCTTCTACGACGGTGGAAAGGACATGACGATGGCGTCTCTCATTGAGATACGCCAGAAGGACAAGGAAACGGTTCGGGCATTCATCGAACGCTTCTGTCAGGCCTGCTTCAGGCTACCTCCAGGCATGCCGGAGCATGCGCTTCTCTCCGCTTGCAGTATGAACATGCTGCCTGCAGTAAAGCTCTGGCTTAACTCTACTCCCCCTCCCGACTGGAGCTCCCTAATCATCGAAGCTGAAGCTGCAGAGAAGAAGGCGGCCAATGCACGTCTTCTGGGTGTTAGCTTCCCCGCCTTTGACGATAAGGGGAAAAAGTCCGCAATCAACAACTTCGGATGAGAAACAAAGGGGAAACAGGCATTGACTGTTAATGCCTCGAAGGGCGCATCTGCGCCTACTCAAAAGCCTCCACTGGCACCGAGACCCAAGGAGGTTTATTCATTCAATGATGACGACACCCTGCAAGTCTTTGAGATACTGAAGCAGGGTGACAAGATCAAGCTTCCGGACCCGAAACGGCCCGATGAAGTCGGGAAAGTGGACAACCCGAGGTACTGTCACTACCATCGGTTTGTCGGACACCCGACCAAGGTCTGCTACGTCCTCAAAAATTACATCCAGCGCATGATCAATGCGGATGTAATCTCCGTCGACTACGAAGAGAAGACGGTGTCAGCTAATGTGGTGTCACTTCAGTTCGGCACCTTGCCGCCGACTACCACACAAGATGGCGTCGTCCCCATCCCTAAGGCGACAATGGAGGTGGTGAACTTGCCACCCACCCGTGACAATGTGAGTGGACTTATCCCACTCACCACATCTCGAGGAGAGGTCCTCTGGGTTCACCCCGACCTCGTCTCCGAGGTAACTCAACCGGAGGTACGCCCTACCTCCAAAGCAAAAGGTAGGAAGATCAAGTCTTGCCGCACGGTCTCTTCTTCAACGGAAGAGGCGCTTCCTGTGCAGATGCGTGCACAACAGAACTCCCAGCCCGGTGAAGCTGCCGCCGAAGTGGTGCCTCATGGCACCATCCCTGAGGAGGGTCCATCCAAACCCTCAGCAGCCAATAAACAAAAGCAAGTGGAGGCCCGTTTCGACAGACCTCTGCGGAAAGAAAATGCTTCGGGGCTAGCCAAGCCCCATAATTTTGACATTCTGGCACAACTGGCCAGTACTCCTGCACGCTTGTCTTTGTTCGAGCTCCTGCGTCTCTCCAAGGACTCCCGAGAAGCTCTCTGCGAAGCTCTGAAGGATGCCGAATCCTTTCTCAGTCAAATCAAGCAGCCTGAAGATCTCCCAACTACTTGTGCACACTGTCATTGTGCGGATGAAGTTATCCCAAACATAACTTTCACCCAACAAGACATGCTGCTCAAGCATCACCGACATAACCGACCGTTGTATTACACAGGGTACATCGGTTCGGTAAAGGTGAGCAGGATTCAGATCGATCCGGGGTCTTCCCTAAGCATCATTCTAAAGGCACTGCTATCAAAGCTGGGGATCCCAATGTACCGGCTGGCGCCCTCTAATACGACCATCAGTGGCTTCAACGCTAGCAAGAGCGAGCCACTGGGCAAGATCCGGCTGAAGTGTCACATCGGCAGCCTCAAAACTGAGGTGACTTGTTATGTGGTGGATGCCGAGGTCAACTACAACATCTTACTCGGACGACCATGGTTACATGAGTACATGGTGGTGCCCTCCATGCTCCACCAATGCATGAAATATGTATCCACCAACGACGTCATCCGGACGGAGTTTGCAGATATCGATCCCTTCAAAGGGATTGAGGCCTACTTCACCGATTCCGACTTGTACAAGCCATTTGACGAGGAGGAAGCCAACGACGCCGATGATGAAGCAGAGACGGCAATAGAGCCGGACTTGGAGCCCGAAATGACTCCCGACGCCCCCTTGAAAATCCGATTGAAGGACAAGCCTCCCCAGAAGGCGCCTCCAATGAGCATCAAGCTATCAGGGAAAGCACCGACTCACGAAGCTCCCCTGAAGATACGCCTCAAGGGAAAGCCACCTCAAACAGCGGCTCCCCTGGTGGTAAAATTACAAGGGAAGGCGCCACTCATCGGAGGCACAACCGAGGCACCTCTCAAGGTGCGTCTCAAAGGCAAGCCGCCGCAGTCATCCAAAATGCCGGAGAGGGCTCACATAACCCTCTCAGACCCCAAAGTCAGAGCGGTGGAGGACTCTCCTGATCCGGCCCCAGTGCTTACAGATGAGGAGCTTGGCGAATATATCTCTGCTGATGTAGACGCACCCTCCTTAGACAATGTAATCCCAAGGGATAAAATCTCGCACTTTATCAATAATAGAGTGTCTTTCAATTATTCTTGTCTTCCACACTGGAATGCCATGTATACATTAGACAACGCTCTACGGTCGTTGCAAACACAAATAACGACCGTCCACCATAATCGAGTGGCCCCGTCTCAAGGAGTCTTCATAATCCCCCCACGAAGCCGAGACGAAGGCACCATCATCTCGGGCAAAGTCGAGCGTCATCAGGACCTCCCGTCAATCGAGCCCGAACCTGATACCGGCAGAGTACAAGTCTATCGGTACACGGATACGGCAAAGCGCATCATCCAAAAGATGGGCTACGACCTGAAAAGCAATAAAGGCCTAAACTACGGCAAGGGTCGGCATCTCCCTGTCCGGCTTTCGATGCCCAATGGAAAGCCACAGGATTACTACAATCGGACTCGACGGAGGTTAGGCTATGTCACGCCGCCATCAACTCCAGAGAGTTCAGACGCAGAAGACATAGAACATTCCCACTCGTCTGAAGCATCGACGTGGGATTCCGATACCAGTATCGGATCAGTCTTTAGGAAAGTGCTGTCAGCTAACATGACATCGGCGCAACCTCAGAAAGATGAAGGCGAAGACCAACCGCTGGAACCCTTCGAAGAGGAACCCTGGGCTCAACGCCTAGGAGAACAATGGGAGTCTCATTTTGAGTTACGAGAACCTCCCACCGAAGACGAAGTCGAGCAGATCGACCTCGGGGATGGGTCTTCTTCTAAACCCATCTTTATCAGCAAAAGCTTGGAAGGAGAAGACCGAGAATCTTTAGTCTAACTGGCTAAAGAGTATATTGACATCTTCGCCTGGAGCTACGAAGACATGCCGGGTCTCGATCCACAGATCGCGATGCATAGGTTGAACATCTTACCAGATGCCAAACCTACCAAACAACAACAGCGACGCTTCCGCCCGGACATCATGAATGCCATCGATCAGGAGGTGGACAAGCTCTTGACCAGTGGCTTCATCCGTGAGGAACAACACCCGGACTGGGTAGCCAACGTCGTCCCTGTCACCAAGAAGAACGGGAAGATACGAGTCTGTATCGACTTCAGGGATCTCAACTCTGCTTGCCCGAAGGATGAATTCCTGCTCCCAATCACCGATGTAATGATCGACAACACATGTGGCTTTGAACGCATGTCCTTCATAGACGGGTATTCAGGCTACAATCAAATCAAGATGTTCCCCGATGACGCAAAACACACGTCATTCAGGACTCCGAAAGGTGTTTTCTGCTACACAGTAATGCCCTTCGGCTTGAAGAATGCCGGTACAACATACCAACGAGCGATGAGTACCATCTTCCGTCAACATCTTCGCAAGACAGTTGAGTGTTATGTTGACGATATCGCAGTCAAGAGCCGCCTCAAAAGAGATCACCTACAGGACCTGAGGACGGTCTTTGATCTCATGCGGGCACATCAACTCAAAATGAACCCCGCTAAATCCTTCCTGGGGGTTTCTAGCGGCAAATTCTTGGGCTTTGTCATCACGGCAAAAGGCATTCATGTCGATCCCGAGAAGACTAAAGCCATCCTCAACATGGACCCTCTGAAGAACCTTCGAGAACTTCGGGGCTTACAGGGACGTCTGGCATACATCCGGAGGTTCATAGCAAACCTCTCCGGTAAATGTCAACCCTTTACTCAGCTCATGAAGAAGGGAGTCTCTTACGTCTGGACAGAGGAGTACCAAAAGGCTTTCGACGACATCAAGGCTTACTTGACAGCCCGCCAGTCCTAGTGGCACCTGTCGCCGGCAAACCATTCCTCCTCTACGTCCGTGCCATGGATCATTCCCTCGGCGCTTTACTGGCTCAAAACAGCGATACAGGCTACGAGCAAGCAATCTACTACCTCAGTCGAACACTCATCGGGGCCGAACACCGGTACAACCCCGTTGAAAAGGAGTGCTTGGCTTTGGTGTTTGCCATTCAGAAGACTCGTCATTACGTCTCGGGCCAGACAATTCACGTCATCTCCCGAGTCAATCCACTCAGAGTTCTCATGACGAAGCCAGGGTCATTAAACTCTCGGCTGGCTACATGGGCGATCCTACTAACGCCATACAACATGGTGTTTGTCCCGCAGAAGGCGGTCAAGGGTCAGGCTCTGGCTGACTTTTTAGCTGCACACCCCATCCCAGAATCTTCAAAACTCTATGAAGACATCCCGGATGAAGTCCAAGAATCAAACGTCACTGAAGGAAGCCCCGTTTGGCGGATGTTCTTCGATGGCGCTTCAAGAACGGGCCCCAACGGCCAAATCATCGCAGGAGTGGGGGTAGTCTTGGTCTCCCCCGATCAGCTGGTCATCCAGCGCGCATACTCTCTTTCGAAGCCGTGCTCCAACAATGTTGCTGAGTACAACGTACTCGTCATGGGACTCCAGCTAGCACAACAGCTGGGGGTGGATCATCTGGAAGCCTACGGCGACTCGAAACTCGTCGTAAACCAGATTCGGGGGCAATACGAGGTTCGCCATGAAGATTTGATCCCTTACCATGAAGTTGCATTGAACATCATTTCAACCTTCACTGGGTTCTTCATCGAACATGTACCCCGTCTACAAAACTTGGAGGCTGACGCTCTGGCTGGCCTTGCAGCCTCATTGGCCGCGCCCCTTGGGACTCAACACTATGTCACGGTAACTGGCCGAGACTTGATTTGTCCCAGAAACAACCTATGTTTGTAAATGGCTCACGCCGTGCCGACAAACACCGATGTTAATGTCCGAGACTGGAGATTCCCGTTCATCGACTTCGCCGTCTACGAAATCCTTCCGGAAGATCCGAAGGAAGCCGTCTCAGTCAGGAGACGCTCTCTTCGATTCTACTACGATACAGCCACTAAAACGCTGTACCGACGCTCCTTCGACGGGCTTCTCCTTCGATGCCTGTCTAACGAAGAAGCGGCCGAAGCTCTTCGAGAAGCTCATGACGGAACTTGCGGAGCTCACCAACCAGGTCCTAAGTTGCAAGATCGACTGCGACGTATGGGCTACTACTGGCCAACCATGGCCGCCGACGCAGTGGAATATGCTAAGAAGTGCCATGCATGCCAACTTCATGCAAACTTCATACATACACCGTCTGAACCTCTACATCCTACAGTCGCCTCCTGGCCATTCGAAGCCTAGGGCATGGACATTGTAGGACCAATCACCCCTCCTTCATCAAGAGGACATCGTTTCATCCTGGCCATCACCGATTACTTCTCCAAATGGGCGGAAGCAGTCCCACTAGCGGAAGTAAAAAGCTCCAGGGTGGTCAGCTTTATCAAACACCATATCATTTACCATTTCGGAGTACCCAGGCGAATCATTCATGACAATGGTCCCCAGTTCATCAGCCACATTTTCAGCAGGTTCTGTGACAAGAATCGCATTCAAAACGTGGCCTCAACCGCCTACAATCTGGCAGCAAACGGATTGGCCGAGGCGTTCAACAAAACTATCCTCAGGCTGCTCAAAAAGGTCGTGTCATCCAACAAACGCGACTGGGACGAAAAGCTCGGCGAATGTCTTTGGGCCTACCGCACAACGGTACGGACCCCAACAGGCAACACACCATTTTCCCTGGTCTACGGGAGCGAAGTGGTACTGCCTCTCGAGATCCAGATTCCCTCACTCCGAGTAGCGATCACAAACAAACTCACAGAAGAAGACAATCAACGTCGTCGTCTGCGGGAACTGGAGGCACTTGACGAAAAGCGTCTCCTAGCTTAACAACGCATCGAACTTTACCAAGCCCGTATATCACAGGCTTTCAACAAGAAGGTCAAGCAAAGAACTTTCCAAGTTGGGGACCTGGTTTTAGCAGTCAGAAGGCCAATGGTGTTAACTCACAAGACACCAGGGAAGTTCGAGCCCAAATGGGAAGGACCCTTCATCATTGAGACGGTATACTCAAACGGTGCTTACCGCCTCGCCAAACCCAATGGGGACTTGTTCATGATGCCCATCAACGGCAAGTTCCTAAAGAAGTACTATTCTTGACATCCTCCAAGACATGTATTTCCCCAAACAACCTCTTTTCACAAAATCAAACGCTTCCGGAACCCAGCTGTTCCGTGGCATCCTTCCGTAGAAAGATAACCACGTCCACATTACCTCTGAGTTGTCTCTCTACATCCTACAAAGCGCAATCTTACACTTCGTGAGCTTACGCTATCCTTCATGTTTACCACGTCCACATTACCTCTGAGTAAACATCCCGTACAAACAACCCCTGCGTTGTTGTACATTGATCGCAGAACTTCCATGTCTACATCACCTCTGAGTTGTTCAGCATATCCTCCAGGATCATTCCTACCACGTCCATAAATACCTCTAAGTAGGAAGATTCTATCATTTGAACCTAATGATTGCCATGTCCACATTACCTCTGAGCAAACATGTTGGTTCCTTCAAACTTATTATCTGTACCTAAAAAACCAAGGTGCGCAAAAGATAATAGGTCCACATAAATCATCAAGTTTATGAGATCAAAAATGAACATATCACAAAAAAAAAGATAGTGTATTTCTTTATTTTTCAAAAAAAAAGGGGAGTACAGAAATACGCTATTTCCCCAGCAAGAGTTGCAAAAACACATAAAAAGAAACTACAGTCCCCGATCCTCTCCAGGGTGGGATGAGAGTTCTCTGACTCGGCGTCTCAGGTCGGCAGTGCGAGTTTCCACAGTCGCCTGGACTCAGAGCTCGGCTACTTGACGCATTAATCCGACAGCCTCAGCGGAAGTTTTACTCTCATACTTCTCATCAAGCTGTCGTCGCTGCTGAGCCAAAGCAAGGGTCCGCTGAGTAAGAGTCGCCTCCTCCTGCTTGAATGCCACGTGTTCAGCCAGGACACGATCAGCTTCTAGTTGAAGTTGGGCCCGCTGGTCTTCAAGACGGCGCATCTGAGCACCAACCTCTGCGATGCTAGCGTCCACCGTAGCCCGCTTCTCCGTCGTCTTCTCCATAGATTGAGACAACTGCTCCGCCGCAGCCTCAGTCCCAGCCACTTCACGCTCCCAACTGCTCACATCGGCTCGATGGGAAGCCTCGATTTCAGCAATCAACTTCCCTATCTCTGCATCTATCAAGACAGAGAGGTCATTTCGTTGGATGCACTGCAGTTCCGCGAGCCGCTCGTCCAGCTCAATCACCGAAACCTCCAGAATTTCGGCCATATGGTCATGGCCTTGGTGAATGCGGATCAGCTCGATACATGGCATTGCCAAAGCTTTTGCTGTCGCAAAGCTTCCCTTGCCATCCATCACTGCAAATACACCTTTCTCCAGCATTTTGTACACTCCCTCGACGAGGAACTTCAAATACTCATCGGCATCCGCCAGCACCTGCGGCGTCATAGCAGGAGTTGGGGGAGCTACTACAGTTTGCGGACCGGAGGAAGATCCGCCAACCTCGATCTGAGAGGTTTGAACCTCGGTAGCAATAGGCTCTTCATCAACAGGGGCCAGACTGCTAGCCCGAGGAGCCGAAGGAACAGAAGGAGCCGGCACATGCGTCGTGATAGTACCCCAAGTGGAAGGAGCAACAGAGGGTTCCACATCCTTACCCTTCTCAAGCCCGGAGAAATCACCGACGTCAACGGCCACCTCTTCTACCCCCGACGTTCTATCAGCATCAGCTACCTCCCCCGGCAAAACGGGGAGATCAACATTTATCTCCTGGCCAGCCCCAGGAGACAAGACCGGCAGAAGGGTCTCATTCTTCTCAAGTCCCTCTACAGGAACAAAATCTGTCGCTACCGCCTGATCGGTAGCCATCTCTATGTCCATGGTTGAAGCCAAGGAAGGATTTGGCAATGATTCAGCCGACCTCCCTTCATCATGACAAGGAGGAGAATCAACCCTCTCCTCTATCCTCACTGCTTCTGCTGCCCCCGCAACGGACCCTTGTAACGCTGGAGGGACGTCACCAGAAGGCGACGAGCTCCAATCCACTTCATCATCAGGATGCCTCGAGTCTGTAGGACCCTCAGCGTCCAAGGCCTCCACGGCAGATGATACTATCCCAGAAGTTGTTGCGACTTCAAAGTCAGGAGAAACTAAAACCTCCGCGGGAACATCTTCGGGACCCTCCTCCACAGGAGACATCATCATTGGTGGAATGCGCTCCTCAGAAGAGCCTGCCACCTCCTTCGGCTTACTGGTGCCCGGTTTCGAAGTACGAGACTTCTTCTTCAATCCCTACAAGAAGAAGAACATAAGTCGCCACAATGACATAAAAAAAAAACTGGAATTATAAAGTACTCCTTACCTCAGCGGGAGCTGAGCCCGTTGGCGTTACAAGTGGCGCTTCCGTAATCTTCGGGGTCGACGTCCTTCTCGACCTTTTCGGTACAGAAGAACCAGCTTCTGGGTCAGCCCGCCTTTTCCCGACAGACGGGTCTCTCACTGGTGCCACAGCAGCAGCCCGATACCCCGCCAATTCTGGCGGACGATATGACCGAGCTGCCACCAACATATTCGTTGTTGCCTCCAACTGGGTTCCAATGATGAAACTAGTCTCCCTGTCATAACCAGGAGACATAGTATTCATAGTGCAATACAGCTTGGCGGCCGGATATAAGATCGGCGGCCGAGGATTGCGAACTGGTGTGGTAAACTTAACGCTAGTGCATCCAGCGTTATAATACTGCCAGCCCCGGGCTCCATCCAGCAAACTCCCGATGAAGCCTAGACTGCTACTGGGATTCCGCAGCATTAGCTGAGTGTAGCCAAATTGACGAGCAAATCGGCTTGGCAAGTACGGTTCCAGATAACATCTGTTCTGATTACGGTAGACCAGGTGCGAAGGCCGGATACTCTGCAACCAATGAAAACTCCATTTCGGTAAAGTAACCGCATCCTCGCCAGAATCAACCAAATCCTGGTCGGCCTCAAAATTCTTGAAGATCGGGCCAACCTTCACGATTTCCCACCCCTGAAGGAAGGACAAAACCCTCCTACAAACGGGGACGCCAGTGTAAGACCACTTTTTCTTGTAGAAGCGGCGAATGAAGGCATCTCCTTCGACATGGTCCTCCTCAGGGCCAGGACTCATCACATTCGGATGATGTAAGATCAGCCACCCCATAAGATAATGGAAAGGCAGCTCAGCCCGGGGAAAGTTGTCATTATTACCTTTCTCATGGATCACATCATCAGCAAAAGACCTCAAACCGCGCAACAGGTTGCACACCATCGCGGGGAGGAGAGCTAAAGGTCGTCCAAAGGCCAACTTCACTGCAGGCAAAATGAGATTCCGATGTACCCTCTCAACGGCACTGGATCCCCCTGCAAATATGCAATCCCGGAGCCATATCATCAAGTAGGCCGTCAACACTGCCTTAGATGACATCCGGTGCGCGCAGTGCCAGAAACAGCTGTACGTATCCTTACCGCTCTCATTGGAATGCGGGGTCCTCTCGTCCAGCCGGGTTATTTTAGAACTCACTTCCGCGGGTTTCAAGCCCTGCGGAGTCGCAAACCGGATCCTCGAAGGATCCGCCAAATCCTGCCTGAAGACATAGTCCCTCCAAGCAGTCACGTGAGGCTGGGTCTTACCCTTGTCCCTCTGGTGTATCAGATAATGATGGCTCGTCACCTCCTTGAAAACGACCATCATCTCCGGGTCCTTATCTTCCAAGACCTGGATCTCTTCATTTGATGGGAAATATTCCTCGTACGGTTCCGAGCCCCAAGGAAGCTTGGACACTTCGTACATCTCATGAAGGGCCAATCCCAACTCCCCCACTGGAGTAAAGAAGCTGCCAGTCTGGGCGTTAAAAAGCTCCAAGAGCGCAAGGAACATCGGCTTATTGAGGTCCACGCCTGCCTGCGTGGCCCGAATGGCGGCAGTCAGCCCTATCTCTTTAAGCTCAACTTTGAACCTGGAAAGCACCCAGGAGGTCAACTCGTCCCACTTTGGGATGTAGTGACACCAACCTTCGACTCTAAAACCAGCTGTCGGATACGTGACCTTCGACGTCAGCATCCGATTTGCAAAAGTTGGGGCACTGAAGGGAAACGTGTCATTTGGGACTTCACTATAGATGCTCCCGGGACGCAAAGCTCGGTAACTGAACGAAGAACCGGCTCGTGAGGCGGTCAAGGTGTCTCGCTGGTTCGAGGTGGTGTCAATCGAAAGGGAACCCCCCAAGGCACCTCCTTGAGAAGGAGTAAGTTCCCAACCCATCCTTCTCTTCGAAGCTAGACGATAAAAGGCTGTCAGTGGCAACTGGCGGTCAACCTGCCGTATGTATAACATCATGCCCTTAGCAGCAAAGAACCAGTCTTCTCTGATCTTCAATATCTTCGCTTCGGAAGAGACTAATCGGTCGCCAAACAGAAAGGCAGGCTTTGAGAAAGTCACACCTTCAGAATCAGCAGACTTCAGTTTACCGCTCTCCATCATACTCTGGAGGAAAAGCGGCAACTGGACCTGGATTTGTAGCATCCTCTCACGAGGTTGGTCCTGAAGGATAGCATCCTTTGCAGGGTTGATCACCGCCTCATCAAAATCAACTCCCATCTGACAAAGAGAAGCGTCCAGGAGGACCTCATTCAACAAAGGGATCGTCATCGACACTGGCACAACAAAAGTGGAAGTCAGGCAAAAAGACAAAATATGTCAAGCAGACTGGAGCATTGCCAGGGTATGAACTCATGCGCATCTGCTTCGGCGCATCATCAGGGCATAGGCCCATGCGCGTCAGCATGTCTCGGCGCATCATCAGGGCGTAAGCCCATGCACATTGGCATTGGAGCTTCGGCGCATTATCAGAGCGTGAGCCCATGCGCGTCAGCAAAGGCTTCGGCGCATCTTCAGGGATTAAGACCCATGCGCGTCAGCCATTAAAACCTCGGTACATGATAAAGGTATAAACCTATGCACGTCGGCAGGATAGAACCTCGGCGTATCATCAAAGACCGAAGTCTATACGCGTCGGCAGTTAGGGCACAGGGCCCAAAGCAGAGACGAAACCCACCTGTCACCTCAGGACGAACGTCGACAAGAGTCGCAAGAGTGATAGGTACATCCTCATCGGCGGACTCCTTCGCTTTCTCCTTCCCCTTGCCAGCAGCACCGCGAGGAGTCTTGGGAGCCATTCTCTCGAGGAAGGAGAAGTTAGGGTTTTGAAGAAGAAACTCTAAAGAAGCAGAGGCACAGAGAAGAAGAACCCTTTCTCTCTCCAACTCTTACCTATTTATAGGGCTTGGTCGCACGCGTGAACAGATGACGTGTGATCTCAGTCGTCGCCTCGGGTTCTGTGCAAGGATAGCAGCAAATAAAACCAAAAGATCATCATTAATCTTTTCGGTTACCGAGGTACCATCATCATTAACTGAGAAGAGCATGTGCCCGAACAGGCATGCGCCCAGAAATTATGTGCCCTGACCTCCATGCTTCTTTTTCAAAGTATTCCAAAACTTATTCAAAAGTTTTGAAAACTTTGAAGGAGGTCTTGTAGAAGCATGGAATTTCACAACCAGAAAGCCCATGCGCCAGACACTACATGCGCTAGAACTCAGACGAAGAACTTCACAGCAAGATCAATAAGGATAGACATTTGAAGAAGGACTTTTTATTTTATATAGAAGTCTATTACATGTCTAAGAAAAGGTTGTACAAAGGAGAACTTCTACAAAGGAAAGATCCTAAGTCTACAGCCAGCGGCTACCATGCGCCTTCAGATAAGCGCAGCGGCCACCATGCGCCTTCAGATAAGCGCAGCAGCCACCATGCGCCATCAGTCAGGCGCAGCAGACCTCATGCGCCTCCAACCAGGCGTATCCTACCATATCTTCAGCAGCTCAGTTGTGTACATCCAGCCCAGCTATGTGCATCCCTTCAGCCAAATTCTTCCAGCCAGGCTCACCTGGCCGAGCAGAGCCCAGCGCCGCTCTTCCAGCCAGGATCCACAAAGCATTTAACCCTCTGGCTGGAACTAAGGAAGAGAGGAGCACGGTAAAGCTGTGGCCAGGGGAGGCTTCGAAAGAGCCTCCAAAGCCCAAGGAAGACCGTAATCGAAATCATGGCACAAGGAAGCTCTCAACACAACCAGAGTGGACGACACCCACTTTGAAGGAAGAGAAAGCCTAGCACCGCCATTCCGATCTACGGCTCTTCCCGAACAACGAAGACGAGGCCCGAGCATTCCTATCTTTGGATACAACAGGCACCTTCCGCCTGCCTCGGAAGCCCTCGACTCCGTCTTTTGGATGTAACAGTCACCTTCAAGTGCATCGAAGACAACACAGCGTCTCATCTTCACCCTCGGGAGCACTTCGTCAACAGAATGCACCCGCATGTTCAAGTTCATATTAGAAGTACGTGAGGGAATGAGAAGCAAATCTTCTCTCCATGCCACTATTTATAGGCCGGGCAGATCAAACCCACGTGCCAAGTGGATGGCCCTCCGAATTCCGTGCAATGAATTTACATTAAATGGATGAACCGGACGCTTCGAATTCAGCCAAACGGCTATTTATAGCACTCGAAGAGCGAGACAGCCGCATCATTAAAAGACATGTCCGATGCGCCAGCAGCGCATCACACGGACGCGCCCTTCGGCATCAGGCGCATCACACAGACGCGCCCTACAGTACTCAGCGCATTACAGAGGGTGCGCCCCCACACATCTCCATACCGAGTGGAATGCCAACCGATGCGCCCACTCAGCTGTCCATCGAACGTCACCAATATTAAATGCTGAACTGACAGAGTTGGCAGCACGCCTCCCAAAGTCTGAACAGTCAACAGCTTTTTCAGAAAAGAAGCGTCGACAACGTCAGCATCATCATGACTTTATTTCGACGGCTACTGCCACGTGGCCACTCCACCATCAGCATGCGCCTCTACGGCCATGCGTCCAAATCAGCATGCGCCTCAAAAGCCATGCGCCTCAAACTGCTCTCTGATCCCGAAATACAGAAGGAAAGTCGCCTGCATGCGCCTCAAAAGCTATGCGCCCCAAATGGTTTGTAACTCCTAAAGGTTATGAGCCGCAGCCTCCTCCTGCGCCCAATCCAAGGCGCAGCCCACCAGATCACTCCTCTCCACCAAATCTGAGATCTTCGAACCATGAGTCGACGACACGTGTCCTTTGACTCAACTCATCCAAGATTTCAGCAACGAAAAGATCTCCTCTCCGCTACGTGCCGGCTCACAACAGCAGTATGAAGAGTTCTCCCCCTCGATCAGGGCGCAGCATCCATGCGCCTCCATCAGCAACCTCCACGTGGCGTCCCCACACCGGCGCATCCTGCATGCGTGCATGAGCAGCCAGCCTGCAAAACTATAAATAGAAGGATCATCTCCTTCATACACAGAGGACACACACACAAGGGACTCACAACACAGAGAGAATCCACAACAGAGAATCACCGGAGAGGCAGTTCTAGACACTCAACGTCTTCCTCCTCTCAGCAAGCTCCAGCACCCAGAGCAATCAACACCTTCAGAGAACCGATAACCGTCGTCAGCCGGTCAACGGAGTCAACGCATTACCACTCGCTCCATTGGCACTAAGGACCCAGCTTAAACAAAAGTGTACTTCTAGGACTACATCTAAGTCCTATATTGTATTACTGTTCTGTTTGTATTAAAATTTCAATCAAAACAATTTTAATAGCAAACAAGTATCAATGAGAAGTTCATATCTTTTGGTCTTAGTCAGTGAGGAAATTAAGTGTCATATTCAAGTGTCATATGTTAAGGGAAGTGCACATCTGTGCACTAATGTGTGGGGAGCACTGTCATGGAGTGCACTGATAGAGAGAGTGTGTCCTAGCTTGACATTGGCCATTAGCTATAGGGCTGTGCACGATCCAGATACACTTGGCCATGGCAGGCTAAAACCTGTTGTGGACAGTCATATAGGCCACACATTTGGCCATTTGGCCATCAAGCAGGAAGTGATCTGCTGTGGCAATTACCACTGTCTTATGCTCAGGGTGCCAATCAAGTGGTAGTAACTTGGCTAAAGTCCTATGTGCTGGTAAGTTAGTGAGTATCAGTTAGGTTTGGTCAAGGGTGAGTGTCATGACTGGTTTGTGTGCGTGTCTAAGTATAAGGTATCGCTTGTATAGTATGTGTGTGTGTGTATATGTGTGTTAAGGTGAGTGTCCATGTATTAGTGAACAAGTGTAGGTCAGTGAGTAGCAGTCAGTGAGGTTTTGTATCAGTGCATTTGGTGTGTGTGTAGATAAATTAGAAGTGAGTGACAGTTGAGTATTGTGCTAGTGTCATGAGTGAGTGAGGGTGTGTCTTAAGTATCCTAGTGTCTGTGTTAGGGATGGTGTGAATCGCACACATGTAATGTGAAGTACAAGTCTTGAATTAGTGTTTAGTTGGGTTCTTTCTAGTGAACAGTGTTGGTATCAGTCCTAGTATCCTAGGAATCAGTTAGAAAGTGTGTGTGTGTCAAGCGTGTGAGGGATCTATGAGTGAGTCCCTTGTAATGGGTTGAGTGCAGGCTTGTATTAGCTTAGGTTTGGGCCATTTAGCCACTGTCCAGGCTTTAGAAGCAATAGTAGCTGCTTTGGCAAGCAGCAACAATAGTTGGCCATGCTAGGCCAGTGCAGCAGCATGCTCACTTGGCAGCTTGCCCTAGCAGCAGGAGATCTATGCTTTGGCTAATAGGCCAGGATTGGGTGGAGTGTTTAAATAACACTCAGGACAGTCCAGTAAGGAATTGTCAAGTGGCCGCTAGTGGATGTTCATGACATGGTGTGTGTGTGTGGTGGTATTGTGAGGGGTTAGTAGGTTAAGAAACTGAGAGGTATTACCTTAGATAGGTAATAGGGTTTACCTACCTAATAGAGTAGGATAATGGATAGGTAAGGTATTTCCTAATCTAGGTTAATGTAATAAGAATTTCCTTAAGAGTTGCCTATATGGTTGGTTAGGCAAAAGTTTTACCTAATAGACAATAGGAAATAGGGATCACCTATCTAAGGTTAAGGTGAGGTCACTACTATAGGTAATGAGAATTTCCTAAATTTAGTAAGGTAAGAAGATACCTATCTAAGTAAGGTAACCCATAAATAGGGAAAATGTCTCATAGGATAATATCAAAATGTAGGTAATATCCAGTATACATATAGATAGGGTATCTAGGTAGGTAATGACTTGAAATTGGTTAACCTAACCTAGATTGACTTGATTTGACTAGAGTTTGACCAGGGTTGACCAGTTGACCCTAAAAGTCAACTTTAAGTCAATTTGACCTAGAATTGAGCTAGATTTCATATCACACACTAGAAAACCATGTTTAACACTATTAAACACCAATTAACAATGTATATCTCATCTATTGGTTTTGTGACTCCACTTTGGGCCTCGATTCACATTTATTGCTCTGGACCACAGGCGAGTACATTCTCTGATAGTTTTTATTATTTGATTACCAATATAATTCAAGTATTTAGAAATGTTACTTATAATTTTTGACACAAAGGTACACGGATTGGTATTATCATTGGATCTTCAGTCATGGGATGTTACCTTAATTCATCGCAATCGTATCAGATACTATCCTCATTGGTATTAGATAACATTGGATACTATTGGATGACACTGTAATACATTGGCTAGTAACATGTCATGGTTGGATCCATCGTATCAGTCGGGGCGGGGGAAATACGAGTTAGATAAGTGATCAAGAACTATCTGCAAGTAGTATAAATTATTAGCCACTAGCTATTATACACTTCACGTATGGTTGAGCTAGCCTTCCTTTGTGTAAATTATTGAATCTCCCAAGCCGATCACATATCTAATTTGGTATTCCAAAACATATTGTCTGTTATAGTTTCATACTCAGTTTACCAGCTACATTGCTCTATCTCTGATATGGTAGTTCCTCTTCCATTACTTTCTCGCACAAATTATATTTTAGATTATATTGCCTGTCTCTTTCCATTATAATATTGCCTTAGATATATTTTCCTTATCGTATATAGCATTCTCTTTATCACTGCATTATAGTTTTTGTCAATTAATTGGAACTGCTATTTGGGTTGAACTTTGCTCCAATCCTGACTGGATAATATTTTTCAGAGTATTTAGAGGACTGACGACCATGCCCATGATGTTTTCTTTGGAGCCGGTGCTCGCTGAGGGTGCACCTCTAGTAGTGCTTTAGCTGGTAGCTAGGGTTACTGGACCTTGTCTCCAGTTTATGAGTTTGAGATGTTATATTTTATTCATGATATGTATTGTTTGGACTTAAGACTTCTAGACTTTTTGTGTTGTAACTTCTGTTGCTATTCAGTTTTATATCCTTTATCTCTATCCAAATATCGTGTTTTATTTTCCTTTAGAACTTGTGTTATACATTTCATGTCATATTATTCCTCCGTACAGAGATGACTGGTTACATTTCATATTGTTAGATGCTAGATATTATAGACAACCTGTACAGCATTCTACCGCCGACACTGCGGCGTAGGCTGGACGTACCCATGACTCATGCCCGATTTTTGGGTGAGGGTCGTGACACATTTTTGTGGTGGCCCTAGCAGGTTGAGGTCGCAACTAGTGTAATTTTGTAGTAGTATTTGACTTAGAGCGCTGCTACGAGCCTGCTATTAGGATATAGGATTAGGCTATATTAAGAGTTATCCAAACACAATTAGGAAACTTTCAAATCTTTTGATTTTAATCCTTTATTATAATTTTCTTCAAAAATCAATTGTCCTTCCTTGATAACATCTCATATTGTGCCATATTGATTTCTTTTGTCAATTTGACTTTAGGATGCCGGAGACCAGATTGCAACACTCTGGAACCATTGTAGCGACGGAGAGGTCTGCTACTTCATAACCTCCTCCTCCAACTGCGGGAGCTGCAGCTCCTGGAATTGCTCCTTCTGTTTCTCCCGTCCATACGAGAGTGTCAGCAGCTCCTGTGGGTGTTCCTCCACCGGCCCAGAGATTGTCTTCGTGCAGCCGGAACCTCTTCCTCCACCTCCCCCATCGACTGATACAACATAGATGTTCGCATTATTCCAGCAGATGATGGAGGCACAGAGAGCTCAGGCTGTGGCACAATAGCGAAAGGCTGACGTGTTGCGCCAGAGCATCGATAGTGCCCACCAGTTGGCACTTGCCGTAGTAGAGAAGGTGGCTACTTCTCTGTCTCAGGGCGCTCCCGCCTAGGAGCAGCAGCAGCAAACGAGGCAGGTTATTGTCAAAGACTTCAAGAAGATGTTCCCTCGAGAGTTCAAGGGAACGGAGGGGATCCTTTATGTCGATGACTAGCTAGAGGATATAGACAGGAGTTTACAGTTGGCTCAGATTCCGAAGGAGCTGCGGGTAGCAGCAACGCTAGTCAGCTCTTCGATATCACTCTGACTTGGTATCGTACAGACCCCGACTGACAGTGACGGGTCTGACATAGGATACCTTCAGAGGCTATTCAAGGAGAAATTCTTTTCTGACGTGGCTCTTAGTACACTAGATGGCCAGTTCCATGGCCTGGTACAGAGAAACTTGTCAGTAGATTACTATGTCGCTGAGTTCTTCCATCTGAGTCGGTTCGCCAAGGGTATGGTTCAGGATATAAGAGAGAAGGCCTGTAAGTTCAGGAGGGGCCTAAACAGCGGGATCAGATCTCGTAATTCTGGGCGTCGTACGGCTACCTTCGAGGACATTCTGATGGATGCCCAAATTGCGGAGGAGGATTTAGGCCTCAGGCCCAAGAGAGGCAGTGACGTTATAGGTGGTACTGGCAGTAGTACGGTGTCATGACCCACTCCCGAATAATCGGACATGAGTCGGACACGCCCAGTCTTCGTCGTTGGACACGACGAAGTAAGCTGTACCAGTCTAGGGAAATCTAACCAGATAATCATGAACAAGTATGAAATCATAGCATCTATAAACGTATCCCAAAATAAAGGTAAAGTACAAGTCTCAGAATTTATTACTTTCCAGCAAATGAAAGATAGAGTCTACTAGTCTCAAAATACATGGAAAATGTAAAGTGCTAATGGTAAAGCTCTAGGCTTCTACAGCCTCTAAGTCAAGTGCAACTCCAGCTGGCTCTCCTGCATCTACTGGCTCTCGACCATAATATGTGTCGCACAAAGCCTCCAACTCACCTGCAACATATCCTATTCAGAAGCGGAGCAAAGTACAGTTCTAGGTAATGAAACAAGAACATGATATGAAACTGAGTACATGAGTACAGGAAAATGAGATACATGAATGAATAGGAAAGTACAGAAAATAAGTACAGGAACTATAGTACAGGAATGTAAAGTACAGGAAATATAAAGTACAAGAAATGTAAAGTACATGAATGAAACTATAATCCTGAAGTACTAGACATGATAAGTACACAATATTTGAAATACATCTAGTCCATGTGACCGGCTGGGGTGAGTACAAGAGCATGCACAGGAGTACATGAATATTGTACGGCTTAGGGCCCGCGTGCACGATGCGAGGCCTAAGCTATTTACATGAATATAGTAACCGAAATTTGGTCACATGGCTAGTGTATTTCCCCACCCGACACTAGTAAGTACAAGAACACGATAGTACAGGAGTACGTGGGTACATGATATCGTGTCATGTCGTGTCACAAGAGAGGTACAAGATATGTAAATGTACAAAATCATAGAAAAGTACTAGCCTTGCTCAGGTGATCAAGGTAGTGGATAGAGCTGGATGTCCTCCTGTTTATTTGGTACAAGTTGATTAAAGTCCAGATAATTCTAATTATTCATTGTACTTATATATATCAACCAGAGTTAATAAAATACATTAATTGGTTTAGTTATAACCAAAATTTATTTAACTCTATCTATAATTATTATTAAAACACTCTAGATCTCCCCCTCAGGAATGTAAACCTAGAATATAATTTTCTAATATAAATAATTTCAAGTAGTAATAAAATCCTAACTCAACATGAAAGTATTTGCTAAGTATTAACCAAAATTCCTATGGAAAAGTCTAACTGATATATGGGTCTTCAGTTCTCAATATTGAATCAAGACATGAATATGCAACCCCAAGTTCTTCACTGAGCCAAGCATTTGATAGGAAAATTCAGCTCTAGTAACAAAATACTGATACGAAAATTTAGATTTATCTATCCAAACCCAGCACTGCATATGCAATTTCAATCAAAGGACCTATAAGCTCAAATGAAAAAGAAACTACTCAGTCATCCCAAAGACCAACTCTACACCACAAGAAGCAATAATACTTTCGGCTACACTCATTAGTTCAGAAGAACAGGATTGTTGCTCTACTCCTTTGGCCAGCAAAACAATATGAAATAATAAGGTTATCATTAAACTAAATCTCAAATCCACAAAATCATATACAGAACTTCTCAGGTTCCTCAAAATAATATACAAATTATTTATATTTAACTAGCAAAAATATAAATAGCTACTCAGCACCCCACCCTGCAAAATCCCAACATCGAACTCGCACGCATGAATTGAGTAGAACTGTCCTTGAACACAGCTACAGAACTGGCATATAGACACCATGGTACTTGGACATGCAATACCGATTGGACACGATGGTATCCTGGAACTCACTCTAGACACGAACACAGCTACAGAACTGGCACAAGCCGTACCCCACTCGACCGATCCTGACCAACATCCCACACTTAAAACTGGAAATAAAAGTAATAATCAATAGGACAATGACATAGGAAAAAGAAAATAGTGGAATCAGGAACACACCCCCGTGTCGGATACTATCCTCACTCAAAAGCTCCACTGCAGCATCGAACGAACAAGTCCAGATTATGAAGAGAATGAAATATCCGACTAATTGATACTCGACTTCAAGGATTTGCATCAATAGTTACAAAATGCTAAAATTAAACAATTACCAAAATTCGATCCAATCGCTCTACTAGAGGTTGAATTGATTGTCGATTCCCCGATCTAAAACACCCTGTTCGAAATCATTCAAACACCATAGTTCGTAAGAACTCATAACAATCCCCCTTCATAGATCGAATAATGAAAGACCAAACTTACTGATGAGACGTTCGTCGAACTCAGTGAATGAGATCCCATTCTGATCTGCTCAGAAATTTCAAGATCTCACAGATCGATCTCTGGTGGTGAACCTCCACGAGAAGAAGGAGAAGAGTGATCAACCCCAAAATCGAAGAACAAAACGCACAAAAAAAATTGAGATTCAAACGTAGAGCATGGATGAAAGCTTACTGTGATTTGAATAATCGGTCAAAGGAGAGGTAGAACGTCTGGATTCGTTCGACGGAGAATCGCCTTGCTACTGCCGCAGAGACGAACGTCACAGGAACTCGAGCTTCGCCGTGCATGAACGGAACATCGTCGGAGTAGTCGATCTTCGCACACAAGGCCGCACGTCGGAAGGTCGAAGTGCTGCTGGAGAAAATCTGTTGTCGGAGACGTCGCCGGAGACTCGCTCGACCGCCACCGCTGCCGGAGCCCCGCCTAGGGTTGCCGCTGCCGAGATCGGCCGAGAGAAAAATAGAAAAAGAGGAACTGGAGATTTGAGAGGACTCAAAACATTGAGTCTCTCTCTCTCTAGCCGAGATTTATATAGGAGAAGTAAAATTTTCACTTCACTCCCTCCACCTAAAGGCAAATATGCAATTGAGCCCTTCCCCTTTTCACTATTTACAAAATATGTTAAAAATCAGTTAGCAATCAATTAGTGGGCCCCAAAGTTTGTTACAACAAACTTTCAAATTTAAAAATAATTCCCGCTCTAACTAGTTTCTCTCCAAAATCAATAATCAAAATATTCATTATTTAAAGCTAAACTTTTATTATTAGAAAAATTATTATAATTTCTCAAAATAGGAAAGTGGAGTTACATACGGGACCGACAAAGTGCCCCCAGTTTCTGCATTAATCATTCTAGTTACCACAACAATAGTTCCAGGCTCCAGCTAGGGCCCAGGTTCAGCAGTTTTATGCACCGATATGAGCCCCAGTACAACAAAATTAGCAGCAACCTCAGATGTAATTTCAGCCAGCTCCCACCTGTACCTACTGTCGGAGGTCAGGCCATACTTCGGAGGTGTGCAGAAAGAGGTTGGAAGCATATTTGCATTGTGGATCAACGGAGCATCTAGTAAGGGATTGTCTCTTAACCCTTCATCGTCCTGGCCAGTGTCCAGATCAAGGATAGGGAGATGGAGTTAGGCCACCTGTGGCGCAGCGTCATGCCCCACACCAGCAGAGGGAGATACCCCAGCAGGGCAGGGCTTTTGTATTGACGGTCGAGGAGGCCGATGCTACAGGTGATGGGTTAGCATGTTTTGTTGTTTTGTTCTTTCCTTCCTATCTTGCTCCATGAACTGTTGAATCGTAGTATCTTATAGTTGCAGTGCTGATCTTCTTGCTAGAACCAATGATAGGAATTGTAATATCGTGACCAGTAAGACCATAACCATGTATGTTTGTTTTTCATTCAAATGAATTTTATGATTTAGATAGGACTTCTTGGACCATGATTATTTGGGGCTTGGCCTAGAGAAGAGTGCAACCAACTTAAATTTTGAGGACACAATTTTTCTAAGGGGTTAAGATTATCACTACCACATTTCCAGAATAAGGGTATTTTTGTCATTATACATAATTTATATAGTGGGTATTTTTTATTTAACTAAACATGATTGTTGCATTTATTAGTTGACTAACCTATTTATTGGACGTTTGACTTATGGACCCAATTAGACTAGACATGACCACTTGAGCCTACATTCTTGGATGAACACAACTAGCCACATTTAAGTCGTGTTAAGTCTAGTTTTGGAATATGAATTAATCCAACACTTAGAGCACAACTAATCCTTCATTTAAGAGAGTGTTCATAACAACTTACGGCGTAAAATAGATATTTTAGAAGAAGTTTTAGGGCACCCTTCATGGCTGGTCATAAAGAGGTTTTACTCCTTCTTCTTCATCCTTTAGAAGCCTCCATAAATCCTAGAAAAAGCCCTCTTCAAGCCCCCTTCCATTTCTTTCATTCCCATCATTAAAACTCCTACAAATTCCCTCAAAACCTTCACAAATCTTCATCCTACAAGACTAGAAGCTTGGAGACTAAAGAGCTCGTAAGAAGGAGTCCAAAGGATAGAGAGATTGTGTCAATCTTGGCACAAGAGCATCCCTAAAAGGTTTCATTGGGAATTCATCTCCCAATAGGTAAACCCTTGTTATTTTTGCATGGTTTGAGCTCTATTTCCATGCATGATACTTGTAGGAACACTCACAAGGACTAGGGGTACCCATGGAAAGAAGAGCAAGGCTCTAATCTTCATTTTGGTATATTTTATTTGGGGTTTTTGTTCCATTATTGGAGAAATCTGAGGAGGGCCCACCAAGTGTTTGTCAAAATGACAATAGACTATTTTTGGTTTTGATTTCAGTTTTGTACCCATGGTTGGCTTGGTGGTTCATTAGATAGGCATTTAAATTGGTTTCTAAGTATTTTCCTCACTAATGTATATATGTGTTATATATATGTATGCATGTACTTAGGAGTGTGTGTTGCTATGGGATGTTAACTATGCACTATCTTGGGTGTGCACTGTTGGGGAGTGAGAAGAGTGTAGTAGGCATGTTGGACTATAGTGAGCAGCCATTGCCTTGCCCGTGCAGGTTGGGGACTGCCTTTCTATTTCATAAGGCAGTGACATTGATGAGAAGAGTAGTGTTAGTATCAGTGAGAAGTTCATGTCTTTTGGTATTAGTCAGTGAGGAAATTGAGTGTCATATTCAAGTGTCATGTGTTAAAGGGAGTGCACATCAGTGCACTGATGTGTGGGGAGCACTGTCATGGAGTGAAATGATAGGGAGAGTGTGTCTTGGCTTGACATTGGAATTAGCCATAGGGTTGTGCACGATCCAGAGGCACTTGGCCATGGCAGGCCAAAACCTACTGTGGGCAGGCCACATAGGCCACGTATTTGGCCATTTGGCCATCAAGCATGCAGTGACATGCTGTGGCAAAGCAGTGGCCAATTGGCCACTGTCCTGTGCTCGGGGAGCCATTCAGGTGGTAGTAACTTGGCCTAAGGCCTATATGCAGGTGAGTTAGTGAGTATCAATTTGGTTTGGTCAAGGGTGAGTGTCATGACTAGTCTGTGTGTGTGTCTAAGTGTAAGGCATTACTTGTATAGTGTATATGTGTGTTAAGGTGAGTGTCCATGTATTAGTGAACAAGTGTAGGTCAGTGAGTAGCAGTTAGTGAGGTTATGTATCAGCGCATTTGGTGTATGTGTGGATAAATTAGGAGCGAATGACAGTTGAGTGTTGTTCTAGTATCATGAGTGAGTGCGGGTGTGTCTTGAGTATCTTAGTGTCTGTGTTAGACATGGTGTGAATCACACACATGTAATGTGATGTGCAAGTCTTGAATTAGTGTTCAGTTGGGTTCTTCCCAGTGAACAGTGTTGGTATCAGTCCTAGTATCCTAGGAATCAGTTATGAAGTGTTTGTGTCAAGAGTGTGAGGGATCTATGAGTGAGTCTGTTGTATTGGGTTGAGTGCATGCTTGCATTAGCTTAGGTTTGGACCATTTAGCCACTGTCCAGGCTTTAGCAGCAACAGTAGCTACTTTGGCAAGCAGCAACAACAATTGGCCATGCCAGGCCAGTGCAGCAGCATGCTCACATGGAAGCTTGCCTTAGCAGCAGGGGATCCTGCCCCCTATGTTTTGTGCTGTGCTTTGGCCAATAGGCCAGGATTGGGTAGAGTGTTTGAGTAACACTCAGGATAGTCCAGTAAGGAACTGTCAAGTAGCAGCTAGTGGATGAATGTATGAGAGTGTACAGTTCATGCCATAGTGTGTGTGTGTGTGTGTGTGTGTGTGTGTGTGTGTGTGTGTGTGTGTGTGTGTGTGTGTGTGGTGGTATTGTGAGGGGTTAGTTGGTTAGGAAACTTAGAGGTATTACCTTAGATAGGTAATAGGGTTTACCTACCTAATAGAGTAGGATAATGGATAGGTCAGGTATTTCCTAATCTAGGTTAAGCTAATAAGAATTTCCTTAAGAGTTGCCTATATGGTTGGTTAGGCAAAAGTTTTACCTAATAGACAATAGGAAATTGGGATCACCTATCTAGGGTTAAGGTGAGGTCACTACCAAGGATAGGTAATGAGAATTTCCTAAATTTAGTAAGGTAAGAAGATACCTATCTAAGTAAGGTAACCCATAAATAGGAAAAATGTCTCATAGGGTAATATTGAATGTAGGTAATATCCAGTATACATATAGATAGGGTATCTAGGTAGGTAATGACTTGAAATAGGTTAACCCAACCTAGATTGACTTAATTTGACTAGGGTTTGACCAGGGTTGACTAGTTGATCCTAAAAGTCAACTTTAAGTCAATTTAATCTAGAATTGAGCTAGATTTCATATCATACACTAGAAACCCCTGTTTAATACTATTAAACACCAATTAATAATGCATATCTCATCTATAGATCTTGTGACTCCACTTTGGGCCTCGATTCACATTCATTGCTCTGGACTGCATGCAAGTACATTCTCTGATAGTTTTCATTATTTGATTACCACTATAATTCAAGTATTTAGAAATGTTACTTATGATTCTTGTCACGATGGTACACGGATTGGTATTGTCATTAGATCTTCAGTCATGGGATGTTACCTTAATTCATCACAATGGTATCGGATACTGTCCTCGTTAGTATTAGACAATATTGGATAATATTGGATAACATGGAATACATTGGCTAGTAACGTGTCATGGTTGGATCCATTGTATCAGTCGGGGTGGAGGAAATACTAGTTAGATATGTGATAAAAAATTATCGGCAAGTAGTGTAAATCATTGGCTACTAGCTATCATACACTTCACATATGGTTGAGCTAGCCTTCCTTAGTGTAAATCATTGAATCTAAGCCGATCACATATCTAATTTGGTATTCCAAAATACATTGTCTGTTATAGTTTCATACTCAGTTCACCAGCTATATTGCTCTATCTCTGATATGGTAGTTCCTCTTTCATTACTTGCTCGCACAGAATACATTATAGATTATATTGCCTATCTCTTTCCATTATACTATTGCCACAGATATGTTTTCCTCATCGTATATAGCATTCTTTTTATCACTGCTTTATAGTTTTTGTTAATTAATTAGAACTGCTATTTGGGTTGTACTTCGCTCCAATCCTGACTGGATAATATTTTTTAGAGTATTTAGAGGACGGACGACATGCCTAGGAGATTTTCTTTGGAGCCGGTGCTCGCTGAGGGTGCACCTCTAATAGTGCTTTAGCTGGTAGCTAGGGTTACTAGACCTTGTCTCCAGTTTATGAGTTTGAGATGTTATATTTTATTCAGGATATGTATTGTTTGGACTTAAGACTTCTAGACTTTTGTGTTGTAACTTCTGTTGCTATTCAGTTTTATCTCCTTTATCTCTATCCAAATATCGTGCTTTATCTTCTTTTAGAACTTGTGATTGAGTTATGCATTTTATATATCATATTATTCCTCTGTACGGAGATAACATGTTACATTTCATATTGTTAGATGCTAGATAGTATAGAAAACCTATACAGCGTTCTACCGTCGATACTGCGGCGTAGGCTGGACGTACCCACGACTCATGCTCGATTTTTGGGTGCGGGTTGTGACATATTTGGCTCTACTAAAATGGTGGGGTGTATACGGGTTAGGCTTAGAGTGTTTATAGGTTAGGAAATATTATAGTTGGGCTTAACAGAAGGTGCATTAGAAATTTTAGGATAAAGAAAACATTTGTATTAGTTAAGCAACATTTTAGCCTATAAATACATTAGCTAAATTCCATCTATTAGCCAGCTTATATCACTATTATATATTTACTGTAACATATAAATCCTAGTTTGATATTTATAAATATAAAAAAATTCCTAGGTTACAATATTACTATTTAAGGATTAATACTAATAATAATAACTTAGATGATGAGAATAGTTATAACATTAAATAAAAAAATAGTCCTAATATTATTAACACTAATATCACTAGAATTTGGTGTCATGAGAGGGACCGCATGAATTTGAGTTGGATGTTTGGGTTTGATTGGGTTAGATTTAGGCTTGGAGCGACCATGACTACAATTTAAGTCATTTATGATCGTTGATAAAATAATAGCATGCGGGAGATCGATTGAATGGCACACAAGTGGCATGTGTGTAGTAGACGCAAAATATGTCAAAATCATATATTGGATAGATTAGATTGGATCGATGTCTAGCCCCGAATTTAAATTGGAAGTTAGGTCAAGTTTTACGGTAGATGATCAAATGGCCTAAATTGACCAGAAAATTGTGCGAAGTAAATAGAATATAAGGGAACAATTTTGAGTGGGATATGATATATCAAAATGAAGATAATCTTATCTACTGCAACACTCATAAAAGAAGTTTCGAGAAATTGACATCCCTGGTGCTCCAAAAATTAAAGTCACGGAAGGTACATTCAATGATCAAAATTAATTATAATAAAATTATTTATGGAAAAATAATTCATTCAAACTAAAATTAAAAGAGCCCTATAATTCAGGGGACTTACGTCCTACCCACCTTAAAAAATTTTGTCCTCAAATTACACTTACGCATAGAGTAAAAATGTTAGAAGATATATATCTAAAGGAGTCGAGTACGACTAGTCGTACATGGTTCATGTGGGACGTTAATGCCACTAGTATCTGAGCGCTAGGGTATGCTAAACTCTCAACTCATAAATGCAACAACCATCTATGGTCGCAATTCCATTAGTAAGGTTTTTCTGGGATAACATATTTCCTAAGAAGAAATACGAGAATATAGGTATTATGAACTGCAATAATCTAAGGAAAGTTAGGTACTATCATAGAACCGTTGGTCAATAGCTCTTATAAGGGAATTACTATCAATTCAATGCTACCCCTATATGTGTCAAGGTATCATAGGTTAGAAGAAATTTGGCAAAATTTGGCTCTATTGGACATAGTTAGAGCGAGGTGGCATAGAGGGGTTTATAATTGCATAATAAGGGAACAAGTTCGAGAGAATTGCGAACAGAGAAGTTGCAGTAAGAAAATCATGATAAGCTTATGAGTGATTTTCACGAGAATAAGGCACGACTAGGTAGGCACTTGGTCAAGAAATTTTGGGAAGTAACGGTGCCTATGGTAATATGATTATTAGGCACAAAGAGGCATAAAAACCAAGGATTGATTTTGAGATTATAACACGATTAGGTAAAGGGTAAGATCATTCTCGATCTCATAGTTAGAATAATCACGAAGTTGTGATCGCTAAATATATGATGAAAGGATAGTGATATGGTCTACAGCTACGACTCCAGGTTACTTAGAATAATCTGATAATCAAATAAGCTGAAGAAATTGCACACCTGTTCATACTACAGTTTAGTCTATCCATCAAGTTCCTAGGATAACACATGATTCCTTAAACACGGCTAGCATAATCTTAATATAGAATATAACTAATAGTATTTGAAGGTCTTCTGCCTTATCTCCTTTCTATTAGCACACTCCATGACCTAGTCTTCTCAATTGCAACTTTCATTAATCACAATATCAAGATGCTTATAATATAATCGTCAAGGTCCTTAAATGTCCTAGATTCTCGAATTTCAACATAGCATTTAAATTCTTAAGGTTTCCTCCATCTAAGGAATATCCTCATCTTCAGAAATTTACCACTCACTATGCACTACTCGACTCTAGTTTCTATTCATCAATCTATTTTAGGATACTCTACATTTTTATCTTGAAATTCTTGTTTCCTTCTTATTTCATGCTATTTCATTTCTTATCCTTGTTTTTTGAACGCTTTAATCTTGGTTATATGTCTCTCAACAACCTATGGTGCTGGCTTCTTAACATATTTGTATATTCTAATCATTTTTCTAACCTTATTTGATCTGTCTTAAAATTTGTATCATTCATTTTCTTTGAAATAATCTTTTCCTTTATTCGAATCTCGATTTTAAGGGTCTTGCTTAAGACATAATTCTCTCTATAGTCCTAGCAGTCATCGTAGATAATCATGGTCGTAACCCTCGTCTCAACTGATACTTCTTAATTTCTTTATTAACCTTTCCTGCAATTCCAACCTTGTTCCTTTTCAATTATTCAACCTAAATCTAGTAATGCTCCTTTAATTCTTTTATCTCTTTTGTATTTCTACTACGTATGCCAACGCAAACATTCTAGTTACAATTTCTCTAGGATTCCTAACTATTCTGTATTGATAAAGGGTTTACTAATCTGTCTTTTGTAGTATGACTTCTCTAACTCTATTCCCAAATCCTTAACTATGACTAACCATCGAAGATAGAAGGATATATTCAATCCTTAACTCAATCGATCCCTACAAATTCTATACCATACTCTTACAAGTTATAGGGCCAATCACTTAGCAATATAGCCCATAACTACCCCTTTCTAACCATAAGCAACCCATACCTTTCTTACAAGCATGCCTATCTTACTCCTATTTGCTAGGGAAGGTTTAAGGCATGGTCGAATAAATACTTATATCTAATACCTCCATCTAACTCTATTTATTATTCTTCTAGTCCCTATTTATAACAGACCTCTTCAAGGTAGGCTCAACCAATATAGATGGTTGACTAGCCGAACTTAGTCTTACCTATTCCTATCATATTGTCTCCGGTACCTAATTCTCCTAGAACAGTTCCTTATTATCCAAGATTTTTTTTCTTTCCTTTATATCATATTCTAATTTTTATATCCTCTACGTAAAAAAAATTTCTCAATTTTGGTTCAACATAACTTCAAGGATCTATATCCAATCATGATCATCCCGTTTCATCAATTCGTTTCATCCAGTCGGAATCCTCGGATACTATTTGCTATCATTATTCAGGTTGACATTCTTTAATATAGAAACCGACTGCGTCTTCCCTTAATTTGTATTCTCACTCACCTCAACTTTTATGACCAGGGATGTTTTTACTCTTCAAATTCGGTCTAGCTTAGACAATGGTAGCATGGTTTAGTCTAATGACCCTTATGTCTTTTGTTAGGGCTAAGCCTGGTACCATACTCTATTCCACATCCTATCTTGGTGGTGTGTCTAATGACCCTTATGTCTTTTGTTAGGGCTAAGCCTGGTACCATACTCTATTCCACATCCTATCTTGGTGGTATGTCTTTACAAGCCTACCCACCTTAGCTAATCACCTAGTCCTGCTAAGCATAGGTTACTATATCCTTCAAGTTAATCTTCTAGATAATTTATAGGATGAAGTCAAATCACCAATTCACTACTCGTTGAATTTCTCCTTTCCAAGTCACATCATTTGAAAATTCTATTGTAGGGGTACCTATATTCTTATCTTTGTCTAGTCCCACGTCAATCTATGCAATTTTTCAATCGTATTTGTAGTCACCACGGTCATCATTGAAAATTTTATCTCTTTTACTAAACAAATATGTAAAACCTCCAATTCAATTTTATATGCTCTAGTCAAGGGGTCTCTCCTTCAATCAAGGGATTTTTCCTATAGAAGCTAAATCTTCATAGAATGCCATACATTTCCTATCGGTCCATCTAGTAGTGACGTCTGCCCAAACCCATATATACCCTAAATAATAACCTATGAAATATTCTATCTGCCCTAATCATAATCTATATTAAGATATAATTAAAATGTTTAATCAATCACAAAGTTCGTCCTTCCGAGATAGGGAAGTACGAGAGTCAATAAATGGGAATTTAAGAAGGTACGATTCAGCACAAATACGGAATTCAAAGGAGATAGTAGAAGTTAAGAGAATTTCCAATAGTAGTAGTAGATTGAGATCCTAATATACTATCCTAGTGCAGGCTCGTTTTGTACAGTGACATAACCGAAAAGATTTATCTAGACCTGCATGGGCCACCACAAAAACCATGCCACGCCCCAGTCCCAAAATACGTGGGACCGAACCATGTGGCACAGGCTAGCTACGTATACAACCAGACTCTAGTCCAACTGGAATACGTCTAAGCTGTTTGAAATGGTGTAACTATCACTACATCAACTCTATATCTCAATCCAGATAACAGAAATATAAGAAGGACAATATGAATACTAGACTGCAGCCTAATAATTATACTCGTCCGAGTAAACTCGAAAAAAATAATATGAGTCTATAAATACTACACAATTCGAGCATATATGTTATAGCAGAAGATGAACTTCGAAAGAGTATATACCTAAAATGAAATGAATACCAACAACAATCTAGCAAGGAGCTCTACAAACCTACTCAGCCAACCTGAAAGGAAACCAGTTCCTCAGCGGGACGCAACAAGGTACATATTATGCAAGTCAGGTGTAAACAGTGCTAGAAATGTGAGTATGTAATCTGCATCGAGAGAGGGTTAACTTGAAAACAACCATTTTATGTTATATGCTACTTTTAAGGACAATGTTCGATACATGGGCTTTCCAAATATAAAATCCGTAGCTCCGATATAGAGACTCACCGGGATACAAGATCGTAGCTCCGATATAGAGACTCACCGGTATATATGAAACAGTATGTGCATAGTAGCCCAAGCATCTAGTAGTTGTCCTCCCCTTCGATGAGACCATATGAGTCGAATCCACGACTCGCGTGATCTGATCCTCTAGCAGTAACAGTCTGCCATACATAGTAAAGTAAATGTAACCTAATCAGGGTCATGAATCAACATAGGTCCTAGACTTCGGACAACTCTGGAATACAGGGAGTCTGGAAAAATAAAAGTGTACAATAGTGTCCTATGGTACATGTGTATCCAGGTTGGTACCACCACGGTATCGAGACAGTCTCTAATGACCGATATTAGATGTTACAAATGTACGCCTACCAGAATCTGCATCGGACGTGAAGTATCGATCGATGGTCCTATGTCGGTACGTAATACAACAAATAAAACAGATACTTAAGAGATTAAATATGAAATTGAAATACAAGATGGCAATGTACACTTGCATGTGTCCGATAGCTGAAAGTAAGGCATAGGCCCAGAGTCCGAAGATCCCCAAGAACCCAGGGAACCTAGGAATTAAATTAACAAATTTTAATTATTAATAGGATAAAATGCTACTAGTATATATACACATGAATACTTATAGTTTACAATATCTAGATATATCCATTTATTTTATCATATAACCTGGCCTGGCCCTAAATAGGACATAAGCAACCTACATGTACTTCTCGTTTATCTATTGATGTTATTATCCCTTTATTCACCATAAAACCTTATAGATAACATCCTATATACTATTTATTCACCACAAACCTATAAATATATAACCTCTTGTTATGCAACCTCTATCCTCTTTGATTTATACCTATGTCCATAAAACTCCCTTCTTCCACTCTCCTATTCCACCTAATCAGTTGGTTAGCTATGTCCTTACTTCCATATTAAAATCCTTCCATGAATAACTTACAACTCCAGTAGTAGTGCCTGGAATGATTCACCTTTAAAGAATGTATGAAACTACAACTTACTTACTAAAATTTAGACCACCCTTCTTTTCCATTGGGCACTCGACTTTATTCTATAAAAACACATGTATCTCAATTATACTTCCTTCTATTCTTCTTGCTAGCCATTCTCCCACATGGCCACACAGAGAGTTCTCACTATGGAACAACCCATTATTCATATCAGTAATACACAAAACCATCTTCCCTTATACATATTCCTTTGTAACCCATTCAACAAAAAACCTTCTCCTACACACAAGTCCATCAACATGCATCCATTATATACCACACACAAAATTTAAAACAACCAATTTCTTCACACAGATGATCCTCATATAACTCACCATTCATATATTAAGCATAACCCTTTATGTTACAGATATGCGTTCTTCTACCATAACGACACACGAGCACATGTCCATTCTCATTTGTATTATAACCCATTCCCCATTAGCCTACCACCTACTCTCCTCTTCCTCTTAATAGGCACTTGGTATTGAGATACAACTATTAATACGGAACCCAAACACAACAATCATGCTATTAACAAGGCTACAACATGACTAATATCAATAGGATGGGGAGAGAAGGATTGAGTTTCTCACCTAGGAAGGAGCAGAGATCTTGCTGCTCTGGGATGTTGGCCGGGGCTTTGCGAGACGTCGCTATTGACGCAACAACTCGTACAGGAGGGAGGGATGAAATCCTACGTTCGCAAGGTACGTCGACGGATTTGAGCACGTCGAGCGACCGTGGTGCTGGTAGATGTGATGCCGGATCAGAAAGAAGACTGACACTAGGGTGGTCGGGGGCGCCTTGTCGGGAAGAGCCTCACGTATGTAGCAGGGATGAGGGTGCGGCTCGATTGCATTGGCCTTCGCCTCGGTCATTGACGCTCCTGTCGAGCTCGATGCACGACGGAGAGGAGGCGTGGCGACGACTGAGCACGGCTCGAACTAGAAAAGGATGGCTCGCCACGCTTGACGAAGTCCACTGATGCTTCGCTAAGAGCCGGTGGCCGATCGCGCCATTACTTTGGCAAGAATGGCTTGTGTTTAGAAGAACACCGCTGGCGGCCATAGCTTATGTGAGAGGGGGAAGAGAACAGGTTAATATATGGAGTGGAGGGTGTGAAAACGTACATAAAGAGAAGGAGGAGAAGAGTAGCTTTGCCAGCTGGTGGTGTCTGTACGCGGTGTGCCTGGCACGCCTGCTGGCTAGCAGAGAGGGCAGGCCTGCGCCGCGTGCGAAGATTCGTTCGGGAGAAGAAGAACAGCGTCTTCGAATAGCCGTTGGATTTTAAAACATTGGATGCGGAGTTCGGGTTACAGGTTGTTGCCCGACCCGGACCCGTCTAGTTGAAGGAATGGGCTGCTCTCTTGGCCAAGGGGTTTGTTAGGAATGGTATAAATAAAGGGGGCAGTGGGTATTTTAATGTGTTACGTGGGCGGGGGTTAATGCTTGGGAAAAAGTAAGGAGGGGAAAATATTTATAGAGGTATATGTGTATGCACATATTTGGATTTACTAAAATGGTGGGATGGATACGGGTTGGGCTTAGAGTGTTTATAGGTTAGTAAATATTATAGCTGGGCTTAACAGAAGGTGCATTAGAAATTTTAGGATAGAGAAAACATTTGTATTAGTTAAGCAACATTTTAGCCTATAAATACATTAGCTAAATTCTTCTATTAACCAGCTTATATCACTATTATATATTTACTATAACATATAAATCCTAGTTTGATATCTATAAATATAAAGAAATTCCTAGGTTACAATATTACTATTTAAGGATTAATACTAATAATAATAACTTAGATGATGATAATAGTTATAACATTAATAAAAAAAATAGTCCTAATATTATTAACACTAATATCACTAGAATTTGGTGTCATGAGAGGAACTACATGAATTTGAGTTGGATGTTGGGTTTGATTGAGTTAGATTTAGGCTTGGAGCGACCATGACTACAATTTAAGTCATTTATGATTGTTGATAAAATAATAGCATGCGGGAGATCGAATAGATGGCACACAAGTGGAATGTGTATAGACTCAAAATAGGTCAAAATCATATATTGGGTAGACTAGATTGGATCAATGTCGAGTCCCGAATTTAAATTGGAAGTTAGGTCAAGTTTTATGGTAGATGATCAAATGGCCTAAATTGACCAGAAAGTTGTGCAAAGTAAATAGAATAGAAGAAAACAAGTTTGAGTGGGACATTATATATCAAAATGAAGATAATCTTGTCTACTGCAAAACTAATGAAAGAAGTTTTGAGAGATTGACATCCCTGGCGCTCCAAAAATTAAAGTCACGGAAAGGTACATTCAATGATCAAAATTAATTATAATAAAATTATTTATGGAAAATTAATTCATTCAAAAAAAATTTAAAAGAGCCCTAAAATTCAGGGGGCTTACAAATGTGAGTTGTCTCCATATTTTAGAAGTGACATAACCCACGGTCGTGAACGAAGAGAGTGGCTCGAGTGGCTCGCAGGCCAGACTTTCTAACGATGCTATGGAACGGATGTTGCGCATGCTGGAAGCGCAACAAAGGCAAGGCGAGACAAATCAACGCCAGAATGAGCATCACCAACAACTAGTCGAGAACCAGCAAAGACAGACTGAGGCACGGCAGACTCAGTTCAAGACCCGATTCGAGGCATAATTCAAGTTGTAACAGAAGCAGCTTAATACTCTTCAACAGATTGTCCATGCAGTTGTGTCCAACGACAACTCTGCGATGACACATGCCGCAACCGAGCCTGCGGCCTGACCGATTGAAGTCAAACCGGAGGAGCCCGAGCGTCAACTTGCAGTACCAATAAGTTTAAACTATGAGGTGTTAAAATTCAAGAATCGCACTTCCTTCAACGGTACTGAAGATCCTTCTTTGGCGATCGACTGGTTGGAGGAGTTAGAAGACCATTTCGAACTTCTGGGCATCGAAGAGTCCAAGAAAGTCGCATGCGTTCGAATTCAACTTTGATTGAACGCGCACGAATATAGGCCGTGCAAAAATGAGCAATCCGACGTGACAACGAAACAACGACGATCTCTTGGGCTACATTCAGAAAGGCATTCAAAGTTGAGTACCTTTCTGCAGCCATTCGATAAAAAAGGAAAATAAATTTATGCAGTTGAGGAAAGGGAACATGACGGTGCGACAGTACGCAACAAAATTCAACAAGTTAGCCAAATTTGCTGAGACATTTGTGTCTACCACAAAAAGTGGCGCTCCATGATACGAAGTGGGTCTGCGGCCCTCTATCTCTGCCCACGTGTCAGTTTCGAAGTATAAAACAATATTTGAGTCTTTCAATCATGCTCTCCGACTTGAGCGCCAATACCCTCCAGCCACTACTGGTGTTGTGCATCATTTCTGTCATAAATGCCCTAGCTACGCGGGAGGCAACAAGGCTCCAAAGCGTCCAAACAACAGCAGCTATCAGGGGCAGAACTCGGGACCTTGTCGCACCAAGTGCAACCATTTCGGCCACAATGCCAACAATTGCTATGTTTTGGATGGAGGATGCTTCTTTTGTAGAAAAATGGGTCACCAACTTTGAGACTGGCTTGCCCAAAGACAGAATCAGAATGCCCTACCACAACAACATCAACAATATCGTCAAGACAACCGTGGCCAGGTGCCCAGACCTCCCCAGCCTGTGCAACAAAATGGTCAAGACCGCTGTCCCAATGCCCAGGGGCATATCTACGCCATAGCTTGAGATGAGACATTTGCCTCAGATACAGTCATGACAGGTATATTAATTTTTAGTAATATATAAGCCTGTATGTATACTGTTTGATTCTAGCGCCACACATAGTTTTATTTCGACAGATTTTGCCATGGAACACAAATTTCCCATAACCCTGCTAGGCCTTAACCTTAGTGTTAGCATATCGTCGGGCACACACTACCTGCACACTCTGGCTGCAGAGACAGAATTATTTGTATCGGAGGTAAAAAAGATATATCTTGATACAATAGTTCTAGATATTAAGGACTACGACATCATAATGGGAATAGATTGGCTCAATGCTTGTATTGCCACAATTGACTGCACAGGCAAGAAGTCACCTTTCGTCTACCTGGAGAGGCTGAGTTCTGCTACTCATGTGGTGAAGCGTCAACGTCGTGCAAGGTGATCTCGGTAATTTCTGCTCGGAGGATGCTGTATTCCGCTGCGAAGGATACTTGGCGTCCGTTTGCGACATGGGAGAGGATGGTGTAAATGTGGGTCAAACCGACGTTTTGGCAGAATTTCTCGACATATTTTTAGACGAGCTACCCAACATACCACCCGATGTTTTCGGACGTTGTGGCAGAATATCAGACCATTCTTTGTTCTACTCATCTTAATGTTTAGCTACCTGCCCAATATCTGTTCTGTCCTTCTAGACGTAAGTATCTGTCCAGTTTTTCTAATGTTTCAGTCCTGTACTAAAACTCAAATTGTAAACCCCCATATTTTATGCAGAATTTTTTTTACGATTTTACTATTTTTATACATATTTTATTTATTTAGTTGTAGTTAAGGTATGCATATATATATTATTGGTGTGTATGTGTTATACTACTAAATATAATCTTCAAAATTAATTGGAATTTTTAGATAGTAATTTATAATATTCTATTTTTGGATGCTAGCTAATTGCTCTAAGTTTTCATATGAAAAATGTATATGTATATATATATATATATATATATATATATATATATATATATATATATGTGTGTGTGTGTGTGTGTGTGTGTGTGTGTGTGTGTGTATGTATATATATAACTATATATGATTAGTTGTTAAAAAAAATAGTTGGCCGCTACTGTAGCATTGCTATAGTAGCCAACGCAGCCCGAGCCGAGCCCGCGCGCGAGTAGTAGCGAGAGATTCTCTTCCGACTAAATCATCTCCATGCCAATCCTATCCAGATTATCTTCCGACTAAATCATAGATTTAATCCAAATCCTATTAGAAATTGAATTTAAATACAGTTATATAAACTCAAAATCCACCCGATAGAATCCATCGAAAACCCTAAGAAATTCTTCCAACTGCTCGTGCCCTAACCCCGAACTTCGACTCTAGAGCGTCACCTACGCATAGGCGACCCCCTCGACCGCCTGTGAGTCGCCGTCGTCGACTGGACCGCCGTCGGAGCGGCCAAACCCGACTGCGAGTAGAGCACAGCCCTGTGTGGCCGACCGCCAGGTACACTCCTTCGCCCTAATTACTTTTCGCTCGTTCAACCGTTTTGCGTTCCGAAAGTTGCTACGTGTAGACGAGGTAACCCTCTCTGAGTCCCTTCAAAGGGATTCGAATATAACCATCTAGGTTGACAGAAAAATCATCGCAAAGTAGGGGCTTTTACTGCTCGAAAATAGAGTCTTGGGGCAGTCCCACCCCTCGACTTGGAAGGCGATTTACGACTCAAACAGTAAGGATTTTTGAACATTTATTTGTAACAATCAAAGACAACCTAACCACAAGTAAAACCCTCTTCGTAAAATCTTGTTTCGTTTATTATACAAAAAGTCACATGATGCTAAACTTGTGCAAAAAAATGTTAATCCTGTTTTCAAATTTTAGAAAATCTTCTCGATACGACGTGCATTCCGACAAACTAGACGATGTGGTCGCGAGCCGAAGGCCTCGAAAGGTGCGTATCGAATTCGCGGACGTGTGGGCTTTGATGAAATTCAAATTGGTCACGTGTGCGCGACATATTTGATGTGTATCCGTCAAAATTCACCGTATCGGCCTTTTTCCAAATTCCTCAATTACTTTGTGCACGTTCGTTAAATCGAGACGAAACTTGCGCCAACAGGTCCAAATCAAAATTCTGGTCCTGTATGCCAAGTTTGGTTGATTCTGAGAAGGTTAATCGGAACGCCAAAATTGGCGGGCCCGCAACCCGATCCAACGGACGATTTTGTGCACGGCTCATCACAATCCAAAATTGGACATAGCGTTGGGTTTGTTCCTCAAACTGGATCCGTAGACATGTAGTTTGACGACTTTAGAGACCGTAGATACTGGCACATATTTCGGTAAAAAGTGGGTCTAATGGCGGGCATCATTTTGACCCGAAATTATAATTTTGCCCATATTCTAGAATCTGACTTTCGGACATGCGTTTCCTAGGTGTACCTTTTTCACCGAGAACATTTTTGATGTTTGTTTCAGCATCCGGAGTCATCTGTGAATTGTGAGTTTTGTGTTGACGCTTGCGACATTTGGATTGCCCTCCTCGTACCGCAGGCAATTATACCTTGCCATAGATTCTGATTGTGCTTATTTATTTTCAGTATATTTTATTATTGCATATTTCTTTCTCTTATTTGTCATTTTGTTTATATTGTGCATCCAAGTCACACTTGGGTGCAAGCGACTAGATTTAGTCGTGTTCATTATTTATTATTTTATTTTGCATGTCGACCTAGTGTTAGACGACCACCTTATGAGTGTGGGATATTTTCATATCTCCTACGGCCTGGACACATGTGTATCACGAGATGAGTGAGCTCACATAGGACACGAACCTGCGTACTTGACTAGCCATCGATGCGTATGGGTCGTGCGACGAATAGGAGGTAACTGCTATTAGTGAGTCGAGTTAGAAGCCATAGCAGTTGCCAACTGGTCAGGCTGTAGATACATCTTGGACAGAAGCATTGGGGGGAGGGGACAGCTACTAACGTAGGGGCTACATTTATTTACACACATATATGGGTTGTTAGCGACTCGGATGAGCGCCACTTGCTGCTCGGTCGATAGTGTCTCAGATGAGCGCTACTTGACGGCCACTCTTTATTACTTGCGTGAATCCTTATAGCCCCTGCGTAGAACATTGTCCTCAAAGTGCATATCACATAGACGGATAGGAAAACCTGCAGTGTCATAGTGGCATATTTTCACATTCAGTTATTTTGGCATATTTTTCTGTATCTTGTTACGTCCCTAAGAGGACCTGGCGATCTCTCCAGGATTAGACGAGCAAGACTATCCCCAGGAATACGGAGAAGCTTTGGATCCTTCTTACGTTGATGACGAGGCATCTCCCACTGATACTTAGTTTTTCTTCTTTATTATCTGAGACTATGTAGTGGGCATCTTTTTATCTTCATTATTCTGTTTTGAGGAGGTTAGACTCCATTTAGTTGAGACTATTTTTTATAGCTGTTTGGAGTGGGTATGTCCACCCGACTATCTCTTGACTTCTTTCATTATTGAGATTTATTATTCATTCTGTGTTGAGATGTGGATGAGATATAGTTGTTTATATTGTGGCTTATCATGTTATACCATTTACAGCTTATGTACAAATATGAGGATACCTCATATTGTGTATTCTTCGTATATGTGCAGTTGGCATACTGACGCACTTAGTCCTATGTATTATGGGACTGGGCATTACACAAATACTTAGCCATACCTCCATTAGTCAATCTCTTTTGAACTAATGTTCAGTCCCAAGATTATCACTGTGCTGTCCACCACAATTGCTAGTATAGGCCATTACCAAGTTCAAATCCATGAACATGTTCAGTTCATGTGGTGTTTGCATCAATCCTTATGAAGGTAACCTGTTCAGTCTACTCTAACTGGAGTGGAGTCCCTTAGTCATGCGTAGCAGTCTTTTTTCCTTCATGTTTAATTTATATTGCACTTTCTGTTCAGATCCTAATGAACCTTGGGTATCAGTCTTTAATTGCTTCATGAACAATCCATTTTATATCTCTTGGTCAGACCCCATATCTATTCTGCCCATTTGATGAGTCCAGTCCATGAAGGTGTAGGGAATTGTGACTTTAATTCAACCACCTCTGTCCCAAGTTCTTTGTATAAACTCTTGATACTCATATATATAGGTGAGTATGGTAAGGAAAACTTGAGTGTTCAACCTCTAGTCCTACATCACAAATGTCTCTCCCATACTTACAGAAACCCTTCACTTCGATTGGATAAAGCCCATGTTCCCCAATTTTGTGGTTCCCCTGGTGCCTGTTATATGTATGTGATTTGAGAGAGAGAGAGAGAGAGAGCTCGGATTTTAGGCTATGTAGCAATGGCAGCACCCTACTGCTATCCAGGTGGACAGCATTTGTAAGTGCAGCAGCACCTAGGTAGGCCAGGTTAGATGGAGGCCATAAATGTATCAGAGTAGGCATTGTATTAGAGGAGAAAAAAATAGAACAATAGCAGGGGGTTAGTTGACAGTAGATATTAAGAAGGGGAATTAGGATGCCCATTCATTTTTCAGTCTTTCTTGAACTTAAGTATCAAGTCCTTGCCATGTCTTTGTTCATATCCCTTCTCACCTACCAGCCCATTTTCCCTTGATTAATGTCCTGCTACCTATATTGATCAACTATAGGAATTAGCAGTCTATGCTTGTCCTATGTTGTATCTTTCCACTTTAATACATTAGTTCAGTCTTGAACTTGAAGTCAACCCCCATTTTGGAGTTCAACCCATCATTAGTTTTGTATCCATCCTTTTGTTTCAGTTACTCTTTAGTATCAGTCATGAGATACTGGAGTATGGAGAGCTTGAGTAGGGCTTGGTTCAGACTTTGAGTTTAAGTCCAGTCTTTAACTAAATTCAGTCACATTTCCCTTTTCCATGTCAGTCCATTCCTAGTTAGTCCTTTGGTTATTTAGCTGACCACTCTCACCTATATTAACCAGCCTTGAACATATCCTATGTATCTGTCTCTTTGAACATTTGAGTTCAAACCTCACTATTGATAGTTTAGATGTGAACTCTCATTCAGTTGACTGCCCCATAGATGTTTGTCCACAAATATGTTGTCCACCCATTTGATATTTAGCCTCTAATCTGGTTCAGTCATGAACAAGTGTCCATATTTAGTCCATTAATTTCTAGACCCCTTTGGGCTTGTGTGTCAGTAGTGGACACATATATCCTGTAGTATACCCTAACTAATATTGATTCATTACCTCAGTGTCAGAATAGTATGGTCCCTGCACTCTCTTTTGTCAAGTCCATTTGAGTTACTGTCCATCTTAAGTTCTATCCATTCATATATCTCTATGGGATGTTAGTAAGGGGGAAGGTTTAAGGTATTATACTATAGGGATATGAGGTAGTGGAAATTTGATGAAGAGTTTGGGATCATAAGTTTGTCCCCATTTGTATTACCTATCCATCCTTCAAATATATTCAGTCTTTTTGAATATCAAATGTGTTCAGTCCTAAAAGGATGATGTACTAGTGGTTTGAGTGATGAGCTCGGGTATGTATAGGAATTGCATGTTTGTAATAGTTGGTAATAGTGAATGGATCATATCAGATTAACTGATATGTTAAGAGCATAGCAGTAGCATGAAGGAGTAGTGTGGGGGATTGGGATTTCCATTTGGCTTGTGTGTCAGTAAGTAATATGTATATATGTATACCATTTTTGGCACATGTGAAATATGTCTATAATATATGTATACCTATGTAGGTGTGTGTCTATATGGATAACCTATATATATTGTGTTAGAGTATCATGTAACTAATGTATATATATGTATATATGGTGTGTGAGATTATGAGAGTATTAGATATTTAGGATAAATTAGAGGGTTCTTCATATGACAAGGTTAGGTTAGGTTAGGTTAGGTGCAGGTTGCTAAATGGGTTACAAGAAGAAGTCAGCATAGGGCAGGTTTGGGATTTGAGTATCCCCTGCAGGCAGGGAATCACCTTCCTGAATATAGCAAGGCCTTTGGGCCTATGAGATTAAAGGAGAGTAGGCTTGGTCTTAACAAGCAGTTGAGGTACATCCCACTTGAACAAGTGAGGGACGGGGCATTGAAAAAAGCTGTTAGAAATTAAGATGGCCTAATGTATAAATAATCTAGACTAAAGTTAGGCCCACTAGTGTATCAGTAGTAGGATTTAGGGTTTGGGTTAACCCTTGTGTTGTAGCAGGGCAAGCAACAACAAGCTTTGTTTGGATTGGCTTGTTTGGTTGCCTATTGCATTAACTATACTTGGGTAATGAAAGGGGTGTAGCAGTAGATAGTATATACTTGAACATGTATGTCAGTTATATATATATATCTATATATATATATATATATATATATATATATATATATATATATATATATATATATATATATATATATATATATATATATAGATATATATATAATATAATATATATATATATATATATATATATATATATATATATATATATATATATATATATATAGAATATATAATATATTATAATATATATATATATATATATATATATATATATAATATATATATATATATATGTATATATATATATATATATATATATATATAATATATATATTATATATATATATATATAATATAATATATATATATATATATATATATAATATATATATATGATCTATATATATTATATATATATATTATATATATATATAAAATATAGATATATATAAAAATATATATATTTTATATATATATATATATATAAATATACATAATATATATATATATATATATATATATATATATATATCTATATATATATTATATGTATATTATATATATATATATATCTATATACATATATATAGATATTATGATAAAAAATATAAAATATAAAAAATCTATATATATATATATATATATATAATATATATATATACATATATATATATATTATATATATATATATATATATAATATATAATTATATATATATATATTTTTTTTTTTTATATACATATATATATATATATATTAATATATATATATATATTATATATATATATATATATATATATATATATATATATATTATATATATATATTAAATATATATATATATATAAATATATATTTATATATAATTATATATATTATATATATATATATATAATATCTATATATATATAATATATATATATATATATATATATTATATATATATGATAAAAATAATAATATGATAATTAGTAGCTTGATGAGGGATTTGAGTATGGTATCACATAGATACACTATAGGGTGTATTAGTAATAGTAAGTAAGTATGGTGGTATCCATGTTGGGTATTTGAAATACCCTTCATAACAGAAACTTTAGCAAGCCTAGGTATTTAGTGCTTAGTCCCAATATCCTAGAAGTTGACTAATTCAACCAAGTTACCTAGTTTGACCAATATTTGACCAAGTTGATTCATTGACCTAGAAATGGCCTAGCCGCATATAGATAGCATGTTTTAATCAATTGTTTAATTTGGAACACTCTGTAACCTATAATTTTTATAATAGGTCTCTGTGACTCCAGTTCGGATACCAATACACAGTTGTTGTTCAGGATATCAGGCGAGTACATTCTCTGTTAGTTTTTATTCATGATAGTATTTATATTGCCTTCTCTAGACTACTTTACTTGATGCTGACATATTGTTAATACGGACCAGTACTATATGGATCTTGTCATGAGATGTTATCCCCTTAACGGGTGCATCGGGTATTTCATGTTCATGTACTTCATCATGTACATCTTGTACTCCTTGTATTCGTATTATTCATATACACTCATGTGCTCTCATGTACGTTTATGTGCTCTCATGTACTGTCATGTGCTCTCATGTACTCCCATGTTCTCACATGTACTTCATGTATAAACTAACAATTATATACATAACGTAACTTGATCGGATCCTTGTGTATTGATTGGGGTGGGGGGAGTAGAAGTGGTTATGTAATTAAATTCCATTAGTGTAATCATGTACATAACGATTATGTCTTCACGTATAATTGAGTTACTGTAGAATAATTATGTACAACCTAAACCGATTACATAACCATCTTGTGCTCTGAAACACTTATATTATTTACAGTTCATAGATTCTCTATTCTATTTCATGTACTTAGTTTACTTATCTATATCTCCTATATTCCTGTACTTCCTTTATAGCACGTCATGTACTTTATTCTATTGCTATCTCTATATTTCATATCATATTTTGGAACTGCTTTCAGAGTTATGTACTTCGCTCCAATCTTGACTGGATATGTTGATAAATTTTACAGAGAACTTGGAGGATTCAACTGGCCTAGAGGAAACGCCAGTAGTGCTTAGAATAGATTGCTGGGATATTTTTGAGTTATTTTAGTTATCTTTCATGAGTTGTATATAAATATTATTCTACCTTGGGATGTGATGATAACACTTAAACTTATTTCATTCCTGGATTGTCTCGTACTTTGAGTTCTTTATATCTATCCTATATCGTGTTGTTTATCCATCTTTAGATATTGTGATTGAGTTGTATCTTCTAAGATTGTCCTCCGTTTGGAGAGTATATCCTGGACAGGTTCATTACATTGTGTTAGATGTTGTTGAGACCTAGGATAGCGTTCTACTGCCGATACTGCAGTGTAGGCTAGACATATCCACGATCTCGTGCCCTTACACTGGGTGTGGGTTGTGACACGTTTTTAGTGGTGGTCCATACAGGTCGATATTTGCATTGGTGCGATGTCGTGGTAGTACAACGACTTAGTTGTACTACTGCGAGCCTGCAATAGCATATAGGAAGATACGATATTAGAATGAGAGGATACTCAATCACAGTTAGAAATTCTTGAGAAATTCCTGGGACGACCCTTGATAATCTTATTTTGAACTCCAATTCGAAATCCCTTCCTCTTGTTTATGTTCACCTTTACTCCTTGTTATTGAATTTTATTTTTGATGGTTCGTTGTTGATTTTGATTTTCATATCGAAATAAATTTTATGGCCTGAATTACAGTATCTTCTGATAACATATGTTGAGAAGGTCAACAGAAAAGGTAAAATGTCTACTTGGTTATGGAACCTGGAGTTTATCGCAGCCATATTAGCCGACGCGACAGAAATATAGAGACCTGACTTCGGATATATATATCTTTGTTGCGAAATTTAGGATCACTTGCAGCTATATTAGTCGAAATAGCGAGGATTCTAGACGATGTGATTATAGAGGTGCATACCCCAGTTATGGAATTTACCGTTTATCGCAGCTTTGTTTACTGGCATAGCGAGGATTCTGAGTATCATGATTTTGGACAGATGCATATGATTATCAGATTGTATCTTGAGAAGGTTCTTAACATATCATCTGTCACGACCCGGTCCCCAAATACTTGGGTCGAATCGGATCATGCCCAGCCTGCACCGTTGATGAGACGGCGGCAGTAAGCTGTAATCCATATGCAGGTGATCAACAACATTTGAAACTAAGTTTGCCACAACATTTATTTAAACGATAATTTAAAACTTGTTCTGTTACAAGAATTCATAAACTAGAAATAACATAGAAACAAATAAACTCTCAAACTAAAATAGCATCTATGGAGACGCCACAACATCATCATCAGCTGGTAGTACCACCGGGTATAGATCAGGATCATAGTAGCTATTGATCAGCATCTCCAGGTCATCAGTAGTACCTACGGGGATCCAGTCAGGAAAGGAGCAAAGTACAATTTATGCTAATCTTGACAATTAATTTAACAATAAAATCATGCACTTTTAAACAGTTTGAAAATGAACAGTTTTTGAAATAATACAGTACAGTGATGTGAATAGGTAATGAATATGACCGGATTGGGTTACAGTAGTATCCTAGCGATACGGTATGGCTTGTCCCCGTGTGAAGAGGGGAAAGCTAATACAGTCAGTTATCCTAATTTTGGATTTGGTCATATCCATTACTCTACTCCCCCAGTCCCCAACAGTACAGTCAATACTCCCGAAAGAGTTCGTGATTGAACAGTGGTTTAAAATTGCAGTGAAGTGATTATTAAATAATTGTAATCAACATAAATGTACTTGCCTTAAACTTCTCAAGTTGGACGAGATTGATACTTCGGGATTTGAACAGTCACACTCTTCCTTGAAATCCTACATTCCGGGAATTTGTCTCAGAAACCACATCTTTAGAATTATCTAGTTACAATCTCTAAATTTTGCTCCTAGTCAATTTTAGTCTTGTATTAACCAACACAATCAAAAACACGTTTTTCTAGTGCGTTACAATTAAGGAAATCTAAATTTATATTTTATTTTGAAAAACTTGTTTTTATCAATTTATTGGGAAAAATTAGTATTTTTATAAAATATTTTTCTTTTCTTTAAATGAGAAAATCGTGAATTTCTAACTAATAATTAATATTAATATTTAATTAATCCTACTCGTTCACAATCCCAGAAAATCTACGGCTACTTCCTACTTATTACAAATTTACAAAAAAATGGATAAATGAGCTTATGCCCTTACATTTCCATGAATTAAAATAAGAGAAAGAAAATGTTAGTCTTGTAAATTACCTACAAAATTACATAATAATAATAACTAATAATTCTAATTTAAAAATAAAATAGTATGAGTCTCAGAACTGGTCCAATCTTTACTTACAGCTACTCTGCCTCAACGTTCGGACAGACCGGTGCGTTTGCATTTCACTGGGGCCCATTGACCAATACGGTCGTCGCCCAAATAAATCCAAAAATAATATTCTTTTCCGAAATTTATTTTAAAATTATATAATCAAATTTTATAGAAATTTCGGCAGCATTCCCTCTATTTTCGGGATAACCCAAAACTGGGAAACGCGCCGATTTTCCTGCAAAATAATCCCAAACCAACATATACAAAAATTCCCAAGTCCACAGATACTAAGAAATTTCCCGAGCCAACATGTATTAAGGAATTCCCACAAAACCAAATACTAAGAAAGACCAACAGAACCATAATCCAATTAAATATTGGCTAGGCCACAGCATCCGTAATATTTTTCGGAAAACCAAACCAACTAACAGAGGTTTAAGAAAAACCGCGAATTTCTAAATTCCAAAGCCAATAATTTCAAAACAAACCCACAGAACTCTTTCCAAAGAGTTCTCGGAAAAATCCGAAAATCATCAAACCAACCACAGAAATCAAATATCACCGAACAAACGATCCGAATTTTTCGAAACCAAAACGTAACAGAATTTTCTGAAGAAAATTCCTGGACCAGATTTCATCACAGACTAAGAGAACTATGGGACTATCAGAAGTTACCGAAAACGAAGGAATCCGAAGTGATGCCTCGGACTCGAAACACGCAATTCCACGGAAAATGGAACCGAAATCGGGATCGGTCAACTCCAAACACACCCGAGACTGGCTACTCAGTGCTGCGAACGGATCGGGACTGGACGGCGGAGCACGGCCACGCCTAGGAGCGGATCCGACGGAAACAGCGCCGGAAAAACCTCGGGTCGGGGCAGCGCCTAGGTTTGCGGGGATCGGCGACGAGAAAGGGCTGATCCGCGGGGAGTGGCGGCGACAGGGGCTGGACAGCCGCACAAGGGCGCGCTGTCGGGTTCGCCGGAGGGGCGCGAAGGGGTCGCGCGAACTCGGCCGCGAGGGGCGACGCCGTCGGCGGACAGCGGGTCGGCGGTCGGTCGGAGGGTGACCGACCGGGTCGGGGCGTCGGGCCTGGAGGAGGCCGACGGGGATCTTCGACGTCGGGTCGGGCTCGGGTTTGGGGTTAGGGAAAGTGGGTTTGAGAGTGGTGATGAGGGATGGTAGGAGAGGAAGGGGGTTTTATAGGGAAGGAGGAAGTGGGGGTTATGGAAGGGGAAGGGGTGACCGGCCGGGAAACCAAGGGCCGGCGGCGGCGGCGGTTTTGGGAGAGCATGAGTCGGTCGTCGGTTTCTCCAGGAGAGAGGAAGAGAAATAAAAGAATGATAATGGTTTAATGGATAAAATGGCTAATATGTTATTAAGTTAGATAGGTTTAATAAAAATAGCTTAATGGGTTTGGGCCTAAACAATGGGCTAAAATATAATTAGACTTAAAAATTATGGATTGGATACTAGATTTAAATGTTATTTTCTTTTAGAAAAATGTAATTAAATTTTTTTGTAATTCCAAAAATATATATTCGAGCTCAGAATTGGGTTCGGGACTGGGCCAGGCAATCAAAAAAATCCAAGTTCATTTAATTTGAAAATAATTTTCTGTTTAATTAAAAATAAATTAATAAACACATATATAAAAAAAATTGAAATTTTTACGGGTTTTACAACCTTCCCTCCTTAAGAAATTTCGTCATCGAAATTTAAAGAGTTGGGTTAGAAATTACCTCAGGTCTCAAATAAATACGGGTATTTCTCCCGCATCTCATCCTCTCGCTCCCAGGTAGACTCGCCTGGGGAATCATGCCTCCACATAACTCTGACTATGGGAGTAACTGAAGTCCTGGTCCTCTTCTCGCCTCTGTCCAAAATTGCCACTGGCTTCTCTGGTGCTGTCAGACTGGGTCCAATCTCCAGCTCTGAGTGGTCTAAGATGTGATTCTCATCAGGGACGTAGCCTCTGAGCTGTGAGACGTGGAAAACGTTGTGCACGCCCTCAAGATTAGCTGGTAGAGCTAACCTATACGCCACTTCTCCAATCTGGCTCAGAACTTCAAATGGTCCAATGTAACTGGGACTCAGCTTCCCAGCTCTGCCAAGTCTGATTGTACCTCTGGTAGGAGAAATCTTCACAAATACTTTATCTCCTTCTTTAAACTACAGTGGTCGATGACTGCTATCTGCCCAATGCTTCTGTCTGTCCTGGGCAATTCTGAGCTTGTCTCTGATTATCTTCACCTTCTCTGCTGTGTCGGTCACCATCTCTGGGCCCAGCAGTACTCTTTCTCCTACGTCGTCCCATGCCAATGGTGTACGGTAACGACGTCCATACAGAGCCTTAAATGGGGTCATACCAATGCTGACTTGGTAGCTGTTATTATAAGAAAACTCTACCAAGTGCAAATGGTCTTCCCACGATCCTCCGAACTCCAAGACACACGATCTCAGCATATCCTCCAGCGTCTGAATCGTCCTTTCTGATTGACCATCTGTCTGGGGGTGATAGGCAGTACTGAACTTCAACTGTGTCCCCAGGCTGTCATACAAACTTTTCCAAAAGTGAGAGGTAAAACGAGTGTCTCGGTCAGATACAATGCTTACCGGTACTCCATGAATCCGGTAGATGTGTCGCATGTATAGTGCCGCCAACTTCTTGGTGGATAAACCAACTTTGAAGGGAATAAAGTGAGCTGACTTGGTTAGTCGGTCCACTATAACCCAGATGGCATCCTTTCCTCCTTGAGAACGAGACAAATCTGACACGAAATCCATTGTGATGTGCTCCCACTTCCACTCCGGAATATCCAGCGGTTGTAGAAGTCCTGCGGGTCTCTGTCTACTGGCCTTTATTTGTTGACAGATCAAACATCTTGCCACGAATCTGGACACATCTTTCTTCATTCCATACCACCAAACAATAGTGCGCATATCCCGATATATCTTATTAGCTCCAGGATGTATAGAATACTGCGACTGGTGCGCTTCCTTCATCAGTTCGTTCTTCAGTTCGCCAGATGGTACACAAAGCCTCGTACCATTCTTCAAAGCTCCATCGCTGGTGATTGAGAAACCCTCAAGTGTTTCCGCCAACACTTGATCTCTCAGTTTGCAAAGTGCCTCGTCTTGAAACTGAGTCTCCTTGATCTTGTCCATCAGATACGAGCTCACTTGCAACTTCATAAATACTGAATCAACATCCAGCTCCATCCTTCTATCTCCAGGCAATATGATCTCTAATCCAAGCTTCTCGATGTCCTCTAGCAGATGCCGCTCCTTGGTCAAGAACATCGCCACTGGGTATCGACTAAGTGCATCAGCGACCACATTAGCCTTACCCGGGTGTATTGCAGGTCGATGTCAAAGTCCTTCATTAGCTCCAGCCATCTTCTTTGCCTCATGTTCAACTCTTTCTGAGTGAAAACATACTTCAGACTTTTGTGATCTGTGTATATCTCCACTCTCTCTCCATACAGATAGTGCTTCCATAGCTTCAACGCAAAGATAACTGCCGCCAGCTCCAGGTCATGTGTGGGATAATTCTTCTCATGGTTCCGTAATTACCTAGATGCGTAAGCAATCACTTTCCCATTCTGTTGAAGAACACATCCCAGTCCTTTTCCAGAGGCATTACTGTAGATTGTGAAACCACCGGATCCTACGGGTAGCGCAAGGATTGGTGCAGTGGTAAGCCTCTTCTTCAGCTCCTCGAATGCAGCCTGGCAATCTTCCGTCCAGATGAACTCTTTATTCTTCCGAGTAAGCTTCGTCATCGGTTCAGCAATTCTGGCAAAATTCTTCACAAACTTTCGGTAGTAGCCAGCCAAGCCCAAGAAACTTCTAATTTCAGCAACTGAGCTTGGGGTAGACCACTTCTCCACATCAGCTATCTTCTTAGGATCCACCGAAATTCCTTCTCCTGTGACAACATGGCCAAGAAAATCCACCTTGTCTAGAAAGAATTCACATTTGGATAGCTTACCATATAACTTCTCTTTCCTCAAAGTTCCCAGAACTTTCCCGAGGTGCTCCTCATGCTCCTCTTCAGTCTTCGAATAAATCAAAATATCATCAATGAAGACAACAACAAATTGATCTAAGTATTCATGGAAAACCTTGTTCATAAGGTTCATGAACACCGCAGGAGCATTTGTCAGTCCAAACGGCATGACCAAGAATTCAAACTGCCCATACTTGGTGTTGAATGCCGTTTTAGGAATATCTTCCTTCCTGACCTTGATCTGATGGTAGCCAGATCTGAGATCAATCTTCGAGAACACCTTGGCTCCACTGAGTTGATCAAACAGGTCATCGATCCGGGGTAAAGGGTATTTGTTCTTGATTGTGATATTGTTCAGCGCCCGGTAGTCGATGCACATCCTCACAGTTCCGTCCTTCTTGGGCACAAACAAGACAGGTGCTCTCCTGGGTGAAGCTCCGTCTCGAATGAATCCCAGAGCCTTCAGTTCATTGATCTGATCTTTCATCTCCTTGGCCTCCTTAGGGTTGACTCTGTAGCATCCCTTAGAAATAGGGAAAGAGCCGGGGACTAGGTCAATGGTGAACTCTATGTCTCGATCTGGGGGTAACCCGGGAAGCCTATCAGGAAAAACATCCAAAAATTCTGCTATGATAGGGTGCGGAGGTCCGGACTCTTCAGTGATAGAGGTATAGGTAACACATTCCATCTCCTCCGGAGTTCGAGAGATTTCAAACTCCGGTTCTCCCGGTGGGCTGAAGACTACACATCCTCGATGACAGTCTATCAGCGCATGCTGCTTACTCAACCAGTCCATCCCTAGGACTACATCATAGTTAGGTAAGGGCATGACAAGCAATGGTGCTATAAAGTTATGACCAGCTATGGTAATAGGGCATTCACAGATCTCAGTAATAGGTAGGGGTCCTCCTCCAGTCATAACTCTACAGATCTTCTTGCTAAAGCCAGTAACTATATGGTGTGCAGATATGAATTTGGTGGCTATGAAACTATGAGATGCTTCCGAATCAAATAAAGCTAAGGCAGGGTAGGAATGCACATAGATAGAACCTGATATGACATCCGCTACAGGTTCCTGAGCTGGCTCTGGTTCCTCTGCTGTCAGGGCAAAAGCTCGCCCCGTCTTCTGTTGATGCTGCCTAAACTGTTGTTGCTGAGTGGGCAGAGGTCCTTTCTGCGGAGTTGCTCCAGTCCGGTTAGTCGACAAAGGGCAGTCCCTCACTTGATGGGTGGAAGACCCACAGACTAGGCAATGCCCTAGCCTTTTCCTGCAGATGTTTGCTAGATGTCCCGGCCTCTTGCAAAAGTCGCAGACGGGAATCTGCCTCTGAGGCACCTTGTCATTGTTCCTCGCCTGCTGGTAGGGAGGACGGTTGTTGTTGTTGCTGTTGTTATTGTTGTTGTTGGGCTTCTTCTGATTACCCTGGAAGTTGTTAGTTCCAGGATAATCTCTCTTCGAGCGGGCAGGTTGGCTCTTCTCTATGTCTTGAGCTCGCTCCAGGATCTTTTCATAAGTCTTAGCACCGCCTGAGATCACATGGGTGCGGATCTCTTCTCTTAGTCCATATCTGAACCTTTCAGCACGATCGTCAGGGTCAGCCACCAGGTTCTTGGCAAATCGGCTGAGCTGGCCGAATTCAGCAGCATACTCTCCCACAGTCATGTTGCCCTGCTTCAGGTTCTAGAATTGTCGCTCCATCTCCTGCAACTCTGAAGTTAGGAAGAACTTCCTCTGGAATAACCTCTTGAAGGTGTCCCAGTCAATCTGCCTGTCCTGGAGTCGGGGTTCATTTCGATACCAGGTGCTTGCTACATTCTGCAGTTGGAGTCCCACTGCTTCAGCCTTGAGGTCTTCTGAAAGTCGAGCGACGCTCAGGAGACGCTCCATACTGTCGAGCCATTCATCAGCATAGACAATTCCCTCGGTTCCCTTGAAGGGTCGAGGGTTCTGCTTCTTGAAACTCTCAATATCGCCCACCTTGGCAATATGATTCCCATTAATTAAATGGCCTTATTATTACATAAATTAATCCTTAAATTTATGTTTACCTTGGCAGGCCTTGGTTCCTGATGAGCTGCTTCTCCTCTTTCCAATGCAGCCATTGCCATGCTATGGGCATTCTCCATGCCTTCTCTTATAATGGCTGTCTGCTCGCGATGAGCTTCAGCTTGAGTTCTCTGGGCTTCTAGCACTCCTCTTAGCAGACCTATGAGGTCAGTGGGGTCCACAGGCACCGGTGGGGCAGCTGGAGTGGGCGAAACCACAGGGGGTTGCATCTCCGTCTGGGAAGATGATGGATCCACCGTTGAAGCAGCAAACAACCCACGAGGTGCATTCAATGGATGGGGTATAAAACCCGGACTTGGTTGAGACGGTGGGGTTTGATCAGGTGTTGACATCCCATCGCCAGCAGGGTTGATTTTGTCAGTGGCCATTCTCTGGAAGGTTTAGGATATAAACATAAGCAAGGTAGCCTACCCGTCTATAATCAAGCAAAAATATTTAACATATATATATATATCGGTCCTACGTTGTGGCAATTTGATGTTCTAGTGTTCTAACTGTTTCCTAGGTTTTCCTAAGTTGTTGATTGATCGACCTGCATGGGCCACCACTAAAAACATGTCACGAACCGGTCCCCAAATACTTGGGTCGAATCGGATCATGCCCAGCCTGCACCGTTGATAAGACGGCGGCAGTAAGCTATAATCCATATGCAGGTGATCAACAACATTTGAAACTAAGTTTACCACAACATTTATTTAAACGATAATTTAAAACTTGTTCTGTTACAAGAATTCATAAACTAGAAATAACATAGAAACAAATAAACTCTCAAACTAAAATAGCATCTATGGAGACGCCACAACATTATCATCAGCTGGTAGTACCGCCGGGTACAGATCAGGATCATAGTAGCTATTGATCAGCATCTCCAGGTCATCAGTAGTACCTACGGGGATCCAGTCAGGAAAGGAGCAAAGTACAATTTATGCTAATCTTGACAATTAATTTAACAATAAAATCATGCACTTTTAAACAGTTTGAAAATGAACAGTTTTTGAAATAATACAGTACAGTGATGTGAATAGGTAATGAATATGACCGGATTGGGTTACAGTAGTATCCTAGCGATACGGTATGGCTTGTCCCCGTGTGAAGAGGGGAAAGCTAATACAGTCAGTTATCCTAATTTTGGATTTGGTCATATCCACTACTCTACTCCCCCAGTCCCCAACAGTACAGTCAATACTCCCGAAAGAGTTCGTGTTTGAACAGTGGTTTAAAATTGCAGTGAAGTGATTATTAAATAATTGTAATCAACATAAATGTACTTGCCTTAAACTTCTCAAGTTGGACGAGATTGGTACTTCGGGATTTGAACAGTCACACTCTTCCTTGAAATCCTACATTCCGGGAATTTGTCTCAGAAACCACAACTTTAGAATTATCTAGTTACAATCTCTAAATTTTGTCGCCTAGTCAATTTTAGTCTATTAACCAACACAATCAAAAACACGTTTTTCTAGTGCGTTACAATTAAGAAAATCTAAATTTATATTTTATTTCGAAAAACTTGTTTTATCAATTTATTGGGAAAAATTAGTATTTTTATAATTTTTTTTTCTTTTCTTTAAATGAGAAAATCGTGAATTTTTAACTAACAATTAATATTAATATTTAATTAATCCTACTCGTTCACAATCCCAGAAAATCCACAGATACTTCCTACTTATTACAAATTTACAAAAAAATGGATAAATGAGCTTATGCCCTTACATTTCCATGAATTAAAATAAGAGAAAGAAAATGTTAGTCTTGTAAATTACCTACAAAATTACATAATAATAATAACTAATAATTCTAATTTAAAAATAAAATAGTATGAGTCTCAGAACTGGTCCAATCTTTACTTACAGCTACTCTGCCTCATCGTCCGGACAGACCGGTGCGTTTGCATTTTACTGGGGCCCATTGACCAATACGGTCGTCGCCCAAATAAATCCAAAAATAATATTCTTTTCCGAAATTCATTTTAAAATTATATAATCAAATTTTATAAAAATTTCGGCAGCATTCCCTCTATTTTCGGGATAACCCAAAACTGGGAAATGCGCCGATTTTTCTGCAAAATAATCCCAAACCAACATATACAAAAATTCCCAAGTCCACAGATACTAAGGAATTTCCCGAGTCAACATGTATTAAGGAATTCCCACATAACCAAATACTAAGAAAGACCAACAGAACCATAATCCACTTAAATATTGGCTAGGCCACAGCATCCGTAATATTTTTCGGAAAACCAAACCAACTAACAGAGGTTTAAGAAAAACTGCGAATTTCTAAATTCCAAAGCCAATAATTTCAAAACGAACCCACAGAACTCTTTCCAAAGAGTTCTCGAAAAAATCCGAAAATCATCAAACCAACCACAGAAATCAAATATCACCGAACAAACGATCCGAATTTTCCGAAACCAAAACGTAACAGAATTTTCTGAAGAAAATTCCTGGACCAGATTTCATCACAGACTAAGAGAACTATGGGACTATCAGAAGTTACCGAAAACGAAGGAATCCGAAGTGATGCCTCGGACTCGAAACACGCAATTCCACGGAAAATGGAACCGAAATCGGGATCGGTCAACTCCAAACACACCCGAGACTGGCTACTCAGTGCCGCGTACGGATCGGGACTGGTCGGCGGAGCACGGCCACGCCTAGGAGCGGATCCGACGGAAACAACGCCGAAAAAACCGTCGGGTCGGGGCAGCGCCTAGGTTTGCGGGGATCGGCGACGAGAAGGGGCTGATCCGCGGGGAGTGGCGGCGACAGGGGCTGGACAGCCGCGCAAGGGCGCGCTGTCGGGTTCGCCGGAGGGGTGCGAAGGGGTCGCGCGAACTCTGCCGCGAGGGGCGGCACCGTCGGCGGACAGCGGGTCGGCGGTCGGTCGGAGGGTGACCGACCGGGTCGGGGCGTCGGGCCTGGAGAAGGCCGACGGGGATCTTCGGCGTCGGGTCGGGCTAGGGTTTGGGGTTAGGGAAAGTGGGTTTGAGAGTGGTGATGAGGGATGGTAGGAGAGGAAGGGGGTTTTATAGGGAAGGAGGAAGTGGGGGTTATGGAAGGGGAAGGGGTGACCGGCCGGGAAACCAAGGGCCGGCGGCGGCGGCGATTTTGGGAGAGCATGAGTCGGTCGTCGGTTTCTCCAGGAGAGAGGAAGAGAAATAAAAGAATGATAATGGTTTAATGGATAAAATGGCTAATATGTTATTAAGTTAGATAGGTTTAATAAAAATAGCTTAATGGGTTTGGGCCTAAACAATGGGCTAAAATATAATTAGACTTAAAAATTATGGATTGGATACTAGATTTAAATGTTATTTTCTTTTAGAAAAATGTAATTAAATTTTTTTGTAATTCCAAAAATATATATTCGAGCTCAGAATTGGGTTCCGGACTGGGCCAGGCAATCAAAAAAATCCAAGTTCATTTAATTTGAAAATAATTTTCTATTTAATTAAAAATAAATTAACAAACACATATATATAAAAAAATCAAAATTTTTACGGGTTTTACATCATCTCTATCATTCACTTCGTTATTATAGAATTATATTCCATCATCAACTTAACTTAGGAGTAGGGATACTTTTAGTTATTTTCAATCTAGTTCTTTGCAGAGCTTCGTTTCATGTGTAGTTCTTTCATAGTGTGATGGTTTGGTGACTTGCAAATAAGTTTGTGTCCTTGAGTATTAGTGTTAATTGCTTAGAGTGTGGTTAGGAAGTAATTGTATATAAATTTTGACAACTAATTATAGATGAGGACCCTAGAGTAATTGATAAGTGTCAGGGTATGATTTGCACCGAGTACCAGAATAGAAGGGGTACCTTAGTAGCAGGAGCCAGAGTATTTCAGGTATTATAGAGGTTTAGGCACCAACATTTTAGTGACTAGTTGGAGGAAGGACATGAGTAACCTAGTATGAGGGTATCATCCATGTACCATATAAAGGAGTTAGTGCCTTAAGTAGACAATGTCAAGACTTGGGTAGACACCCTAGAAAGAGTATACTAGATAGGAAAGGGTTGTACCTGTTTTGTGGGTCAGCTGTACACATGATGCGAGACTGTCCTATTGTATCTATCCTAGTCGAAGCCCCACCTCAAGGAGGGGGCCCCAGCCAGTAGACTCAGCTGGAGGTGAGTAATTAACTTAGACTTTAGTATGTCTTTTGAGACGAGTTGATGATGCACCCACCATTGCTTGTGTGTTTTGGTATCGTATGTATTGTCTTGTGCTATAGAGTGGTTAGTGTAGCTAAATGAGACCCCAGACTGATATAGCATGCCATGACCCATAATACCATGACCCTGTATGTTTCTTTCTTTTAGTAGGATTGTATAGTAGATAAGTTTTCTTTGACCATGATTGTTGGGGGCATGACCTTAAGAAGAGTACGAGGAACCTAAATTTCAAGGACAAAATTTTTCTAAGGGAGGTAGGATTGTAACTACCACTTTTATAACATAAAGGTATTTTTGAACTTTCGGTGAATTTAATTAATTATTATTATTTAATTAAATAATTGTGTTAGTGATTAAATTTGGTAAAACCATAGAACTGTATTGATTAGATGATTAGCCATGACCAAGGGAGATGTAGTTAGTGAGATTAGATAACCTTAAATTCATCTCTAATTAGTTAGTTAAGTCTCTAATCAAGTTAAAACCACTTAGGATTCATTTATTGACTTAAGACACTAAGTTAGAATGGACCCCTTCCTTAGAACTTGTCATGACAACTTAGAGGGGCTCCTTGGACATTTCCCTATGGACCCAAAGCCCTAGAATTACACCCATGGTCGGCCCACATAGCCCCCTTGCTATTTATATCATCACTTCATCTTCTTCCTCCTCCCATTTCATTTCAAGTCCCATTTTTAGGAGTTTCCCCCAAATGGCTCCTACAACCATTTCTCATCCAAATTGCCCCAAATTAATTGCAAACTCTTCCACTTGAAGAGGGAAAGCCTCTATTGGCTAGTTAGGAGCTTATTAGAGCAATTTGGCCATTGGAGCTTGGTGGAGATTAGATCTTGGTTTTGTTCCTTGAAAATTCATCTCTCAAGTGGTAAGAGCCCTCTAAATCCTCTAATTTCCTTTTATTAGTATAGATGCATTCATTTAGGATTCCCATTTTCATTAGGAATGCCTTGGGTCACTTTTGGATCCATTTGGGGTGCGTATTGCACCATATCGAATATGCACACCAAGTGTTTGATGAAATAACCATTAGGGCCTTTGACATTCTATTTTTAGTTTTAAATATAATTTAAGTATGAAATTACTAGATAGTATCTATGGTGTGTTCATCAAATGAATTGGAATGGGATTGATTAGAGTAAAATGGATTTGGGGGTTGGGTTGTAGTGTTCTGTCACTAGCAGTAGTTGCAGTCTATTTAATTGCTCAAACCAGGATTAACTTAATGTTCGGGCCTTGCATGACACCTTAGGAGTTCAGTCTATGCATTATGCAGGACGTTTGCTATGTTCATGTTCTGTTCACTGTGTTGAGATCATTCCCTACATTAATATTCATTATTCTGTTATGTCCATGCTATCTGTTCTGCCTATTTAAGATCAGTTGATGTCCTACATCATTTAGTATATCATACCATTCTTTGTTCTGCTCATCTTAATGTTTAGCTACCTGCCCAATATTAGTTCTGTTCTTCTAGATGTAAGTATCTGTCCAATTTTTCTAATATTTCAGTCATATACTAAGACTCAAATACTTAACCATACCTCCATTAGTTAATCTCTTTTTGAACTAACGTTCAGTCCTAAGATTATTTCTGTGCTGTCCCCCACAATTGCTAGTATAGGCCATTACCAAGTTCAACTCCATGAACATGTTCAGTTCATGTGGTGTTTGCATCAATCCTTATGAAGGTAACCTGTTCAATCCACTCTAACTAGAGTGGAGTCCCTTAGTCATGTGTAGCAGTCTCTTTCCTTCATGTTTAAGTTATATTGCACTTTGTGTTTAGATCCTAATGAACCTTGGGTATCAGTCTTTAATTGCTTCATGAACAATCCATTTTATATCTCTAGGTCAGACCCCATATCTATTCTGCCCATTTGTTGAGTCCAGTCTATGAAAGTATAGGGAATTGTGACTTTAATTCAACCACCTCTATCCCAAGTTCTTTGTATAAACTCTTGATACTCATATATATATATAATATATATATATATATATATATATATATATATATATATATATATATATATATATGTGTGTGTGTGTGTGTGTGTGTGTGTGTGTGTGTGTGTGTGTGTGTGTGTGTGTGGTAAGGAAAACTTGAGTGTTCAACCTCTAGGCCTACATCACAAATGTCTCTGCCATACTTACAAAACCCTTCACTTCGATTGGATAAAGCCCATGTTCCCCGATTTTGTGGTTCCTCTGATGGCTATTATATATATGTGATTCGAGAGAGAGAGAGAGAGAGAGAGAGAGAGCTCGGGTTTTAGGCTATGTAGCAGTGGCAATACCCCACTGTTGCCCAGGTGGACAATATGATGTAAGTGCAGCAGCACCTAGGTAGGCCAGGTTAGATGGAGGCCGTAAATGTGTCAAAGTAGGCAATGCATTAGAAGAGAAAAAAATAGAACAATAGTAGGGGGTTAGTTGATAGTAGATTTTGAGAATGGGAATTAGGATGCCCATTCATTTTTTAGTCTCTCTTGAACTTAAGTATCAAGTCCTTGCCATGTCTTTGTTCACATCCCTTCACCTACCAGCCCATTTTCCCTTGATTAATGTCCTGCTACCTATATTGATCAGCTATAGGAATTGGCAATCTATGCTTGTCCTATGTTGTATCTTTCCACTTTAATACTTTAGTTCAGTCTTGAACTTGAAGTCAACCCCCATTTTGGAGTTCAACCCATCATTAGTTATTTATACATCCTTTTGTTTCAGTTACTCTTTAGTATCAGTCATGAGATACTAGAGTGTGGAGAGCTTGAGTAGGACTTGGTTCATACTTTGAGTTTAAGTCCAGTCTTTAACTAAATTCAATCACATTTCCCTTTTCGATGTCAGTCCATTCCTTGTTAGTCCTTTGGTTATTTAGCTGTCCACTCTCACCTATATTAACCAGCCTTGAACATATCCTATGTGTCTGTCTCTTTGAATATTTGAGTTCAAACCTCACTATTGATAGTTTAGATGTGAACTCTCATTCAGTTGGCTGCCCCATAGATGTTTGTCTACATATATGTTGTCCACCCATTTGATATTTAGCCTCTAATCTGGTTCAGTCGTGAACAAGTGTCTATAAATTTCCAGACCCCTTTGGGCTTGTGTGTCAGTAGTGGACACATATATCCTGTAGTATTGTCATGACCCGTACCCAGTGTAAGGGTACGAGAAGTGGGTACGTCCATCCTACGCCGCAGTGTCGACGGTAGAACGCTATTCTAGGTCACAATCACAACTATCACAAAATGATATACTCTCCAAATGGAGGATAATCACAAGAGGATACAATCTCAATCACAACTAGAGGTAGATAATCAGCACGATAATATAGATACGAAATCCACAAGAGAAATACAACAAATGAAAAGTCTCGGTGTTATTGTCACGCCCCGATTCCGTCGAATCGATAGTCGTCCCCCGGGCGTGATGCCGTGCGAACCTAATTTGCGATCGCACAAGGCATAGTCATAAGGTGATCCGAGACACGAGATCTAAGAGAGTACGCAGAGAAATTGATTCACACAATAAGTAAAGAAAACTTGATCTTTATTGATAATGAACATCTTTTACAGGCTCCGACACGAGACTCATTGCCGTACGGGCTACAACATGACTCGATTACAAAAGAGTGCCGATGAGATAGCCGTTCCATACATTGCACACATCCCTCAATATACACAAAGTACTCCAGTAACCTGGATGGGAGGGACGCTGAGTCATCTTCCTTGGACTGTTGAGAGCCTTCAAAAGGGGAGTCACAGAGAAAGTCTTCGACGCACGGCCGAAGCTTCAAAAGTCACGAACGTCGCCGAGCTAGTTGGCACGTCCTTCCAGGTTCGCGGGACCTGCAAAGAGCGAGGATCAGCACAAAACACATGTACTGGCGAATGGCTAATTTAATCCAAGCTCTGCATTTGATTCAAGAAGTTTCGTAAACATGTTAGCTAGCTATTTCAATGATCTTTCTAACCATCCTGCTCGATTTGCATGTTAACATATTTTGAGGCAAGCATATGAAATTGTGTAACATTAAGCAACTATCACATTCATCCCGTGTCCCGTGGACTTTTTAAGCAGTGAAGAAGGGGTGTAAAGGCCACTGGCAATGTCAAGCCATCGCGGACTATAGCTGGGTTAGACGGCGACCCTTTCGCATCGGGTAGCGAGCCCTGTGCGAAAGTTCCCGCCTAATACACGTCGATGAAGGGCTAGCGCTTGCTATAAACACGTTCCTCCCGGGCCGAATCGGTCCCTTGGCCTAGGTAACCATTCGAGGAAACTACACCTTGTCGACAAGTTGTCCAATGACCGTTTTGCTTACTTAGCCGTATCGTTGCGATAAACGTTAATCGATTCATTCTTTGACTTGCATATGCTAAGTGGATTTGCATAAAGAACATGTTTTCCATTTCCAAAACCGACAGTTTGATAGCAAGTGTTTTGTGAAGAATTTTGCTACGATTTCTTTGATTCTACGCTATTATGACAAGCATTCATTTTACTTCACATATTGAGTTTTGAAGTAGAGGGACGAGACGAAGGAGGTTAGCCATTCGCCTTAGCCTTGCTTCAAGCGAGCGACCGGTTGGCTGCGCTGACGTCGCCTACGCGATCACCTGCAATCGCATAAGCAACTGATTAGAACACTGTATAATTCAAGGAATTTCGATATGAATGCGAAGCTCAAAAATGCAAGTCACGAAAACTCATTCGGAAAACATTCACGAAAACGCATTCACGAAAACCAAAGCCAAAGCCAAATCAAGCGCGGCATGAAAATCAGAGCAACGGGAGGTCTCTCCCGACTCAGCCGCAGAGCCAATCCTCGAAGCGCAACCCGCTGAATATGGGACTTGGTTCCGAAGAAGCCATTCCATAACGTGGAATGGAGCTTAATTCAACCGTTCCCGTTCGATCGACTCGGTCGATTATGACCTACCGGTCCTGACCGAATCGATAGCAACAGTGTTCCTTTCTCGCGTACCCCGTGGACGGAAACGGGACACGATGTAGGTACGGGGCACTACACCATAACCAACTAATAAAAAGTTTCGTCCTCGAAACTTAGGGATAGAACCTACCTCTACGAGAATAACGAAGGAAATTTCTCCTTCATTTCCGATTCAAGCTTCCACGTCGACTCTTCGACCGAATGGTTCCTCCAGAGGACGCGGACGAGAGGGATCGCTCGATTGTGCAGCAGCTTATCCTTGCGTTCTATGATTTGAACTGGCTCTTCAATGTAGGATAAGTCGGACTTTAGCTCCAGCTGGCCAAAATCTACCACGTGGCTCGGGTCGTGCACGTACTTCCGCAGTTGAGAGATATGGAAGACATTGTGTACACCTTCAAGCGCCGGTGGTAAGGCAATTTTATAGGCCACTGGGGCGACCCGTTCAAGTATTTTGAACGGCCCAACGAATCTCGGACTCAATTTTCCCTTCGCGTCGAACCGAGTAACTCCCCGCATGGGCGATACTTTGAGAAATACGTGATCGCCTACTTGAAACTCGAGGGGGCGACGATGAATGTCCGCATAACTTTTCTGATGACTCTGCGCGGTCTTTAATCTTTCCCGAATGAGCCAAATTTTTTGCATGGTCTGTTCTACCAGTTTCAGATCGAGAATCTGCCGCTCTTCGACTTCGTCCCAGCAAATGGGTGATCGGCACCTGTGCCCGTACAAGGCTTCATACGGCGCCATTTGAATGCTGGTTTGATAGCTATTGTTGTATGCAAATTTGGCCAGAGGTAGATGATTGTCCCAGCTTGATTTGAAGTCAATTGTGCAGAGTCGTAGCATGTCTTCGAGAATCTGATTGACGCGCTCCGTTCGGCCGTCGGTCTGAGGATGGTAAGTTGAGCTGAACTGCAATTTGGTACCCAGCGCCGACTGAAGGCTACTCCAGAATCGCGAATTGAACCGTGAATCCCGATCAGAGACGATGGATACTGGAACTCCGTACAGCCGTACTATCTCATCAAGATATATCTGCGCTAGGCGATCAACGCTCCAAGTAACTTTGATGGCAATAAAATGTGCTGACTTGGTTAATCGATCGACGATGACCCAGATAGCATCATTTTCCCAGGGCGTCTTCGGCAGACCAACAATGAAATCCATGCACACATGCTGCCACTTCCATTCTGGAATTGCCAGATTTTGCATCTCTCCGTCCGGTCTCTGGTGCTCAGCTTTCACCTGCTGACAGGCCATGCATTGCGACACGAAGAGTGCCACATCTCTTTTCATCCCGTGCCACCAGAAGTTTGTGCGGAGGTCCTTGTACATCTTCGTGCTGTCGGGATGCAAGGTGTACTTTGCGTAGTGCGCCTCCGACAATATCTCCTTTCTAAGTTCTAAATCATCCGAAACGTATAGCCTACCCCTCAATCGAAGCATGCCGGTCTCGTCTTCCGTAAAGTCGGTCGTCCTATCCGTCGAGATTAGATCTCGTCTTTTCTTCAGGTACGGATCGTCCTTCTGAGCGGCCTTGATCTTTTCAAACAAGCTCGGCTCTAACTGTAACTTTGCCAACTGCACATTCCGAAATCGGACTCGAAGTTCGATGTCCATCTCTTCTAGGTCACGTAGCAGTCTGCGGTCGATAGATAACGAGGCTATGTACTTCCGACTCAGAGCGTCCGCCACAACATTTTCCTTTCCCGACGTATAGTCGATAGTCAAGTCGTAATCCTTGATCAGTTCAAGCCAGCGCCTCTGCCGCAAGTTCAGTTCCCTCTGTGTGAATAGATACTTGAGGCTCTTGTGATCGGTATAGATCGTGCACGCCACGCCATAGAGGTAGAGACGCCATAATTTCAATGCAAACACAATCGCCGCTAACTCCAGGTCGTGCGTGGGATAATTCTTCTCGTACGGCTTTAGCTTTCGGGAAGCAAAAGATATCACCTTGTTCCGCTGCATTAGCACACACCCCAAGCCTTGACCGGACGCATTGCTGAATATCTGGAAACCTTCAATCCCTTCTGGAAGTACGAGTATCGGGGCCGAGACGAGCCGTTGCTTTAATTCTTGGAATGAAGCTTTGCAGTCGTCTGACCAGTCAAATATGACTCCTTTCTGGGTGAGGCGAGTCAGAGGCGATACGATCTTCGTGAAGTCTTTCACGAAGCGTCGATAGTATCCCGCTAAGCCAAGCAAACTTCGAATCTTGCCGACGGACGTTGGCCGCTTCCAATCGACGACGGCTTCAACTTTCTTTGGGTCGACCGCAATGCCTTCAGCAGAAATAATGTGTCCAAAGAATGCGACGCTGCTAAGCCAAAATTCATATTTGCTTCGCTTCGCGTATAGTTGATTTTCTCGAAGGTCTGAAGTACGGTCCGCAGATGCTCAGTGTGTTGCTGCCTATTCTTCGAGTAGACGAGTATATCGTCGATAAAGACTACTACGAACTTGTCGAGGAATGGTCGGAACACCCGATTCATTAGATCCATAAAAGCAGCAGGGGCATTCGTTAGATCGAACGGTATTACCAGGAACTCGTAATGGCCGTATCGAGTACGGAAGTCAGACTTCGGCATATCGTCCGGCTTGATCTTGAGTTGATGGTAACCCGAACGTAGATCAATTTTAGAGAACACCGTGGCTCCTTGAAGCTGATCAAACAGATCGTCTATGCAGGGCAGAGGATATTTGTTCCGGACGGTGGCTTTATTCAGCTCGCGGTAGTCGATACAAAGATGCATAGAGCCATCCTTCTTCTTGACAAACAGCACGGGCGCTCCCCAGGACGAGACGTTGGGTCGGATGAATCCCTTGTCGAGCAATTCTTATAACTGCACCTTGAGTTCTTTAAGCTCTACAGGGGCCATTTTGTACGGGGCTTTCAAGATCGGTCGAGTGTCGGAAAAGGTATCGATAGTGAACTCAATCTCTCGATCGGGCGGCATGCCGAGCAGCTCGTCCGGGAACACATCGAGGAATTCTGCCACAACGTCGGTCTGACCCGCATTTGTACCATCCTGTCGCATGTCTCGAACGGAAGCTAGATAGCCTTCACACCCGGAATGCAGCATCTGTCGAGCAGATATTGCGGAGATCACCGTGCAGGTCAACGATGCCTCACCACACGAGTAGCAGAATTCAGGCACTCCAGGTATACAGAATGTGACCTTCTTTTCGGCACAGTCTATGGTTGCGTTGCACGGACCGAGCCAATCCATCCCCAGAATGATATCGTAGTCCTTAATATTTAGAAGTATCGCATCGAGACTGACCTTTTGACCACCTATACAGATGATTCTATCTTCGCGGACTAAATTTGCAAGTAGTGGCATGCCCGACGATACGTTAACAGAGAGATCGAGGCCCAGTGGTGTCAAAAAGAATTTGTGCTCGGTGACAAAGTCCGCCGATATAAAACTATACGTGGCACCTGAATCAAACAACACACGAGCAGGTTTATTATTGAATTGCAGTATACCTGTCACGACTGTATCGGATGCGAGCGCCTCGTCGTGAGTCATGGCGTAGAAGCGGCCCTGAGCATTGGGGCGCTGATCTTGGCTATTCTGTTGTGCGGTCGGTGGAGCCCGAGGTGCTTGGCCTCGGTTTTGTTGGTGGGGGCGCTGGTTTGACTTCTCCGGGCAGTCGCATAAGATATGGTCTTTTCGGCAGCACGTGAGGCACGCACCGTTCTTCGATCGGCACTCGTTGATCAAGTACCCCACTTTATGGCAGAAAGTGCAGACTACTCGATCCTTCGTCTGGTTGTCACCTTTGTTGCCGCGGTTTTGATGCTTATGTACATTTTTGCCTCCCACATTACTATGATGTTTATTATTAAAGTGAACAGCGCCGGTAGTAGTAGGAGGATACTCGGACTCCAGACGGATGGCGTGATTGAGTGCCTCGCCCACAGTTTTGTATTCACCCACCGAAACGTGAGCGCGGATAGTGGAACGTAGACCCACTTCAAATCGTCGAGCTCGACTTACAGTGGTAGGTAGGAAGTCCCCAGCAAACTTGGCTAGTTTGTTGAATTTGGCCGCATATTATCGTACAGTCATATTGCCTTACCTTAACTGCATAAACTTATCTTTTTTTTCCTGTCGTACGGCTGCAGAAAGATATTCAGTCTCGAACGCCTTTTTGAATGTCGTCCATGAGATCGCCGCCGTCTCGTCTTCACGTCGAATAGCCCGCTTCTGCACAGCCTAGCAATCGTGCACATTCATTCGAAGTAGAAGTTGAGCACACACGACTTTCTTTGAGTCCTCGACACCCAGAAGCTCGAACTTATCTTCCAGCTCCTCCAGCCAGTCGATCGCCTCCGAGAGATCTTCTGTGCCGTTGAAGGAAGTACGGCAGCTTTTAGTGAATTTTGACACGTCGAAGTTAGAACTTTTCGGTGCCGCAGTTGAGAGCACGGGTGCCTCTGGTTCAGCTTCGTTGGATCGAACCGCAGGCTGGGTCACGACAGGTGTCATCGTAGAATTGTTGTTGTTGCCTACGACCGACTGTACGATTTGTTGGAGGGTATTCAGTTGCTGCTGCTGCTGCTTAAATTGAGCCTCGAACCGATTCTCAAATTGGGTCTGACGAGCCTTCGCTTGCTGACGATGGAGCTCGTTTTGACGTTGCTGTATTTCAAGCATCTGCAGCATACGTTGCATCGGGTCGCCAGAAGGTCCGACTGCGATAAGCGTCATTCCCATTGGGTTGACGGAATGCTCGGGTCTGGAAGCACTCGAGCCGCTGGAAGCGCTCGTCTCGTCTTCCTCCTGAGCTCCCGTAACTGCAGGGAAAAGAAAGGTAACTCTCGTTAGTCTTAGAAAATGTCCTGGGTTCAGCGTATGGAACAACTCATCTCATCGACACGAGGTCAACGGTTGGAGACTAGAACTCGACATTGGAGGCCAAGGACGTAAAGCCGTGCTCTGATACCATTATGTTATGCCCCGATTCTGTCGAATCGATAGTCGTCCCCCGGGCGTGATGCCGTGCGAACCTAATTTGCGATCGCACAAGGCATAGTCATAAGGTAATCCGAGACCCGAGATCTAAGAGAGTACACAGAGAAATGGATTCACACAATAAGTAAAGGAAACTTGATCTTTATTGATAATAAACATCTTTTACAGACTCCGACACAAGACTCATTACCGCACGACTACAACATGACTCGATTACAAAAGAGTGCCTATGAGATAGTCGTTCCATACATTGCACACATCCCTCAATATACACAAATTACTCCAGTGACCTGGATGGGAGGGACGCTGAGTCATCTTCCTTGGACTGTTGAGAGCCTTCAAAAGGGGAGTTGCAGAGAAAGTCTTTGACGCACGGCCGAAGCTTCAAAAGTCACGAACGTCGTCGAGCTAGTTGGCACGTCCTTCCTGGTTTGCGGGACCTACAAAGAGCGAGGATCAGCACAAAACCAATGTACTGGCGAATGGCTAATTTAATCCAAGCTCAGCATTTGATTCAAGAAGTTTCGTAAACATGTTAGCTAGCTATTTCAATGATCTTTCTAACCATCCTGCTCGATTTGTATGTTAACATGTTTTGAGGCAAGCATATGAAATTGTGTAACATTAAGCAACTATCACATTCATCCCGTGTCCGGTGGACTTGTTAAGCAGTAAAGAAGGGGTGTGAAGGCCACTGGCAATGTCAAGCCATCGCGGACTATAGCTGGGTTAGACGGCGATCCTTTCGCGTCGGGTAGCGAGCCCTGTGCAAAAGTTCCCGCCTAACATGCGCCGATGAAGGGCTGGCGCTTGCAATAAACACGTTCCTCTCGGGCCGAATCGGTCCCTTGGCCTAGGTAACCGTTCGAGGAAACTACACCTTGTCGACAAGTTGTCCAATGACCGTTTTGCTTACTTAGCCGTATCGTTACGATAAACGTTAATCGATTCATTTTTTGACTTGCATAGGCTAAGTGGATTTGCATAAAGAACATGTTTTCCATTTTCAAAACCGACAGTTTGATAGCAAGTGTTTCGTGAAGAATCGTGCTACGATTTCTTTGATTCTATGCTATTATGACAAGCATTCATTTTACTTCACATATTGAGTTTTGAAGTAGAGGGACGAGGCGAAGGAGGTCAGCCACTCGCCTTAGCCTGGCTTCAAGCGAGCGACCGGTTGGCTGCGCTGACGTTGCCTACGCGATCACCTGCAATCGCATAAGCAACTGATTAGAACATTGTATAATTCAAGGAATTTTGATATGAATGCGAAGCTCGAAAACGCAAGTCACAAAAACTCATTCGGAAAACATTCATAAAAACGTATTCACGAAAACCAAAGCCAAAGCCAAATCAAGCGCGGCATGAAAATCAGAGCAATGGGAGGTCTCTCCCGACTCAGCCGCAGAGCCAATCCTCGAGGCACAACCCGCTGAATATGGGACTTGGTTCCGAAGAAGCCATTCCATAACGTGGAATGGATCTTAATTCAACCGTTTCCGTTCGATCGACTCGGCCGATTCTGACCTATCGGTCCCGACCGAATCGATAGCAACAGTGTTCCTTTCTAGCGCACCCCGTGGACGGAAACGGGGCACGATGTAGGGACGGGGCACTACAGTTATCAACACTATAAACAATATCTCCATACAATCTCAAATGTCTCATAAAACTAGATAATAAGATAAGTCTAAACTAAGCTAATGGCAAGTCCTCAGCGACTACTGGATCTTGCTGAGGGTCTAGGTCACCTGTGTCAACTAGGCCTGCTCCATAGTAAGTATCGCAGCAATCCTCATCATCTGTAATATTTCAACAGGTCCAGTCAGGACAGGAATGAATACATATCTCTCACACAGATCATAACATGAAAGAAAATATGAAACAAGCTATAGAATAATATACATGAACTGCTGATAAAAAAATGAGACTGTAAAAGAGAACATGGTATATGGAAATAGATATACATGATATAATAAGAGAACTGAACTAACTACGTAGTGTAGAGCACAATCTGGTTATGTAAACTGGCTTAGGTTATACATGACTTAAATCTAGTTTGGAGTTGTACATAAAAATGGTGTAGATCACATAACCAAATAAATACTCCCCCTGTCCAATCAGTACACAAGGATCTGTCCAGGTTATGTTATTGTACATGAAAGTAGTGTGTTACATGGATAGCTTGTCCACATGAACACTGGGTTATACATGAAGGCTCACATGATCATGAGTGTACATGAATGTCACATGAATATACATGAATAAATACGAATACAAGAGTAGACGATGCACATGATAAAGTACATGAGCACAATATACCCGATGTATCTGAGGGGATAATATCATATGAAGAGATCCATATAGTACTAATCCGTGATAACATCGTGACAGCAACAAGTAAACTATTATATAACAAGTAAATATGTCCAAGCAAGAATGAAACGGTCAGAGAATGTACTCGCCTGGTAATCCAAGCTGCTGATGAGAAAGTGTAACTGAACTGGAGTGATGTAATCCTATTTAGAACAACCACAAGTCACAACAAGGTATAAAATATCATAAGGAATGCCTACAATACAATTCTACCTGATTCTAGGTCCTTCTAGGTCAAGTCAACCCTTGGTCAAATTTGGTCAAACCTGGTCAACTCTGGTCAAACCTGGTCAACTATAAGTCAACTAGTCCGTTTACTAATTTTTAGGTCAAGCACAAGTTTTCAAGTCATTCTAAGTTTGTTTGAGTCGATTTGGATCAAGTTTGACCCAAAGTTTACTTTTGTCAACTTGGTCAACTTGTCGGTCGACTCGGCCATTCTAGGCTCCTTGGGTCAATCCTAATCTGACACAATACTCCCTAGATTACATTCACAAGCAAACAATTTATATATATATATATATATATATATATATATATATATATATATATATATATATATATATATATATATATATACTTGAACTTGTGAAGAGAGATTGTGTATATATATATATATATATATTCATTCATTCTAGGTAATGTATCTACATATACATATATATATATATATATATATATATATATATATATATATATATATATATACATACATACACACCTATACTTGAACTTGTGAAGAGAGATTGTGTGTGTGTGTGTGTGTCGATGAAGAGCTGCTGTTAGGGGTTAAAAACTGAGATAATTTGGTAATATATACAACTACATGAATATACCATATATATATACATATATACACAAGTTTAATTAAAAAGAAAACTATATATATATATATATATATATATATATATATATATATATATATATATATATATATATATATATATATATATATATATATATATATATAGGGAAGAAATTGTTGGGCTTACGAAGGGGAAAAGAAAACTCAGATCTGAAATAAAATAGCTCGACAAAACTCATCACAATATATATATATATATATATATATATATATATATATATATATATATATATATATATATATATATATATATATATATATATATATATATAAAATATATATATATATATATATATATATATATATATATATTTATATATATATATATATATATATATATATATATATATATATTAAAAAAAAATATATATATATATATATATATATATATATATATATATATATATATATATATATATATATATATATATATATATATATATATATATATATATATATATATATGATGGAATAATTGAAAGTAAAATTAGGGACTAAAACCCACAAGTCCAGAATCTTAATAACTTCATATAAACTGAGAAAAATATGAATTAAATATCAGAAATTTGAAATATCACAAAACAATTCAAATATATATATAAATCGAAATCCAAAATCCAACTCAATACCCAAAATGCAATATACACAACTAGAACTCACGAAACTTGGCAAACACGAAAGTGTCTATGTGTGTGACATGTTCGGGTACTCAAGGGGTCGAACCCGTGTCCATATCGTGTCCACGGAGTGCGTATTGGAAAACTCGATACGCGTGTCAAATGAATCGGTGCGAGTTCGATTTCTCGCTCGATTCCGTACCACTTCTCGTGAAACTTCGCGTACACCTAGGATAACATGTCCCTGACCTACTGGCCGATTCCTCGTGTGGCCAAGTGTTGTGTCCGACGCACACGAAGCCCATGTCCACGTGCGGCCTATGCGCGTGTGCACAGAACAGTGCACCGCGTCGTGCACACGGGACGACGAGTCTAGGGACTCGTGTGTCCCACCACACGTGTCATGGTCGTGTCCTAGAATAGGCTAGGTATAGGGCTATATGTAGGACACATCGGATCGAGTCCACGTATCCACACGTGTCGGCACGAAGGCCGTGTCAGCGGCGGCTGTGCGCGTGCGTGTGTGCGTGTGTTGACCCATGCGGTCGCAATTTCTCACCCGATTTGAATCGGAACGACACAAACTTGGGAGACGTGTCCACAGGCATTGCCCCCACCTACACGCCAAGTGGCACACGGCCACGTGGCCTGTGCATCGCGTAATCAACGTACGATAGCAGGCACGGCCTGCACGTGCAGCATTTCGTGTCCTGTTTGGACATGGACACGAGCCCGATTCGTGTCAAAAACTACGGGGTCGGGTTCCTTATGTCTAGGGCTATTGAAATATATAAATAGATTCAAAAAATAACAAGTTTCAATCCGTTGGATAATTTCGTCAAACACCTATGTAGCAACTTCGATTTCGTGTCTACCCTAACTAATATTGATTCATTGCCTTCGTGTCAGAATAGTATATTCCCAGCACTCTCTTTTGTCAAGTCCATTTGAGTTACTGTCCATCTAAAGTTCTGTCCATTCATGTATCTTTATGGGATGTTAGTAAGGGGAAGGTTTAAGGTATTATACTATAGGGATATGAGGTAGTGGAAATTTGATGAAGAGTTTGGGATCATAAGTTTGTCCCTATTTACATTACTTGTCCATCATTCAAATATGTTCAGTCTCTTGTGAACATCAAATGTGTTCAGTCCTAAAAGGATGATGTAATAGTGGTTTGAGTGATGAGCTTGGGTATGTATAGGAATTGCATGTTTGTAATAGTTGGTAATAGTGAATGGATCATATCAGATTAACTGATATGTTAAGAGCATAGCAGTAGCATGAAGGTATAGTGTGGGGGATTGGGATTTCCATTTGGCTTGTTCGTCAGTAAGTGATATGTATATATGTATAATGTTTTTGGCACATGTGAAATATGTCTATAATATATGTATACCTATGTAGGTGTGTGTCTCTATAGATAACCTATATATATTGTGTTAGTGTATCATGTAACTAATGTATATATATATATGGTGTGTGTGAGATTAGGAGTGTATCAGATATTTAGAATAATATAGAGGGTTCTCCATATGACAAGGTTATGTTAAGTGCAGGTTGCTAAATGGGTTATAGGGAGAAGTCATCATAGGGCAGGTTTGGGATTTGAGTATCCCCTGCAAGCAGGGGACCACCTTCCTAAATATAGCAAGGCCTTTGGGCCTATAAGATTAAAGGAGAGTAGGCTTGGTCTTAACAAGCAGTTGAGGTACATCCCACTTGAACAAGTGAGGTGCTGGGCATCGAGGAAAGCTGTTATAAATTAGGATGGCCTAATGTATAAATAATCTAGACTAAAGTTAGGCCCACTAGTGTATCAGTAGTAGGATTTAGGGTTTGGGTTAACCCTTATGTTGTAGCAAGTCAAGAAACAACAAGCCTTGTTTGGATTGGCTTGTTTGGTTGCCTATTGCATTAACTATACTTGGGTAATGAAAGGTGTGTAGCAGTAGATAGTATATACTTGAACATGTATGTCAGTTTTCCATGTATATATATATATATATATATATATATATATATATATATATATATATATATATATATATATATATATATGATAATTAGTAGCTTGATAAGGGATTTGAGTATGGTATCACATAGATACAGTATTGGGTGTATTAGTAAATAGGAAGTAAGTATGTTGGTATCCATGTTGGGTATTTGAAATACCCCCTTCATAACAGAAACTTTTAGCAAGCCTAGGTATTTAGTGCTTAGTCCCAATATCCTAGAAGTTGACTAATTCAACCAAGTTGACCTAGTTTGACCAATAGTTGACCAAGTTGATTAATTGACCTAGAAATGGCCTAGCCGCATATAGATAGCATGTTTTAATCAATTGTTTAGTTTGGAACACTTTGTAACCTGTATTCTTATAATAGGTCTCTATGACTCCAGTTTGGATACCAACACACAGTTGTTGCTCAGTATATCAGGCGGGTACATTCTCTGTTAGTTTTCATTCATGATAGTATTTATATTGCCTACTCTAGACTACTTTACTTGATGCTGACACATTGTTAACACAGACCAGTACTATATGGATCTTGTCATGAGATGTTATCTCCTTAACGGGTGTATCGTGTATTTCATGTTCATGTACTTCATCATGTACATCTTATACTCCTTGTATTCATATTATTCATGTACACTCATGTGTTCTCATGTACGTTCATGTGCTCTCATGTACTCTCATGTGCTCTCATGTACTCCCATGTACTTCATGTATGTAACGTAACTTGTCACGACCCGCACCCGCTTTTCGGATGCGAGCTCGTGAGCAAGCCAGCTACGTATCGAGTGGACTCCAGCCCGGGCTCGAATACGTAAACGCTATCAAGGCTATGGTATACTGCCAAATCATGGCAATGCAATCTATATCTCAATCCATAATAAAAATATGAAACATGAATAAACAATTATGGGTCATGGTCTGCAGTCTATTAGCATATTGTCCGATTAAACTCCAAGAATGATATGAGTCTATAAAATAAGCAGAATATATCATGGCATGGAATATATAGCACGAAAGGATAATAAAGAAATATCACAAATAAATACCTGAACCATGCAAGCAATAAACTTTCAAGTATCATAATCATCCGTCATCCAGAACTGCTAACTAACTCTACGCAATTACTAAACCTGAAGAGATCATCAGGTCCTCAGGGGACATAGCAAGATACATAAAAATATGCCTATCTAGCAGTTTAATCATGCAATAATATAAACATGGTATAAACAGGAATAAGACATGAGACTGACATGTGGCTACTGACAGGTAACTATGAACACGAATACGGGATCAACTATGCATAAATGAACTGCTGGAAGAACAAGTAAACAAGAGATCAATGGAATACCAACCCTTGCCCTGACGTGGACTCGTAGTTCAGTTTCAAGACAAGACACCCTCATCCCGTGTGTGGACTCGCAGGTGCAAACGGACAACCCTCGCCCCGTGTGTGGACTCGCAGGTTGTAAACGATCAAAATACGGAAATAGCAGTTCAATTTCACATACTTGTAGACACGACTCAGTCAAGATACAGGTGATGACATGGTACAACTCAGTCATGACATAGGTAAGTACTACTCTAGCATGAACCATAATGTGGACTAGCCTGGTGTAACTATGCTATCAAGTCAGAAAGTACTGATATACAAGCAAGACAATAAACTAGTAACATGGTATCTTATAAATCTATAACAACTAAGGTAACTAAAGATAACATACTAACAGATGAACTATAAGCATAAAAATAAACTGTAGAGGGAGGCAAGGTATCTTGCCTGGAGGTTGCACGCAGATCCAACAAAGTATAGTCAACTGCTAAGCCATAAAGTCCAAATCATCACAACTGTCTCCGAAAGCTGAAATAAATATTACCAATGTTCTCAGAATAGTCAAATTATGTGGGATTGCCTTCCTTAAGTCCAATTCTGGACACAGGGGCAAAACGGTAATTTCGGGCAAAAATGATGTCTGCCGTTGGACCCGCTTTGTACCAAAATCGTGACAGAGTCGATGGTCTCTAAAGTTGTCAAACTATATGTCAACAGGTTCAATTTTTTGATACGAACCCAATCGTATGTCCAAAGTTGGATTTCAGCGGGCCGTGCACAAAATCGTCAGTTGAGTCGGACCGTGGGGCCCACAAAACGGCGTTTCGATTAAATTGTCTCAGAATTGGACCAAATTTGGCTTACAGGACCAAAAAAACGATACGGTCCTGTCGGCGCAAGTTTCACCTCGATCTGATGAGCGTGCACAAAGTAATTGGAAACTTTACAAAGTGACTGATACGGTGAATTTCGACGGATACGGATCAAATTCGTCGCGCACACGCGACCAATTTGAATTCCTTCAAAGCGCACACGTCCACAAAGCTGATACGCACCTTTTGATGCTTTTAGTTCGCGACCACATCGCCTGGATTGGCGGGACGTGCGTCGTATCGAAGGAATTTCTAGTTTTTAATAACTGTTTTATCGGGTTTTTCTCGATTTTCGAGTCGATTTATCTTAGCATCTACTGTTTATAAAAATAATCTAAAAATAGGGTTTGAATGCTGGTTAGGTTGTCTAAGGGGCTGTTTAGATAGATTTTATAGACTTTCTATAGTTTGCCATTAATCGCCCTTCCAACGTGGGTGTTGGGACTGGATTCATATTCTATTTTTGAACGGTTTTCTTCAAACCTTGAATCGATCTTCTGGACAATATAAAGCATATAAAATCGATCTAATTGAAAGAAAATGATCTCGTATGGGTTAGGGACATACTCGAGAAAATGGCTCGCGAAACTATCGAACGATCGTCGAAATACAATACCGCGAAGTCGGCCTAGTCACAGCCGTATTACTACTACTGCCATGGTTGCTGTTGCAACCCGCGCACGCACGCGACCTTTTCGGCCGGCGGCGGCTGTCCCCCGGCGGTGCACCTAGGGTCGGGGAGGGTCGCCCAGCCTCGAGGGTGGCGCGCGTGGGTTTCACTTAGGGTTTCCGTGCGAAACTCTCTCCTCTCTATATATTAAATCCGAAGGGGGGTCGAGTTAGCGCTTGGCTGGGGCTTTAATGCTCGAGCTATTCAGCTGGGGAGGATTTGAGCGCTATGCTGAGGAGCTTTGGAGTTGTTGGGGCCCGGGCCTGGGCGGCCTGTGCTTGCCTGCTTAGTTCCTTTTTCTTTCTTTTTTTTCTTAACACTTGAACTAAATGGATATATATATATATATATATATATATATATATATATATATATATATATATATATATTATATATATATATATATATACACACACACGTATATATATATATTTTTAATATATATATATATATATATATATATATATATATATATATATATATATATATATATATATATATATATATATATATATACACCATGAATACAATTTTAAGCCATAAAATATTCTAAATATATTTAATTTTGCAACATAGAATTCTTAATGTATATACACTATATATATATATATATATATATATATATATATATATATATATATAGTGTATATACATTAAGAAAAAAAAAAAAAAAATATATATATATATATATATATATATATATATATATATATATATACACACACACACACCATGAATACAATTTTAAGCCATAAAATATTCTAAATATATTTAATATTGCAACATAGAATTCTTAATGTATATACACAACATTTTATATAAATAAAATAAAATAAAATTATTTTATATATACGTATAAAAGCCTATTTTCATGTACTATGAATATATTTCTATATATATATATGTACACATGTATATATAATCTAGGTAAATACCAAAATCCAACATATTTATTAAGGAAAATATTTACTAAAATATTATTTAATATTAAGAACTTATAATATAATATGATTTATATATTACCACCTTTTGTGAAATCGACTACCAGGTCACTAAATTAGAATAGTGATGCAACATACGTCTACATGGTCACCTTTTGTCTCCTTACGTGCCAACATGGGTTTGGGTTGGGTTCATGTTAGTTTGGTACAACCGGATCTTCTAAAAGTCAATAATCAAAATAATAAATAATTAAAACGTCTTTAGAGGTTAAGTCGCAACTTGGCCTAGTTTTTTTAGTTAGGACACACTTATGGCTGGGTCTTTCCTGTCATGGCTAAGACACTGGCAAAGGCACACCACTGCACTACCCGTGCCACGATTCCTAGTCGTCTGGTACTTCAAAACTCTACCAGGGCTAAAGTCATCTACCGTAATAATTAACTAAATAATTATTTCTAAAATTATAAAAATCATCATTTAAATCAAATAAATAATAAAAAATAATTCAAATTTTTCGGAAAGAGGAGTTACATAACTTGATCGGATCCTTGTGTATTAATTGGGGTAGGAGGAGTAGAAGTGGTTATGTGATTAAATCCCATTAGTGTAATCATGTACATGTCGATTATGCATTCACGTATAATCGAGTTACCGTAGAATAATCATGTACAACCTAAACCGATTACATAACCATCTTGTGCTCTGAAACACTTATATTATTTACAGTTCATAGATTCTCTATTCTATTTCATGTACTCAGTTTACTTATCTATATCTCATGTATTTCTGTACTTCCTTTACAGCACGTCATGTACTTTATTCTATTACTAGCTCTATATTTCCTACCATATTTTGGAACTACTTTCAGAGTTATGTACTTTGCTCCAATCATGACTGGATATGTTGGTAAATTTTACAGAAAACTTGGAGGATTCAGCTGGCCTAGAGGAAACGCCAGTAGTACTTAGAATAGATTATTGGGATATTGTCTGAGTTATTTTAGTTATCTTTCATGAGTTGTATATAAATATTATTTTGCCTTGGGATGTAATAATAACACGTAAACTTATTTCATTCCTGGATTGTATCGTACTTTGAGTTCTTCATATCTATCATATATCATGTTGTTTATTCATCTTTAGATATTGTGATTGAGTTGTATCTTCTAAGACTGTCCTCTATTTGGAGAGTATATCCTGGACATGTACATTACATTGTGTTAGATGTTGTTGAGACCTAGGACAACGTTCTACCACCGACACTACGGCGTAGGCTGGACGTACCCACGATCTCGTACCCTTACACTAGGTGCGGGTCGTGACAGGCATAACGTGTAGCATCTACACTGATCATAAAGCTTCAAGTATCTCTTCACCCAAAAAAAATCTAAACTTACGATAAAGGCGTTGGCTAGAACTAATCAAGGACTATGACTTAACGATTGACTACACATCGGACAAAGAAAATGTTGTGGCAGATGCTTTGAGTCAGAAATATATTGCATCGCTATCCATCAACAGCAGACTACGGGACCTAGAAGAGATGGGCATCGGCCTTCGAGTTCGATTCAGGGGAGTGCAGTTGGCGCAACTACAGCTAGAGCCAAGCTTTCGAGAAAATATTAAGACCGTTCAGAAGGACGATCTGTACCTGAAGAAGATGCGAGAGCTGATTCCAACGGGAAGGACGACCGACTTTGCGAAAGATGAGGCCGTTGTACTACGATTGAAGGGTTGACTATGTATTCTGGATGATTCAGAACTCAGAAAGGAAATAATGTCAGAGGAGCATTACGTAAATTATTTCTTGCATCCTGGAAGTATAAAGATGTATAAGGACCTCCGTATGACCTTCTAGTGATACAAAATGAAGAGAGTTGTGGCACTCTTCGTATTGCAATACATGGCCTGTCAGCGGGTGAAAGCTGAACACCTGAGACCGGACGGAGAGATGCAGAACCTGGTGATTCCAGAATAGAAGTAGGAGCATGTGAGCATGAATTTTTTTGTTAGTCTGTTGAAGATGCCACGAGGGAACGATATGTCTAATTTATCATCGATTGCTAACCAAGTCAGTACATTTTATTACCATCAAAGTTACTTGGGGCGTCGATTGCCTGGCTCAGATATACCTTGACGAGATAGTATGGCTGCACGGAGTTCCAGTATCCATCATCTCAGATCAGGATGGACTATTTTTGTCGTACTTCTAGAGTAGACTTCGGTCGACGCTGGGTACTAAGTTGAAGTTTAGCACGACTTACCATTCTCAGACCGATGGCCAAACGGAGCATATGAATCAAATTCTGGAAGACATACTATAGCTCTGCGTAATTAACTTGAAGTCGAGTTGGGATGTCCATCTATCTTTGGCCGAATTTGCATACGATAACAGATATCAATCCAGCATTCAGATGGCGTCGCACAAAGCCTTGTTCAGACTGAAGTCCGGATCACCCATTTATTAGGATGAATTCAGGGAGTGACAAATCCTTAGCCCAGAGCTAGTGGAACAGACCGTGGAGAAGGTCAGGCTTATTCGGAAAAGACTAAAGGTAGCACAAAGTCGGCAGAAGAGCTACGCAGACACCCATCGGTTACCCCTCGAGTTCTTTGAAGGTGATTACGTGTTTCTGAAGATAACGCCCATGCGAGGAGTCACCGGGTTTAGAGCTAAAGGCAAGTTGAGTCCAAGATTTGTGGGTCCCTTCAAGATACTTAAGCGAGTCGCCCAGTAGATTATCAGATTGCATTATCGCCAGCATTGTCGGATGTACATGATGTCTTCTACGTCTCTCAGTTGCAGAAGTATGTGCACGATCTGAGCTATATGGTAGATTTTGGTCAGCTGAATCTAAAGGTGGACTTATCGTATATGGAGGAACCGGTCCAAGTCTTTAAGGAACCATTTGAACTTACCGTATATGAAGCATAAAGATAAATTGCTTCGAAAACATGTGATCCTTCTTATTTGAGTGCTCTGGAGGAACCATTCGGTCGAAGAGTCGACCTGGAAACTCGAGTCAGAGATAAAGGAAAAGTTTTCTTTCCTTTAGTCTTACTTGAATCCAACATATTACTTAGTTGGATCGTGCACATATTTAAGGCGTTCCCGAAATATATGCATTTTATAACACCCAGTTTTCTAAATGAGGATAATTTTGAAATTTTGTAATTTTAATCTTTTAATAATGATATTTAAATTATATTATGATTTTTGGTGATTTTTAATCATTTTAAAACTATTTAAACCATAACTTATTATTTTGATGTGCTGCTAGTGAAACCCTAGAGACTACTTGACCTAGAGCCTAACCATGTGATTAGGATGTGTTAATTATCATTTTTGGCCTAGGGGTATTTTGGTCATTTTGGACTTTTTAATGAAAATGAATTTTGACCGATTATTATAGTGCTACTCATTTATTTAGAGACTAACCTAGTTTTGACCTAACCTAGAAGTTAATGATGTTCATGAAGGTTTAGTTAGAAGATTAGAGACTTAATGGTTAAGTTAGATTAATATCTAGATATTATGTTAGTAGGATATTTTGACTAGATGTTAGGAAACCCTACTTTTAATGTGAGCCTTTGATTGAGCCTAGATTCATGTGAAGAAGCCTTAGCCACTCATCTAACCTTGCAAAACCCTAACCCTAACTATTCCTACAGCCATCAAGAACCTCTCCCCCTCCTATTTAATCACCTCTTCAAAGTTCTTGCCTCTTTTAGAACACCCCCTTGTAGGAAACCCTAAATTCTTTTCCCTTTCATCAAATCTCCCCATTCCTCCACCAAATTGATCCCAATCTTTTTCATTTGGATCTAAACCTGGAGTAGAGATTGTAGGAGGCTAGCTTGCAAGGAGAGGAGCTCATTTGGACTTTGCTTGAGGAAGAGGACATCACATTTTGGGGCTTTTTTTATTAAGTTTGACACTCAATAGGTAAACCCTTCAAATTACCTCTAAATCTTGATTTCTTTCCATAGATGCATCTATCAAGGTGTTCCCAAGCTGTAGATGAAGTTTGGTAGGAATTAGAATTAGTTTGGTGTCCGTATCGGACACGTATCCGTGTGTGTGCATAAGTGTTCGATGAAATATTTGAATGAAATTTATTTTTTTATTTTTGAAATCTATTTGAATAGGATTGTAGATCTATATGTATGTATCATTTTTTGTGTGGACTGAGCCTATTTTTGTGTCGTATCCGTATCCAAAATGGCCACGAACATGCAGCACGAGCCCCCGCCCGGTTGCCCTGCTACCCGACCCTGTTTGCGAACACGACATGCCACGTGGACACGTGCCACTTGGCACGGAGGTAGGGCAACCACTGTCAGCACACCCCTCGAGTTTGACATGATCTCGTGTCGTGTCAAGGAAGCACGGACACGCGCATTGGTTTTTCACTATGCGTGAACAGTCAGTTTGGCGACTCTGATACAGGCTTTATGTCCCTCGTGGACACGTCATTTTGACATATCAGGGACATGAACGTGTAGCCCTATCCCTGGCGAACCCCTAGACATGAGCACGACGTGTTATGTGTCGTGTGTCGTGCACACGAGTCCATGACACGCGTGCACGAGGAGTTCTTTTGACTGTTTCGACTGCTGTGTTTATTTTTGTTTGGACACGTTCGTGTCCAGTTCCTTGGACACGAACACATCTCCCATGACACGTATGATGTATACCTACCCGCTGCACGCTTTATTTGTTGATTTATTTGGTTTTCATTTCGAATTTAGGTTGTTTGTGTCAATTTTCAGAACTCTGATACTGAGATGGTATTTGGGTTTTTCAGTATTTTTTAAATGCTTGATATATATGTTAATTGTTCATTTATACTGGGTTTACCTGTTTGAAGGCTTGAGAAGCATGTTTGGTTCTGTTAGAGCTTGTTTTATCATAAATCGAGATCAATTTCTACATATGTAGATAATTATACAATGTTTATTCTTTTTAACTGAACATAGGGCTAAATAGGGATTTGGGTTTCAAATGAAAACTGGATTTTGGTTGTTAATTGAGTATGAACTGAATCAAATTGAATATATAAATGAATGGATGCAATGCATGAACTGAATTTCACTCTTCCTCACTTTTCACTCATTTGCATATTCACCTCACACACACCATTCGCTGTCTACACACACACACACACACCCTACCACTCTCTTGACTAAGATACACACACAACCTCTCACTCTTTCAGCCCCTTCACATTCCAGTTAAACCCTTCATTGTCCACATTTTAGTTTTTTCTCCCCTCTCTCTATTTTCTATTCATGTTTGTAGGATATACATGTATGTTGCTATATATATGATACTTATATCCCTCCCCCTTCGTGACAGTAAACACAAAACACACACACACCCTTATCTATACTTATGTGTGTATATATATATATATATATATATATATATATATATATATATATATATATATATATATATATATATATATATATATATATATATATATATATATATACTTTGTATGTATATGAAATGTAATGAAACATGATGAAATATAATATAATGTAATGCAATGTAACTATAGTGTAATGTGGTAATGCAATGTAATGAATCAAGTATGTATATAGTGATAACATGAATGAATGAATGTATAAATGCATGTATATATCTTAGCCTATATATATATATATATATATATATATATATATATATATATATATATATATATATATATATATAATGTGTGTTGAGCATGGTATAGGCTTGGCTAGGCCTATGTATATATAATGTGTGTTGCCTTTGTGACCTTGTGATTGTGTTTGTGTGATAGTATAGGCTTGGCTAGGCCTAGTTTGACTAAACCTAGATAGATAACCTAGAATTGACTTATTAAGCCTAGATTAGACTAACTTAGACTAGTTGAGCATGGTTGGCCAAATCCTAACTAGTTTGACCTGGTTTGACTTTTAGAGTTGACCAGAGTTGACCAAGAGTTGACTTTAGCCTAGAATGACCTAGAAATCATATAGAATGCATTGTAAAGTTCAATATTACCATTCTAGACATGTTGTCACCTGTGTTGCGCTAAATAGGACTCATCTACTCTGTCTGGACATCTACACTTACCAGATACTCAGGATATCAGGCGAGTACATTCTCTAATTATTTCATACTTGCTAGGATTTATATTCTTGCTCTAGATTACTTTAGTTGATGTTGTCACGTTGTTAACACGGATTAGTACTATATGGATCTTTACATTGAGATGTTATCCCCCTCGGGAGCATCAGATACATCATGTCATATGCGTTTTACTTTCATCATGTACTCTTGTGCTTTCATTATTTATGTACACTCTTGTGATTCATGTACTCTCATGTTCACAGAGCCCTCATGTATACCTTCATGTGCACCCATTTATGGGCTCCCATGTGAAATATTGTACAATAACATAACTTGTCTGGATCCTTGTGTATTGATTGGAGTACGGGGGAGTAGAAACAGTCATGTGAACAATTCTATTGTAGTCATTGTATAAACTCTTTAGTGTAATCATGTACAAATTCAAGCCGTTCACATGTCTATCTTGTACTGTACATCATTAGTTACTGATAGATCTCTACTTATAGTAGCTATTTACGTTACTGTTCTCTCTCTTTTACTACATGTACCTTTTTTCAGCGTTTCATGTATTTTACTCTATTGCATGCTTTATATTCCTGTCTTGATATGAACTATTGAGATTATGTGCTCGTTTCTGTCCTGACTGGACCTGTTGAAAATATTACAGAGGATGACGAGGACCTTTACCCTACCTATTATAGAGCTGCCATAGATGACACCTGCGACTTGGACCTTCAGCAGGATCCATCAACAGTAAAGCTATTATTTGGGCTAGATAGCTTAGACTTCTATCTTATTTTGATGTCTTGTCTTATTTGGATACTTTTATGTTATATTTGGGATCTTGTTGTTATTCTGGATTTTGTGGAGATGTTATCTTAGACACTTAGACTTCTTCTCCTATTTATATTTCATTTTATGATTCTTATTATCTATCTTATCGTACTTCTACCTTAGTTGTGATTGAGCTGTACTTTTCTGTATTGTCCTCCGTCTGGAGTGTATATACTGTACAGGTACCTTATAATTGTTAGATTTATGTGTAACACCCAATTTTCCAAATGAGGATAATTTTGTAATTATAATTATTATTTATTGATATTTATTTCACATTATAATTTTTGGTGATTTTTAATCATTTTTAAACTATTTAAAAACTGTTTTAAGTCATAACTTGTGATTTTGATGTGCTGCTAGTGAAACCCTAGAGACTGTCTGACCTAGAGCCTAACCATATCGTTAGGATGATTTAATTATCATTTTAGCTTGAGGGTATTTTGTCATTTAGTGAAATTTGAAATTATTTAATTTATTGAATTGGTGATTCCTAGATTTGGACTTTGACTCATTGAGACTTGTAGACTAGCCTAGAAGCTAACCCTAGCTATGGTGACCCTAATCTAACTTAAGTTAACCTATTTTAGTCATTAGGAACTAGTTTTAAATATGAGGATTAGGATTAAGTGAAATTATTTCATGACTTATGATTTTAATTCATGACTTATGATTTTATGACTTCATGACTTGTGACTTAAGCCCATAGGCCCATAACTAGAAGCCCTAACCCTAACTAAACCCTAAGTGACCAGCCATGTAGAGATTTTCACTCCTATTTAATGCCCCCTCTCATTGTTCTTGCCTCTTTTGTGTGCTCAACCAAGTTTTAGAAAGAAAGGTAAATCCCATCTTCCAAAGTTCCTAGTAAATTCATTTTAAATCTTTTTTGACCTATGTCTTTTGCATATGATTCTAATCCACCCCTACTTGCTGATTTGAGGAGTAATTTCAGTCTAGGAGCAATTTGGAGGATTTGGATAGCAACGGGAACGGTTTAAATTGTGGCTTTTTTTTTATTCTTGCAACATATAGGTAAACCCCTCTAATTCTATTTTATTCATGTTTTTAGTGCATGGTAGCTTATATCTAGGTGTCCCCTAGCTACAGTAGAAGTTTGGTATAAATTACAATAGGTTTCGTGTCCGTATCGGACACGTATCAAACCCATAGGCTAGGTGTTTGATGAAATGCCACAACCAATTTTTCTTGCTATTTTTCCAAATGTTTTTTATTGGAATCCTAGATCTAGGGCTTGCTTAATGATTTGTGTCCTTGCTCACAGAATTTGGCATCGTGTCGTGTCCACACACGGACACGAACACGCCCGCAGCAGCCCTAGGGCAGTGTCCTGCATCTCGGGCTCAATAACTCACTGCATCGGACACGGGGACACGCCAAATTTTGGAAGGATATCAGGAAATTGACTGACATGGGTCTCCCAAAATTTGAGCCCGGTTGGTGGAGTGTGCGAAGAGTTCTCCTCCTCGCACTGGTCGTACTGGCCGTGCGCTCGGGCTGTACACGCGAGCAAATTGGTCTCTGACACGGCTTTAAAGCTCTGACACGACACAACCCCGACACGGTGTAGGGTGATGAAACCCTATCCCTACCCCTGGCGTACACGTGTGCACGGCCACGTGTCACCACGTGGCCTATGTCGTGCACTGGACACACGTGCACGTGTGCACGACGCAGCCTGTACACAGCGTGTCTGTGCGTGTTTTGAGACTTGCACACGCCATATCCGGCTCTAGGGTGACACAAAAAGCTTCCTGGGACACGAGCACAGGTGTGAGGACATTTACCAATCATTAGTTTAAAATATTATCATGATTTGATTTTCAAATTTGTATTTCCCTAAAAATCATTGATACATGTGTTGTGATTCAAAATGCTGAAATTGATTTCTATTTTAGACTAAATTTTAATGTTTAAATTGTCATATTAATCCATTTACATATGTATTAGACTACTGTCAATATTGGTTATGATTGGTGTTAGGTTTTGGTTTTCAAATTTGATTTTTTGAATGTTGAATTGATACATGTGTTAACTACGATTTGCTCACTAAATTTTCTGAATTTGCAAAGGACTTAAAACCTGAGATTCACCCATACATGCATTAGTTTACTGTTAAGGTTGATCCATGATTGGGTTGATGTTGACACAAAGTTGGGTTTTCGAAATGGGTCAGGAACTGTCACTTGTTTCTCAGGTTTCCTGAGAACTGATAACTCCTAGGTTGTTCACTGATTTCTATACTCATGGACACATTACACTAATTCATTTCCTATTTTTAACTAACTGTCATTTTGACACTCGCACAAAACTGGGTTCATCCCTTAACACACACACACACAATTGTAAATTCCTGAGAACATATTGTATCACACACTACATTGCATTGACTTCCTTTTCTGTTTCACTTAACACACTGAAATTCCTGAGACTAACATGTCAACACACATTTTAGCCACATACACACATTCCCTATTGATTGTCTAGCCTATATGTATCACTCAAATCTGAAATGTACTGTCCATTACACCCTCACATGTACCATTACATACACATCACTATCAAGTAAATGTTCACACACACCTTGTCCCACACACACATTGACACTTTACTCACTAAAATGCCTAAAACCTATTACACACCCATATGGCTCTCACACTTGGTCGTGTATCCCACACACATGTTAGTTGTAACACACATACACATCTAACCTATATATTGTATCATATGTATCACACTCATGTAGTTTCACACACCCACATGATTACATGTACACATAGGCACATATACACATGTGCCCCTCTCCATCTCTCTATGTATGTGATATATAATATATGTGGCCTATGAGTGAATGTGATTATTTATATAAATTAGATAAATATTGAATGTGTGACTAGCCTATGTGGCCTATGGTTCCTAATGTGGGTATATGCCTATAATGAGTATATACATATTTACATAAAAAATGTGTGTTGTTGGCTTGTATAGCCTAGTCTTGATGTGTGCTTGTTAGAATAGACTGGTTAGGCTTAGTGAGACTTGTTTGGGTTAGGCTTGACCTAGTTGACCTAGTTTGACTAGTGTAGTTGACTAGAGTTGACCAAGGGTTGACTTTGGCCTAGACTGACCCCAAACGTCATGTAGATGTATTGTAGCAGTCTATTTTACTATTTTAGACATGTAGTGACTTGCACTGTTCTATAGGAGACATGCACCACTCCTCTTACAGTAGATTCTCTTCAGATAGACAGACACCACTCCTCTTACAGTTGATTCTCTACAGATATTTCGGATACCAGGCGAGTACATTATCTGATAGTTCTTCCATTTACTTGTCGTTTACTGTACTTCAGTTGTAGCTAGTTCTATTTGATTCTCTATTACAAACACGATTTGATAATATTGGATCTATTTCATGCGACACTCACTTATTCATATATGGCCTCTATTTCTGGAATCACCTACTGGAATCACTTACTGGTATCATTCGTGTTCTGGCTGGACTTGTACTCATTTTCGTGTCGGGTTATGGATTCAATTATACTTATTGGGCGGGGAAATAGTGGAGTAGACATGTGAACATACCCAAATACTGGAACCACTCCCTTGGAATTATACTGGATTGCTAGCCATCTCACACTTGGCCGAGTGTACGGTGTGCCGTATTACCTACAACCGTTCACATGTCGATCCCGATATTTTAAAACACACTGTTAGAGTATAGACTACTCACCCTGGAACCTTTGATCACTGACTGGACTCACCTTATACCGGACTCATCTTGTGCTGGAATCACCTGGTATTAGATTACATTGTCTGGACTCACACTTGACTCTTATTATACTGTCTGGACTTATATCATGTTACTCTAGTTCAGCTAGATTATATTTTACAGTCTTCATTGCCATGTTTCTCTTCTTGTTTACTTTCTTTACTTTCATTGTACCTTAACTGTTCTCTACTTCATTACTCGTATAAACTGCCATGTTCATCAATATAGTTGTCTATAACTGCTTTATAGTTCTCTGTCATTTATTTAGGATTTCTTGATGAGTTGTACTCGTTCCTGTCCTGACTGGACCTGTTGAAAATTTTATAGATGATTGCCCCGAGGACACTTGCCCTACTTATTATGGACCAGGAGACGGCTTAGCTACCTTTGGCCCCGACACACAGGAGTGATCGGAAGATTAGCTAGTTGACTTAGTTTGGATTTCATGTTTTAGAACTTGAATTGTAATAAGTTGAGATGTTGTTTGTTTGAGATTATTATTATTTTGTAGTTGGTTGTTGTTATTCAGTCAGTTATAATTTCTGTGTTATCATATCGTGCTTAGACTGTGATTGAGATTTCATTATATCTATACTTATCCTTCGTTCGGAGTTGAGATTTGACAAGTACATTATATAATTATGTGAGTTGTTGGTTAGATAGTAACCTAGAACAGCGTTCTACCGCTGACATTACGACGTAGGGTGGGTGATGTTATGTACTCGTACCCTCACAGTGGGTGCGGGTCGTGACACATTTTTAGTGGTGGCCCACGCGGGTCGAGAGTCGCATTAGTGCGATATCGTGGTAGTACGGCGACTTAGTTGTACTGCTGCGAGCCTGCGATAGGATTGAGAGATAGGCTTTAATGGAGAGGTACTCAATCACAGTTAGGAAAATTCTAGTTCAATTCATGCCACCTATATATCTTACTGATTTGTCTTCTTTGAAATAAACTGTCCTCCTTTGATTTTATCGATTCCTGCTCAGTATTGACTTCCTTTTTCGATCTGTCTTAAGGATGGTGGAGACACGATCACATCACTCTGGTACAGCAGCCGCTGGAGAGGGGTCTACCACCTCTCGTCCAGTGCAACAGCCTGCTGGGACTGTAGCACCTTCTGTTCCTGATCAGATAGGAACGACTGTAGAATTTGGGGGTATACCTCCACCTGTTCAAAGGACGACCCCAGTCATTCCTGAGGTATTTCAGCAGCAGCACCCGTAACCACCTGCAAGATTGGTTGATGTTGCCCACCTGTTTTCCTTTGTGGAGAGGATTCTGGCGTCTCACCAGCAGCAACAGCAGCGTCAGACTACCGATTTCTGTCAGGGAATTGACGAGGCACATCAGCTGGTTCGTACTACTATAAAGATGGTGACTGCTCAGGGGAGCAGCAGCAGCCTCGTCGGAAGAGAAGGATATCCAGGACTTCTAGAAGATGCATCCTAGAGATTTCCTGGACACTGAGGGCATTCACTATACGGATGATTGGATTGAGCATATCGAGGAGATATTTCGGCTGGCAGAGATACCAGCCAGACTTCATATCGAGGCGACGGAAAGTCAGATGCAGGACTTAGCTCGTACCTGGTACCAGACAGATCCCAGAGTGGGAGTTGAGGGTCAGACTTGGGCGCAGTTCAAGGAGCTGTTCAAAGAACAGTTCTTCCCATATGTAGCTCTAGGAGGTATTGAGGCACAGTTTGAGAGTCTGGTTCAGGGAAACCAGACAGTTGCTGAGTACGCCGGAGATTTTTGCCGATTGGACCGATTCATTGATGATGTGACTGAAAAGGCGAAGGCGAGGAAGTTTCGTCGAGGGTTGAACAGGGAGGTTCGGTCACTGACCAAGATAGACCAGAATACTACCTATGCAGAGATCTTTTCTAGAGCTATGGCAGCGGAGGACGACCTAGGGTTGAAGCTGAAGAGAGGTCAGGACTTTCAGGGAGCCAGCAGCAGCGGAGGCCAGGCCAAGAGGCCTCACATGTAGATTTTGCAGGCACAGGCACCAGTGAGAGTGCAGCAGGCACAACATCAGCCTAGAGGACAGGACTGCAGGGTACCGACTTGTGCCTACTGCAGGAAGGCAGGGCAGGTTTGGGAGTCTTGTAGGAGGAGGCTGAAGGTTTGTCTATTCTGTTGGTCTGGTGCTCACAAGATGATAGATTGTCCCGCTGTACCTCCTTTTGAGGGAGCTAGGCCACCTGTAGCTCAACACCAGAGGGGTGGAGCATTTGCGATGGCGGTCGAGGAGACCGACACTGCAGGTGATGGGTTAGCAGGTTTGTCCTTCTCATTCTTCCTCTCCACTTTTCTGTGTGATTCCATTAGTACCTGTCAGGATATTGCTTGTGATTTGCTAGATAGTATAGCTACCTTATTCGAGATTATGGAATCATGACCAGTAAGATTATGTTGCATGATTATCTCTTGACCTTGATTGTTGGAGGTTTGACCTAGAAGGGGTGCGATCATATTAATATCGAGGACGAAATTTTTCTAAGGAGGGTAGGATTGTAACACCCAGTTTTCCAAATGAGGGTAATTTTGAAATTTTGTAATTATAATTATTATTTATTGATATTTATTTCATATTATGATTTTTGGTGATTTTTAATCATTTTTAAACTATTTAAAAACTGTTTTAAGTCATGACTTGTGATTTTGATGTGCTGCTTGTGAAACCCTAGAGACTGTCTGACCTAGAGCCTAACCATGTCATTAGGATGATTTAATTATCATTTTAGCTTGAGGGTATTTTGTCATTTAGTGAAATTTGAAATAATTTTAATTTATTGAATTGGTGATTCCTAGATTTGGACTTTGACTTATTGAGACTTGTAGACTAGCCTAGAAGCTAACCCTAGCTATGGTGACCCTAATCTAACTTAAGTTAACCTATTTTAGTCATTAGGAACTAGTTTTAAATAGGAGGATTAGGATTAAGTGAAATCATTTCATGACTTATGATTTTAATTCATGACTTGTGATTTTATGACTTCATGACTTGTGACTTAAGCCCATAAGCCCATAACTAGAAGCCCTAACCCTAACTAAACCCTAAGTGACCCGCCATGTAGAGATTCCTACTCATATTTAATGCCCCCTCTCCTTGTTCTTGCCTCTTTTGTGTGCTCAACCAAGTTTTAGAAAGAAAGGTAAATCCCATCTTCCAAAATTCCTAGTAAATTCATTTTAAATCCATTTTGAACTAAATCTTTTGCATATGATTCTAATCCACCCCTATTTGCTGATTTTGAGGAGTAATTTCAGTCCAGGAGCAATTTGGAGGATTTGGATAGCAACGGGAACGGTTTGAATTGGGGCTTTTTCTTGATTCTTGCAACATATAGGTAAACCCCTCTAATTCCATTTAATTCATGTTTTTAGTGCATAGTAGCTTAGATCTAGGTGTCCCCTAGCTACAGTAGAAGTTTGGTGCAAATTGCATTAGGTTTCGTATCCGTATCGGACACGTATCAAACCCATAGGGTAGGTGTTTGATGAAATGCCACAACTGATTTCTCTTGCTAGTTTTCTAAATGTTTTTGAATGGAATCCTATATCTAGGGCTTACTTAATGATTTGTGTCCTTGCTCACTGAATTTGGCATCGTGTCGTATCCACACACGGACACGAACACGCCCGTAGCAGCCCTAGGGCAGTGTCCTACATCTCGGGCTCAATAACTCACTGCATCGGACACGAGGATACACCATATTTTGGGAGGATGTCAGGGCATTGACTGACATGGGTCTCCCAAAATTTGAGCCCAGTTGGTGGAGTGTGCGAGGAGTTCTCCTCCTCGTACTGGTCGCACTGGCCGTGTGCTCGGGCTGTACACGCGAGCAAATTGGTCGTTGATACGGCTTTAAAGCTCTGACACGACACGACCTCGACACAGTGCAGGGTGATGAAACCCTAGACCTACCCCTAGCGTACACGTATGCACGACCACGTGTCACCACGTGGCCTGTGTCGTGCACTGGACACACGTACACGCGTGCACGATGCAGCCTGTGCACAACGTGTCTGTGCGTGTTTTGAGACTTGGACACACCGTGTCCGGCTCTAGGGTGACACGAAAAGCTTCCTGGGACACGAGCACAGGTGGGGGGTCATTTACCAACCATTAATTTAGAATATTATCATGATTTGATTTTTAAATTTGTATTTCCCCAAAAATCACTGATACATGTGTTCTGTTTTAAAATACTAAAATTGATTTCTATTTTAGACTGAATTTTAATGTTTAAATTGCCATATTAATCCATCTACATATGTATTAGACTACTGTCAATATTGGTTATGATTGGTGTTAGGTTTTGGTTTTTAAATTTGATTTTTGAATGTTGAATTGATACATGTCTTAACTGCGATTTGCTCACTGAATTTTTTAAATTTGTAAGGGACTTAAAACCTGAGATTCACCCATACATGCATTAGTTTACTGTTAGGGTTGATCCATGATTGGGTTGATGTTGACACAAGGTTGGGTTTTCGAAATGGGTTAGGAACTGTCACTTGTTTCTCAGGTTTCCTGAGAACTGATAACTCCTAGGTTGTTCACTGATTTCTATACTCATGGACACATTGTACTAATTCATTTCCTATTTTTAACTAACTGTCATTTTGACACTCACACAAAACTGGGTTCATCCCTTAACACACACACACAATTGTAAATTCCTGAGAACATGTTGTATCACACACTACATTGCATTGACTTCCTTTTCTGTTTCACTTAACACACTGAAATTCCTGAGACTAACATGTGAACACACATGTTAGCCACATACACACATTCCCTATTGATTGTCTAGCCTATATGTATCACTCAAATCTGAAATGTACTGTCCATTACACCCTTATATGTACCATTACATACACATTACTGTCATGTAAATGTTCACACACACCTTGTCCCATACACACATTGACACTTTACTCACTAAAATGCCTAAAACCTATTACACACCCACATGGCTCTCACGCTTGGTCGTGTATCCCACACACATGTTAGTTGTAACACACATACACATCTAACCTATATATTGTATCACATGTATCACACTCATGTAGTTTCACACACCCACATGATTACATGTACACATAGGCACATATACACATGTGCCCCTATCCATCTCTTTATATATGTGATATATAATATATGTGGCCTATGAGTGAATGTGATTATTTATATAAATTAGATAAATATTGAATGTGTGACTAGCCTATCTGGCCTATGGTTCCTAATGTGGGTATATGCCTATAATGAGTATATACATGTTTACATAAAAATGTGTGTTGTTGGCTTGTATAGCATAATCTTGATGTGTGCTGGTTAGAATAGATTGGTTAGGCTTAGTGAGACTTGTTTGGGTTAGGCTTGACCTAGTTGACCTAGTTTGACTAGTGTAGTTGACTAGAGTTGACCAAGGGTTGACTTTAGCCTAGACTGACCCCAAACGTCATGTAGATGCATTGTAGCAGTCTATTTTACTATTTTAGACATGTAGTGACTTGCACTGTTCTATAGGAGACAGACACCACTCTTCGGACAGTAGATTCTTTTCAGATATTCAGGATACCAGGCGATACATTCTCTGATAGTTCTTCCATTTACTCGTCGTTTACTGTACTTCAGTTGTGGCTAGTTCTATTTGATTCTCTATTACAAACACGATTTGATATTATAACACCCACTTTTCTAAAATGAGGGTAATTTTGAACTTTTGTAAAAGTTTATTATTTAATAATAGGATTTATGATTTATGAGAATTTTTAATTAATTTAATACTATTTAAAATTGGTAAATTATAATTTTGATGTGTTAGCTAGTGAACCCTAGAACTGTTGAGCCTAGAGACTAACCATGACCATGGGGACCAAACCATGTGATTAGAATAACTATTTACAACTTTTTAGGCTAAGGGTATTTTGGTCATTTTGTGACTTTTGAATTATTTAGGATTTTAATTAATTGGTGAATTTTAGATTATTTTAATAATATTTAAATTGATGTATTATGATTTTGGTTATTTTTTATATTTTAATATTTTAGAAAATTTTTATATTTTTAATATTGTGTTTATTGGATTTGTTTAGTCTGGTTTGAATTTCAACTCAATCCGACTTGTATCGGAGACCCAGGGTAGCTTCGACTCTAGTGTGGACCCACTCATTAGTTAGACATGGCCCATATTTGACAATATTTAAGTTAGTATGGTTGGGCTATTTATTCATGACTAGGTTGGATTATTTTGAGACTCAAACTAGTCTATTTTAGCCCCAAACCCTAACCTAACTTAAGTTGAACCTAATGGGACAAGAGGGGCATTTTGGACTTTGCCAAAATGGGAGAAATAGCCAATATGGCCAGCCACCAAAGGAGGGGAATGAGTCATCATTCATTTTGTTCTTAGCCTCTTTTTTCATCTCCTTGAGTTCTTCTCCAAATTTGAGAAGAACCTCCATTGATTTCATCTCCAAATCAACCCATTCCTCCATCCAATCTTCTCCATTTCTTCTCTACTCAAGCAAGAGGAGGTGCTAGCCAAGTTTGGGAGGAGTTTGCATTGTTTTGGGTCTATTTGGAGATCCCTTCGTGTCGGTGTCGTATCGGAAGGAGTTCTTGAGATTTCACCTCCCGGAAGGTAAAATCTACCCTCTAATCCAAACCCTCATGCATTTAGGAATATTTTGAACCCATATGAATTTCTTCCATGGTTGTGTCTCCATTTGTGTCCATTTTGGGTCCATTTGGAGACGTTTAAGAGTGTCCTTGATGTGTTATTGTGTCCATGTGGGAAAACCCCAAATTTGGACACACTATGTGTTGTTGTTATGTGTGAATGAATTATTACATGTTTAATCTCATATTTTTGTATTGGAGATGTGTTCTATAGTGTCTCATATATATATATTAGTGTAGAGAGTGAGTTCTTGATATATTATGTTATATACTTGTGTTTCTTTTGTCTCAAACTACCTAAATTCGTCATAATATTTATCCACGTTTTTAGTAGCAATAGCAACTTAGAAATGTCATAACTTTTAGCTTAAAACTCCGATTTATCTCCCATTTTTTAAAAGAACTGTATCGAAGTTAGCTTTCCAAATATATATTTTAATAAGCCAAATTCGTTCTGAAACTTTCTGTAAAATTATTTGAGTGTCAGCTGTACGAAAGACGAACGCGTTTTGGTGTTTTTGCGAATCCGGGAGCTTCCGGACACGAAAATACGATCCGTTTAAAGTTTCGGAAATCTAACACAAAGATCTATAACATACTTTAATCCTAGAATTTAATGAATGCTTAATTTGTATAATATTGATTTTAAGTAGAAGATTACTATACGACATATATATTTTGTGTATCCTTGTATGTACAAATATGTATGTATGCATGTGTGTATATAGATATATATATATATATATATATATATATATATATATATATATATATATATATATATATATATTTATGTGTGTGTGTGTGTGTGTCTTAAGAGAATGTAATATAATATATAGTATGCATAAATGATATAATGTATGAAAGTATATAATGTATTCAAATATGTATGTATAGGTGCATGAATGAATGAATGAATGCAATGCAATGCATGAATGAATGGATGAAATGCAAGCATGTGGGTAATGCAAGGTATTGAAACATGTATGCAAGTATCCATATGTAAGTAAGTAACGTAATCAAGTATGAATGTATGCTATATATGAATGCCAACATGATAGGAATGTATGATGCCATATTAGCACTTAGCACCATGTTCATATGTTAAAACCCCCTTCTACATGTTGACAGTAACCCCAAGCATGAATATACATAAAACCTACTTACTATTATGAGTAAACCCTTTGACGTATAAATAAACCCTTTTGATATGATTAACACCCACACACACACATGCTAAACCTACGCTTTACATGTTATTTCTTCTATGTGACACAATTAACCCTTGCTAAATGTCATCCTTCTAACATAACCTCCTCACACTTGAACACATTGTACTGCTATGTACACATTGCCATATCCACATTCATGTATCACTCACTCCTTGTCTTTATGCACTTTGCTTGTAATAAAAATATATATGAATATATATGTAATGTGTGTTTGATAACTTGTGTAGCTTTGTGATTTTGTGTGAGTGATAGTCTAGGCTTGGTTAGGCCTAATGAGACTTGTTAGTCTAGGTTTAGACCTAGTACTGCCTAGTTAACCTAGTTTGACTAGTACGGTTGACCAGAGTTGACCAAGAGTTGACTTTGACCTAGAATGACCTAGAATCATGTAGAATGCATAGTAGAGCTTTATTTTACCATTTTGGACTTGTTGTAACTTGTGCTGTTCTAAATAGGAGCCAGACCTCGGACAGTACATTTCCTTTGGACATTCAAATAGTAGGCGAGTACATTCTCTGATAGTTCTCTCATTTATTTGCCAGTTACTGTATTTCAGTTCTATTTAGTTTTATGTGATTCTCTTATACCACACGTATGGATATTTCTGGATTCATGTATGCGACACACATACCATACTTATCTGGTCTCTATTACTGGAATCACTTGAATCATTCCGGAATCTATTTCTGGAATCATCATATTTTGGCTGGACTCATCTCGATTCTCGTATCGAATTCTGGATTCATTTGTATTACGGGGCGGAGAAATATTGAGTAAGACATATAGACATACCCCAAATCTGGAATCTTCCAACTGGAATCTACTGGAAGCATAGCCATCTTTTGCCTGATCAGTGAGAGATATGTCTGATTACCTACTGCCGTTTACATGTCGATCTCGGTATTTTAAAACACACTGTTAGAATAGCTGGGCTCACCTGGATTCTTGATCACTACTTAGAATCATTTTGTACTGGATTCAGCTTGTATTAGATTCATCTCGTACTGGACTTATAGTAGTTTTACACTTGTTTTGCATTTACTATCTGGACTTATTATGTTACTCTAGTTCAGCTAGATTTATTTTACAGTCTTCATTGCCATCATTCTTCTCTTGTTTTAGTTACTTTACTTTCCTTGTATCTTACTGCTTCTCTATACTATCACCTAAATATAAACTGCCATATTCATTAATAAAACTGTTTATAACTGCTTTATAGTTCTCTGTCATTACTTGGGTTTTCTTGATGAGTTGTACTCGTTCCCGTCCTGATTGGACCTGTTGAAAATTTTACAGAGAACGAGGAGGAGTTCTGCTTAGATACTTTCTATGGGATAGCCTTAGAGGACACTTGCGATCCGGACTTCCAGTAGGATCCCTTAGCTGTAGAGACTGTTGCTCCATAGATATCTTTATCTTATTTCATAGTATTGGAGATTGAGTTGTATATTTGGATCTGTATTATTTCTGGATGTTAGTGGAGTTTATCTAGACACTTAGCTTTCTCTCTATTTGTATTTTCTGTGGAATTGGAACTTACATCTTTTATATCATTCTGTCTTATCGTATTCTACCTTAGATGTGATTAAGATATTTCTGTTATGTCACCCCCATTCGGGAAGTATAACTGTTATTACCTTAAACTGTTAAATGTTGTGACCTAGGACAGCGTTCTACCGCCGACACTGCGGCGTAGGCTGGACGTACCCACGTCCCGTGCCCTTACTCTAGGGTGTGGGTCGTGACACATTTTTAGTGGTGGTCCATGCAGGTCGAGTTTATGTAGTGATATTCGAACTAGAGTATCACTACAGCCTGCAGTAGGATTAGGATATTTTTGAAGGTACTCAATCACAGTTAGGATTCCTTGAGAGATTCCTGGGACGACCCTTGAGAATCTTATTTAATCTTCAATTTAAAATTATTTTCCTTGTTTATTGCTCTCGCTCCTTGATTATTGAATTTGATTTTGTTGGATCGTTGTTGATTTTGATTTTCCTATCGAGATGAATTTTATGGCTTGAGTTATGATATTTTCTGATAACATATGTTGACGGGAATACAGAGATGGTAAAACGTCTACTTGATTATGGAACCTGTAGTTTATCGCAGCCATATTAGCTGGCGTGGCAGAAACATAGGGACCTGACTTCGAATATACGTATCTTGGTTATGAGATTTGAAATTTCTCGCAGCTATACTAGTCGGCATAGCGATATTTTCAGACGACATGATTGTAGAGGTGCATACCCCAGTTATGGAATCTATCGTTTATCGCAGCCTTGCTTACTGGCATGGCGAGGACTCTGAGTAACATAATTTTGGACAGACGCATATGATTATCAGATTGTATCTTGAGAAGGTTTTTAAACATATCATCTCTATCGTACCATTCTGTTGTTATAAATTGTATTCCATCATCAAATAACTTAGGAGTAGGAGTATAAGTAGGAGTAGCTTAGCTGTTATTATAAATCTAGTGTAACTTCTTGCTATAAATTTTTTTTCTTCCTAATACAATAAATCGATGATTTTGCTAAACCTTAACTTGGATTTGATATTATAGCTCTGGTTTCAAAATTGTTCCTTCTTTTAAACAGATAAGCAGAACAAATTTTATCATTATTTCCTTCTTGCCATTATTTCTTGTATTACCTTAAAATATATATATATATATATATATATATATATATATATATATATATATATATATATATATATATATAGTGGACACAGATACTTGCCCGACACGTATGCATGCTACACTTGATTACCAACCTATCTAAATGCATATTAATATGTTTGATGTTAATTTCTCAAAATCCCAATATTTCTAATATAGTACAGTATCAGTGACTAGTTCTCTGTTTTCCAGATTAAATTCATAAATTAAATGTAAATTTCATGTTATTAGTCGTTGTTTAAATCACTGCACATGTATGTTATATACAAGGTTTCAAGTTTTAAAGAAATTGGTTGAGTTTTGTGTTTGAATTTGTCAAATCTGAGACTGTGTGCATATTAACCCTTTAAGCCTGAATTCTAAGTGATTAGTCAATTTGTAGTTTTTTTTAATTGTAATGTTTGGAGCCGTATACATTGTTGTATGTAGGGATATAAAGTTAGGTTTCATACTCTTACATGTTAGGTTGTGGTTGTGGTAAACGTTGGGTTGGTTTTGATGTTCGAATTTCTCCAAAATCCTGAAAACTGAATACATGTTAACATTTTTTTACATTGCTTTCAAATGTGTAGTTCAATTTTGGATTAATATGTAATGTTGAACTAAACAGAATGATTGAACCCTTCATTTCAAGTTTTAACCCATGTACACTTGACACTCTACACTAATGTTCACAACTGCCATGTAAACCTAACCCTTCATCTCCATGTTATGTTCATAAATATATATATATATATATATATATATATATATATATATATATATATATATATATATATATATATATATATATAGTTTATGCATACATGTTATAATGTATATAGATACATAATTAAAACTTTACCTCTCTATACATATAGATATATATATATATATATATATATATATATATATATATATATATATATATATATATATATATATATATATATATATATATATATATATATGGTTAGCCATGCATGTTATGAGTAAATAGCTTGTGCCTTGTAGACTGTTTAACCAATATGCCATGAATAGTATAACTTGATAGCTATTGTTTTGAGACCCAAATCCTCCTATACACTTTCATGTATATTTCACACACACAAGCCTACTATCTAACCATATGAACATGTCCACATACACCCATACACACACTAACCACATAACATTTACATAATGTTAGCTTTTCCCTCTTTAACACTCTCTCTTTCTATATATATTATATTGTGATTGGATTCAATGCTATTGACTTTCGTTCCTCAAACTTTTGGTTTTGATTTTTCTTAAATGGTACCCCTTTATAGATGATTAGTAGTTATCTTATTTTATTTTTGATAATTACCAGTTTTCGTATAGGATGGTAGACTGCCTTACAGCTTGGATGATTATTGTTTTTGAAACTTTTCTAGTTCAACACCCTTGATTGCTTGTATGTTTTGATACCCTATGATTGTTTTGGTCTAGTGTGACTAGTATACCTAGACGAGACTTTCACTACCACCGTATGCCATGATCCTGTATGCCGTCCTTTTAAATTGCATGCTTGATTAAGTTTTGAGACTTTGATTGTGGGGGTTTAACCTGGAAGGGGTAGGAACATTTTAATTTCGAGGACAAAATTTTCTAAGGAGGGTAGACTTATAACACCCACTTTTCTAAAATGAGGGTAATTATAAACTTTTGTAAAAGTTTATTATTTAATAATAGAATTTATGATTTATGAGAATTTTTAATTAATTTAATACTATTTAAAATTGGTAAATTATAATTTTGATGTGTTAGCTAGTGAACCCTAGAACTGTTGAGCCTAGAGACTAACCATGACCATGGGGACCAAACCATGTGATTAGAATGACTATTTACAACTTTTTAGGCTAAGGGTATTTTGGTCATTTTGTGACTTTTGAATTATTTAGGATTTTAATTAATTGGTGAATTTTAGATTATTTTAATAATATTTAAATTGATGTATTATGATTTTGGTTATTTTTTATATTTTAATATTTTGGGAAAATTTTATATTTTTAATATTGTTTTTATTGGATATGTTTAGTCGGGTTTGAATTTCAACTCAATCCGACTTGTATCGGTGACCCGGGGTAGTTTCGACTCTAGTGTGGAACCACTCATTAGTTAGACATGGCCCACATTTGACCATATTTAAGTTAGTATGGTTGGGCTAATTGTTCATGACTAGGTTGGGTTATTTTGAGACTCAAACTAGTCTATTTTAGTCCCAAACCCTAACCTAACTTAAGTTGAACCTAATGGGACAAGGGGGGCATTTTGGACTTTGCCAAATGAAAGAAATAGCCAATATGGCCAGCCACCAAAGGAGGGGTATGAGTCATCATTCATTTTGTTCTTAGCCTCTTTTTTCATCTCCTTGAGTTCTTCCCCAAATTTGAGAAGAACCTCCATTGGTTTCTGAAGAACAGTTTGGCAACTCTAGAGGGGGGTGAATAGAGTTTATATAGAAAAATAGCCAATTAAAAATAACTCTTTCACCAACAATAAATAATCAGAGTAAAGTGCAGAAAATAAATGAAGAGCAAAAGAGCATACGCAAACACAGCGATTTTAACCTGGTTTCCCTCGTGGAGGACTAGTCCAGGCCTGAGAACTCTAGCTCAGGATTAAATCCACTATTTGTGAAATAGTAGTTTACAACCCGTGCCTTTTCTTCAGAAGAGCACGTCAACTTCTAACAGATGATCGCAGTGGCGATTTGCTTGGAATTGTCCAAGCGACTTCTTCGACTCTTGCACAAGAATCCTAACTGAGAGATGCTGAGCACTCGACACTTAGGAGGCTTGTGGCTAGTAGATGGGAAGGGTATGGCTTACTTGAGCTTATAAGAGAGAAGAGAAAAGAAGATTGGATGGATTGGAATGAGAGAATTCATGCCCTATTTATAGTATTTTTATAGGCAGAATTCGGCCAGAATTCGGATAGGAAAATTCAAAAATTTGGCCGTTGGACAACTAGCAACCAGCTAACCCTAAAATTAGGGTTCCTGGTTTCTAGGGGACAGAGTTCGGCCCGAACTCTGTGTGGAGACAGAGTTCGGCCCGAACTCTGTCTCCAGAGCACAGAGTGGTTCTAAGGGGATTTTTGGGCAGTGTTTGGTTCAGTGGAGCTTGGGATTTTGGGTAGGCTGTAGACTAAGTGTCAAGAGCTCAGCAAGACTCAGAGTACACAAGTCTAGACTCAATGAAAATATAAAATACAGACTCAAAAACACACTGAGAGCCGGAGACTGAGCTGTCGTCTGTCTTGAACTGTTATGCATACGTCGTGTGTCGTATTGAATTTATACAGATATTATTTAGTCAATGTAGTCAATATTTGGTTGACTGTGACTTTGTGTCAACAATCTCCCCCATATTGATAATTGACAAAATAATATATGTATATTCAATATTCATACCTGGACACAGTTGATTATAGCAACATAGCTCCCCCATACTTGATGCCGAGCTAGAATGTAATAGCTCCCCCGTAATCAGTGAACAGTGTTGAGCTAGAAGCAATAGCTCCCCCGTAAATAGTGCATGAAACCTGTATAATATCTCCCAAAAAGCACAAACAAGCACAGAAATACGAAAAGATAGGATCTGATACCAAACAAGTATATCCAGCCATATATATCCAGGCAGAATATACATAGTTCTCCCCCTTTTGGCAGTTAGCAATATAGACTGCAGAGAAATGAATAATAAAAGAAAACTGCAGTAGACAATTAATAGTAATACAACCACACCAAGCAGAGAAGAAACAGTATAGAAATAATCAAATGTCAAACACACAACCAGAGTTTAAAAACATCCAAGTACATAAAACTGAAACTAACTAACTAGAAATGAAAATGCATCAACTAATGTCATCATCAGCAGCAGCAGCAGCAGATAGTAGCCAATCTCCATCACGGAGCACGAGATGGTCCAGGAGTGTCAGAACGTCTGGGATCCACAAAAGCAGCACCCGGATCCAGGTAACGCATGACCCACGGATCATCAATGCGATAGCCCTCACGATCGGGATCCCGCTGTATGGGAATGGGCATAGTAGGATGATGGGACATGGAGTACCGAATATCATGCAGCGAGTTGCTGAGTGCACTCATCTGCAGGGTAGTGCGGTAGTCCATCTGAGCCCACCGATCGTCCTCTAAGTCGAAACGATCCCGGAGCATGGTCTGGATGGAGTCAAGAGTGGCAGGTGGAGGAGGTGCATCCTGACCGAGTGGAGGGGCGTCTGGCTCCTCATCATCAGAATGCTCAGAAGCCTCAGGAGAGGCGACGACTGCTTGAGTACGTCGTGCCTTGGACAGGAAAGCAGGAGCAGGCAAGAACGGACAGTCATGAATAGGAATGATGAATGCACGAAAAACCATAGGAAGGTATAAAGGATAAACCAAAGCTCTTGGTTTCTTCCTACAATTTATCATCCAGTCCATCATTGTTCTAGGAAGATTGAAGGGGATACGAAAATGAAGGTGATATAAAGCAGAGATCTCAAGATAAGTGATGTCATCATGGGAACCTGTTTTGGGTAAAATGGAAATAAAGATCAGAAAAATATGGGTTGAGATATTTAGCCATGAGCTTGCGAGGACGTGTGTATGGAGTACACAAATCGTCCTTGAAGCTCTTAAGGGAAATTCCGTCGGGAAAACGGAACGAGCGAGCGTCAACTAGCTTTTCCTAAGAATTGGGCTCTTGAAGATCAAGATATTCGGCTAAGTCAAAGTCATCAAAAGATATATTGATACCTGCAACTCGTGAATAAATATGGAGATCATCAAAGGTCATATTGCAGTAGAACATTTGGACAGCATGACGATAGATAGCAGAAGTGGTAGTGACAAGCTCGTCAAAACAGAGGTCATGAAATAAAGCATCATATTGAGAGAAGATAGAAAAATTAATAGGATGTCCTACGAATACCTGACGATTCCAATAGTCACTAAACCAGTTGTTTGAGGCATCTAGTGAGACAAATAATCGGTTGTCATAGGTAGAAGGATTTTGAGGACGAGGTGGGTTGAACAATGGATGAGGTGGTTGAAGTTGTTCAATAATCTGTTCATTCGTTGGAGGAGAATCCGAAGAGGAAACACTCTCAGTTCGAATCCTCTTTCCACGATTGAACAAGCGAGGAGCCATAAAAACTTGATAGTGTGAAGTATAGAAGACAAGAATGATACCTCAAATAATCAATAAACAGTGGAAGAGAATGATGAGAAACTCCTTTCCCTTGATTTTGAGGAGTAATGGAGCACTCTAGATCAAAAACTAGGGTTAGGGTTTGAAGGAAAGAGTTTGGAGAGGTGAGGAAGGAGGCAATAGTGAAGGAGAGAGAAGAAAACCCGAAATATAAGAGAGGGTTTTCTTTGGTCGGAAGCTATATTGACCATTGGATCTAAAATGATCCAACGGCAGAGACAGATCCCGTCGCTGGAACAATTGGACCGAACTCGGCCCGAACTCTGTTGGGGGCAGAGTTCGGCTCGAGTTCTGGATTAGTGGTCCAGAACATAAAACAGGCTGAAAAGATAGAAAAATTGGTTAAGTGTTGAAGAAAAGTGATGGTTGAGGATAAAAGTTTGATGAAATCAATGAAGTACATAGAGAGGTACTCAAAAGTCAGAATGAACTTTAGAAAGTAGTAATTAGACAGTATTAAGTCGAAACAAACCATATAATAAACAAGGAAATATATTATAATTCAATATTTCAAATTTGCCATGGGTTAGCTGCAGGGGCCGGATCCCAGCTAGCGGTAGTCCTGAGGACTAGTGTACCGTGTCGCTTAAGCTTTTACGCCTTGTTGTCAGAAGGACCCTTTCGGCTTGTACCCATACCAAATTTGTCGTAAAAGAATCAAAATATACTCGATATTTACGCAGGCGAGTCTCAACTTATAACTGCTTCATCCAAAATTCCGAGTTCACGACATAGGAAATTGAAGCGCTCTTCGGATAATGGCTTAGTAAAGAAATCTGCTAGCTGATGATCAGTGTCGATAAATTCTAAGTTAATCGTGCCATTTTGCTGATGATCACGCAAAAAGTGGTGTCTGATCTCAATGTGTTTAGTGCGTGAGTGGCAGACAGGGTTCTTAGTCAAAATAATGGCACTTGTATTGTCACAGAATATAGGAATATGCATAAAAGATAACTTATAGTCTTCAAGGGTTTGCTTCATCCACAGAATTTGTGCACAACAACGCCCAGCTGCTATGTATTCAGCTTCTGTTGTTGATAGTGCGACAGAGTTCTGCTTCTTGCTAAACCAGGAGACTAAAGCTTTTCCTAATAAATGACACGTACCGCTCGTACTTTTACGGTCGACCTTGCATCCAGCGAAGTCAGCATCGAAATAACCAATAAGATCAAATGATGTTGACTTGGGATACCATAGGCCCACTGTAACCGTACCCTTAAGGTATCGAAAGATACGCTTAACCGCGGTCATGTGTGATTCCTTAGGATTAGCTTGATATCTAGCACATAGGCAAACACTGAACATGATATCGGGACGACTAGCAGTTAAATAGAGTAAGCTGCCTATCATACCTCGATACTTACGTTGATCAACGGGTTTGCCGCTCTCATCTGGTTCGAGTTTGGTTGAAGTAGCCATTGGTGTGCTGATTGGTTTGACGTTGTCAAGATCGAACTTCTTCAGCATGTCCTTGGTATACTTCGATTGGCAGATGAAAGTTCCATTAGCCATTTGTTTCACTTGCAGACCAAGAAAGTAGTTGAGCTCTCCCATCATGCTCATCTCAAATTCTGTCTGCATACATTTGGCAAATTCTTGACAGAGGGTTTCATCAGTAGAACCAAAAATGATATCATCAACATAAATTTGAATCAACAGAATAGTGTCTTTAAAAGATTTTATAAACAGTGTAGTGTCAATTTTCCCTTTTGAAAAACCTTTCTCAAGTAAGAAGCTACTTAGCCTTTCATACCAAGCTCTGGGGGCTTGTTTGAGGCCATAAAGCGCTTTCTTTAGCTTGAACACGTGGTCGAGAAATTTGTGATTTTCAAAGCCAGGAGGTTGTTTCACATAAACTTCCTCCTTAATAAAACCATTCAAGAAAGCACTTTTCACATCCATTTGAAATAATTTAAAGTTTTGAAAATTAGCAAAAGCACAAAGCATCCGAATGGATTCTAGTCTAGCAACAGGAGCATACGTCTCATCGTAGTCGATACCTTCCTCTTGGTTGTATCCTTGAGCTACTAGACGAGCTTTGTTATGTGTGACTGAACCATCTTCATTTACTTTGTTTCTAAAAACCCATTTAGTACCAATTATCGAGTGATTAACTGGTCTAGAAACGAGTTCCCATACTTAGCTTCTCTCGAATTGGTTGAGTTCTTCTTGCATAGCAGAAATCCAAAATTAATCATTAAAAGCTTCAGAAATGTTTTTAGGCTCTACTTGTGAAATGAAGGCAGTGCTAGCAACGGAGTCTCTTAGTGATGATCTAGTAGTTACTCCACGTGAAACTTCTCCTATAACTAAATTTTCTGGATGAGAAGGTTTGAAAGAGAATTTCTTAGGCAAACCCTCCAGAGAATTAGTTTCGGTCGAAGTATTCATTGGAGTAGAAGTTGATGGCTCAACGTCATCATCAAGAGTACTTACTGCACTGTTGTCTTCATCAAAAGTCATATTTGTTGACTCTTCCACAATAAGTGAGCGTTTATTAAAAACTCTATATCCCTTACTCTTGGCGGCATAACCAAGAAAGATACCATCGTCAGCTTTGGCATCAAATTTGCCTAAGTTGTCTTTGGTGTTAAGGATAAAACATCTACAACTAAAAACTTTAAAATAAGAAACATTGGGGGTTCTTCCAAACCAAAGCTCATAGGATGTTTTCTTCGTAATGGGACGAATTAGCACCCTATTCAAAATGTGGCATGCTGTACTGACAGCTTCTGTCCAAAAGTATTTCGGAAGTGAAAATTTATTCAATATGACTCTGGCCATATCGCCGAGAGTTCTATTCTTCCGCTCCACAACACCATTTTGTTGAGGAGTTCTAGGACAAGAAAATTTATGATCAAAACCATTTGCATTACAAAAATTTTCAAAATCATAATTTACGAATTCGCCTCCATGATCACTTCGGATTCGAGTAATCATGTAGCCTTTTTCGTTTTGAACTTTCTTTACAAAAACTTTGAAAACAGAGATAGCATCGCTCTTATTAGCGAGAAAGAAAACCCAAGTGAATCTCAAAAAATCATCAACAATAACAAATGCATAAAGTTTGCCACCAAGGCTAGCTATTCTACTAGGACCAAATAAATCTATATGAAGTAGTTGCAAGGGTCTAGTAGTACTTACAGAGTTTATGGAATGAAATGAGGATTTAGTTGCCTTGTTTAGTTCACATTCGGCACATACCGTATCCTTTTTGAATGTAATGTCAGGCAATCCTCTCACTAGCTTCTTGGTAGAAAGCCTGGATATAGCATCCATGTTGGCGTGACCAAGACGCTGGTGCCAAAGTAGTCGTTCGTCTTTGTGGGCATATAGACATCTACCTGCATTGTTAGTATTTACAGAAAGATAGAAAATATAGATGTTGTCCTCTCTTTTCCCTACAAAAGCAATGTCTCCTGTTGACCTATCATAGATGTAGCAACTGTTTTGTCCAAAGTTAATATCATATCCATGATCAGCAAGATGACTAATGCTGAGCAGGTTATGCTTTAACTCGGTCACTAGGCAGACATCCTTTATTACAGGAGAAGGAGGATGACCAATGATACCATTACCTATTATGTGCCCTTTGAGATTATTACTGAAGGATACATATCCTTCTCTCTTCATCGATAGTGATGCAAAAAGATTTGCGTCTTCCGTCATATGTCGCGAGCATCCACTATCGAGAATCCACTTACTTTCAGTTGAAGAGGGAAGGTCCACCTACATCAAGAGTAGATGTGACCTTTGGTACCCGAGTTCTTGAGGGTCCTGAAAAGTTAGTCTTTGGAAACCAAGTATATATCTTTTTATCTACAAGTCTTCTAAATTTGCACTGTGGTGAGATGTGTCCATGTAATCCACAGTAAGTACAGATAGCATTCTTATTTATACTAGGAGCATGAGAATAATATCTTTAAGCAACAGGATGAGGGTGGTCATGATGTGAAGAGTTAGCATGGTGATGATGATTATGCATAGAATGAGTGGCATGGTGATGGTGTCTATGAGGCATATCATGATGGTATTGTCTATGATGTGTGACATGCTGATATTGTCTATATGGCATGGCATGATGATTTTGTCTATATGGCATATGATGATCTTGTCTATATGGCATTGCATGATGATCTTGTCTATATGGCATGGCATGATGATTCCTATGTGTGGAGTGATGTTGATTGTGTCTTTGTGCATGATGATTGTGTACTGAGTGAGAATTATTCTTACGTGCACGTGGTTTGTGAAAGTTTGTGTATATAAATGCATGGTTATGTGCTGCATGAGAATGACGTGGTTGACTAGCATGAGTGGTGTTGTGCCCATGTGATTGGGTTTTGAGGTTGAACAACCTGTTTACCCAATTTGGTTTCTAATCTTTTAGAAACAGCTTGCAGTTCATCAACCTTAATATTTAAGCCATATATCTTAGTCATGGAAATCTTGTGTCTACTCTTTTCTTCAGCAAGCAACGTGTTGAGTGTAGTGATTTCTTGAGTTTGTTGCTCAATACGTGCTTCAGCATCATGTAAGCTTAATTTAAGCTTGGATACTTCATCAGGGTCATTTGTGGGTGTCGTGTTTCTAACATTATCAAGAAGTAAGGAAATTCTTTGTATCTCATCTTCAAGACTTTTGATTTTGTCCTTGGCATGTTTGTATTTACCGATGACCTTTTTGTGATCATCGAGTAAATCAGTGAAAGCATCACCAAGTTCATCAAAAGAGAAGTCATCTAGAGTTTCGTTAGATACCTTGTTGGAAGTTGCCATTAGGCACACATTTGCTGTATCTTGAGGAGAGCCTTTTTCTTCCTCGGAGTCACTCGCTTCACTTTCATGCTAAATTCCTGTGTTGGCATATTTCTTTGATGAGTTCTTTTTATATGGCTTCTCATAGCGGTTGCTCTTCTTCAAGAATGGGCAGTCTTTTCGGACATGTCCAGTCTTCTTGCAACCGTAACAGGTTGGCTCTTCTTCATCATCTTCTTGTGAATCCTTCTTCCTTCGATTGAAGTGAAGAAATTTTCTGAAGTTGCGAACCATGAGAGCTTGGTCTTCATCATCCGAGTTATCGTCTTCGGTCTCATCGTGATCAGCCCTTCGTCGATGAGCTTTGAGTGCGATCTCCCTGGTCTTCGGAGCAGGCTCTTCGAAGTCCTTGAGGTCAAGCTCGTGAGTCATGAGCTTACCCATCAAGGTCTCCATTGACATTGTTGTGAGATCATTTCCTTCTATGATGGCTGTCACCTTAGGGTTCCAAATCTTTGGTAGCCCTCTGAGCAACTTACGAATCTTCTCGTGGTTTGAGTACTGCTTTCCAAGCGAGGATAGAGGATTGATGATGTCGAGGAATCTTGTGATCATTTGAGTGATCGTCTCACTTGGCTTCATCTTGAAGACTTCGTATTCTTGAGTGAGACGGCTTATTTTAGATTCCTTGACCTGTGTGGTTCCTTCATGCGTCACTTCTAGAAGTCTCCATACTTCATGAGCAGTGGTGCATGTAGAGACCCTGTTGAACTCATTCCTGTCTATAGCACAGAATAAAGCATTAATAGCCCTAGCATCTAGACTTGCCTGTTTCTTCTCCTCGACAGAATATTTGTCGTATGGTTTCTCAATGAGGTCACCATCGACAACTATCCTGGCGGGCTTTTTGTAACCGTCAGTGACGACAGTCCACAGGTCAAAGTCTAGAGACTTAAGATAGAAGCTCATCCTTGTTTTCCAATATGTGTAGTTTGTCCCATCAAATAGGGGAGGCCTATGAGTGGACTGACCTTCACCATGATTGGAAATCAAGGATTGTGTGGTTGCCATGGATCAGCTCTTAGGATGTTAGTCCTTAAAAAGAGAACAGAGCTTTGATACCAATTGAAGAACAGTTTGGCAACTCTAGAGGGGGGTAAATAGAGTTTATATAGAAAAATAGCCAATTAAAAATAACTCTTTCACCAACAATAAATAATCAGAGTAAAGTACGGAAAATAAATGAAGAGCAAAAGAGCATACGCAAACACAGCGATTTTAACCTGGTTTCCCTTGTGGAGGACTAGTCCAGGCCTGAGAACTCTAGCTCAGGATTAAATCCACTATTTGTGAAATAGTAGTTTACAACCCATGCCTTTTCTTCAGAAGAGCACGTCAACTTCTAACAGATGATCGCAGTGGCGATTTGCTTGGAATTGTCCAAGCGACTTCTTCGACTCTTGTACAAGAATCCTAACTGAGAGATGCTGAGCACTCGACACTTAGGAGGCTTGTGGCTAGTAGATGGGAAGGGTATGGCTTACTTGAGCTTATAAGAGAGAAGAGAAAAGAAGATTGGATGGATTGGAATGAGAGAATTCATGCCCTATTTATAGTATTTTTATAGGTAGAATTCGGCCAGAATTCGGGTAGGAAAATTCAAAAATTTGGCCGTTGGACAACTAGCAACCAGCTAACCCTAAAATTAGGGTTCCTGATTTCTAGGGGACAGAGTTCGGCCCGAACTCTGTGTGGAGGCAGAGTTCGGCCCGAACTCTGTCTCCAGAGCACAGAGTGGTTCTAAGGGGATTTTTGGGCAGTGTTTGGTTCAGTGGAGCTTGGGATTTTCGGTAGGCTGTAGACTAAGTGTCAAGAGCTCAGCAAGACTCAGAGTACACAAGTCTAGACTCAATAAAAATATAAAATACAGACTCGAAAATACACTGAGAGCCGGAGACTGAGCTGTCGTCTGTCTTGAACTGTTATGCATACGTCGTGTGTCGTATTGAATTAATACAGATATTATTTAGTCAATGTAGTCAATATTTGGTTGACTGTGACTTTGTGTCAACAGTTTCATCTCCAAATCAACCCATTCCTCCATCCAATCTTCTCCATTTCTTCTCTACTCAAGCAAGAGGAGTAGCTAGCCAAGTTTGGGAGGAGTTCGCATTATTTTGTGTCTATTTGGAGATCCCTTCGTGTCGGTGTCGTATCGGATGGAGTTCTTGAGATTTTACCTCCCGGAAGGTAAAATCTACCCTCTAATCCAAACCCTCATGCATTTAGGAATGTTTTGAACCCATATGAATTTCTTCCATGGTTGTGTCTCCATTTGTGTCCATTTTGGGTCCATTTGGAGACATTTAGGAGTGTCCTTGATGTGTTATTGTGTCCATGTGGGAAAACCCCAAATTTGGACACACTATGTGTTGTTGTTATGTGTGAATGAATTATTACATGTTTAATCTCATATTTTTGTATTGGAGATGTGTTCTATAGTGTCTCATATATATATATTAGTGTAGAGAGTGAGTTCTTGATATATTATGTTATATACTTGTGTTTCTTTTGTCTCAAACTACCTAAATTTGTCATAATATTTATCCACGTTTTTAGTAGCAATAGCAACTTAGAAATGTCATAACTTTTAGCTTAAAACTCCGATTTATCTCCCGTTTTTTTAAAAGAACTGTATCGAAGTTAGCTTTCTAAATATATATTTTTATAAGCCAAATTCGTTCTGAAACTTTCTGTAAAATTATTTGAGTGTCAGCTGTACGAAAGACGAACGCGTTTTGGTGTTTTTGCGATTCCGGGAGCTTCCGGACACGAAAATGCGATCCGTTTAAAGTTTCGGAAATCTAACACAAAGATCTATAACATACTTTAATCCTAGAATTTAATGAATGCTTAATTTGTACAATATTGATTTTAAGTAGATGATTACTATACGACATATGCATTTTGTGTATCCTTGTATATACAAATATGTATGTATACATGTGTGTGTATATATATATATATATATATATATATATGTGTGTGTGTGTGTGTGTGTGTGTGTGTGTGTGTGTGTGTTTTAAGAGAATGTAATATAATATAGAGTATGCATAAATGATATAATGTATGAAAGTATATAATGTATTCAAATATGTATGTATAGGTGCATGAATGAATGAATGAATGCAATGCATGAATGAATGGATGAAATGCAAGCATGTGGGTAATGCAAGGTATTGAAACATGTATGCAAGTATCCATATGTAAGTAAGTAACGTAATCAAGTATGAATGTATGCTATATATGAATGCCAACATGATAGGAATGTATGATGCCATATTAGCACTTAGCACCATGTTCATATGTTAAAACCCCCTTCTACATGTTGAAAGTAACCCCAAGCATGAATATACATAAAACCTACTTACTATTATGAGTAAACCCTTTGACGTATAAATAAACCATTTTGATATGATTAACACCCACACACACACATGCTAAACCTACGCTTTACATGTTATTTCTTCTATGTGACACAATTAAACCTTGCTAAATGTCATCCTTCTAACATAACCTCCTCACACTTGAACACATTGTACTGCTATGTACACATTGCCATATCCACATTCATGTATCACTCACTCCTTGTCTTTATGCACTTTGCTTGTAATAAATATATATATGAATATATATGTAATGTGTGTTTGATAACTTGTGTAGCTTTGTGATTTTGTGTGAGTGATAGTCTAGGCTTGGTTAGGCCTAATGAGACTTGTTAGTCTAGGTTTAGACCTAGTACTGCCTAGTTAACCTAGTTTGACTAGTACGGTTGACCAGAGTTGACCAAGAGTTGACTTTGACCTAGAATGACCTAGAATCATGTAGAATGCATAGTAGAGCTTTATTTTACCATTTTGGATTTGTTGTGACTTGTGCTGTTCTAAATAGGAGCCAGACACCTCTCCTCGGACAGTACATTTCCTTTGGACATTCAGATAGCAGGCGAGTACATTCTCTGATAGTTCTCTCATTTATTTGTCAGTTACTGTATTTCAGTTCTATTTAGTTTTATGTGATTCTCTTATACCATACATATGGATATTTCTGGATTCATGTATGCGACACACATACCATACTTATCTGGCCTCTATTACTGGAATCACTGGAATCATTCCGGAATCTATTTCTGGAATCATCATATTTTGGCTGGACTCATCTCGATTCTCATGTCGAATTCTGGATTCATTTGTATTACGGGGCGGGGAAATATTGAGTAAGACATGTAGACATACCCCAAATCTAGAATCTTCCAACTGGAATCTACTGGAAGCATAGCCATCTCTCGCCTGATCAGTGAGAGATGTACCTGATTACCTACAGCCGTTTACATGTCGATCTCGGTATTTTAAAACACACTGTTAGAATAGATGGGCTCACCTGGATTCTTGATCACTACCTAGAATTATTTTGTACTGGATTCAGCTTGTATTAGATTCATCTCGTACTGGACTTATAGTAGTTTTACATTTGTTTTGCATTTACAATCTGGACTTATTATGTTACTCTAGTTCAGCTAGATTTATTTTACAGTCATCATTGCCATCATTCTTCTCTTGTTTTAGTTACTTTACTTTCCTTGTATCTTACTGCTTCTCTATACTATCACCTAAATATAAACTGCCTTATTCATCAATAAAACTGTTTATAACTGCTTTATAGTTCTCTGTCATTACTTAGGTTTTCTTGATGAGTTGTACTCGTTCCCGTCCTGGTTGGACCTGTTGAAAATTTTACAGTGGACGAGGAGGAGGCCTGCTTAGATACTTTCTATGGGACAGCCTTAGAGGACACTTGCGATCCGGACTTCCAGTCGGATCCCTTAGCTGTAGAGACTGTTGCTCCATAGATATCTTTATCTTATTTTATAGTATTGGAGATTGAGTTGTATATTTGGATCTGTATTATTTCTGGATGCTAGTGGAGTTTATCTAGATACTTAGCTTTCTCTCTATTTGTATTTCCTGTGGAATTGGAACTTACATCTTTTATATCATTCTGTCTTATCGTATTCTACCTTAGATGTGATTGAGATATATTCTGTTATGTCACCCCCATTCGGGGAGTATAACTGTTATTACCTTAAACTGTTAAATGTTGTGACCTAGGACAGCGTTCTACCGCCGACACTGCGGCGTAGGCTGGACGTACCCATGTCCCGTGCCCTTACTCTAGGGTGCGGGTCGTGACAGATATTGTTGGAACCATTTCATGCGATACTCACTTATTCATGTCTGGCCTCTATTTCTGGAATCACCTACTGGAATCACCCTGGAATCACTTACTGGTATCATTCGTGTTCTGGCTGGACTTGTACTCATTTTTGTGTCGGGTTATGGATTCACTTGTATTTATTGGGCAAGAAAATATTAGAGTAGACATGTGAACATATCCAAATACTGGAACTACTCCCTTGGAATTATACTGGAATGATAGCCATCCCACACTTGGCCGAGTGTGCGGTGTGTCGTATTACCTACAGTCGTTCACATGTCGATCCTGATATTTTAAAACACACTGTTAGAGTATAGACTGGACTCACCCTGGAACCTTTGATCACTGACTGGACTCACCTTATACCTGACTCATCTTGTGCTGGAATCACTTGGTATTAGATTACATTGTCTGGACTCACACTTGACTCTTATTATACTATCTGGACTTATATCATATTACTCTAGTTCAGCTAGATTATATTTTACAGTCTTCATTGCCATGTTTCTCTTCTTGTTTAGTTACTTTACTTTCCTTGTATCTTAACTTTTCTCTACTTTATTACTCGTATAAACTGCTATGTTCATCAATATAACTGTCTATAACTGCTTTATAGTTCTCTGTTATTTATTTGGAATTTTTTGATGAGTTGTACTTGTTCCTGTCCTGACTGGACCTTGTTGAAAATTTTACAGATGATTGCCCCGAGGACACTTGCCCTACTTATTATGGACCAGGAGACGGCTTAGCTACCTTTGGCATCGACACTCAGGAGTGATCGGGAGATTAGCTAGTTGACTTAGTTTGGATTTCATGTTTTAGATCTTGAATTGTAATAAGTTGAGATGTTGTTTGTTTGAGATTATTATTATTTAGTAGTTGGTTGTTGTTATTCAGTCTTAGTTATAATTTCTGTGTTATCATATCGTGCTTAGACTGTGATTAAGATTTTATTATATCTATACTTGTCCTTCGTTCGGAGTTGAGATTTGACAAGTACATTATATAATTGCGTGAGTTGTTGGTTAGATAGTAACATAGGACAGCGTTCTACCGCCGACACTGCGGCGTAGGCTGGGCGTTGTTACGTACTCTTACCCTCCCAGTGGGTACGGGTTGTGACAGTATGTGACCTAGGACAGCGTTCTACCACCGACACTGTGACATAGGCTGGACGTATCCACTTCTCGTGCCCCTACACTGGGTGCGGGGCGTGACACATTTCAACCAAGGCTCGTGATAGAGAATTCGCCATTACCACTCGAGTCAGATCGTGTACATATTCAAGACGTCTCCGAAAATATATGCATTTCAGCCAAGCCTCGTGAGTCGTGTCTCCGTAAATTGAATCATTCTATCCACCAATACCAATATCCAATCCTATCAATCCTCAAGATTTTTAAGAACACTTCTAACTAGCTAGCCCAGCACTATCATCTACCCAAGCAACTATCACTAGGGTCGATTACATGATTTTCATCTCTCTGTACAGGGATGTATGCCTAGCCGCTAGGCTCTCTTCACTACATTAAAGTCAAAGTCAGTATTGGGATCACCATTCCAAACAACAATATCAAAACACTAACTTTCCAATTCTAAGGTCAAACCGTACTCGATAGTACTCGATCCTTATATCCAAGCTCGCATCACTCCGATTTCTAAACTTCGAGCATATGTTTCTCATATTCGCATTTGCAATGTTCAGTCCAGGGGTCCGAGTCATTCAGCAAAATCATTCCTAGGTTAACTCGTTCCACGATTATTCTCGACCGTACTATGGTTCCATGATATAATCACACAACTTTCCAAATCGCAAATCCTCAGTTCGTTCGTTAGACCTACCAATCCCAACTCATATACTTCGACTACAAAATTACAAGTCATAATCCACCGATCACATTTGCAATATCGATTCAAATTCTGAGCCATAAATTTCAATCATACATTCGTCCATTTTGACTTTCCTCAAATCCCAATCCTACTAATCGTCAGTCACGTGCATCTATCTCATCGCACAATTGTAAGCTCGCCTGTTTGCAAAAAACAAAAGTTTGATTTCTACAAATTAAGAAAGAAAGAAAGTACAAGAGTACAATTGATTTCTGGGGAAGTACAACTATAGAAATATGATCAGAAGACGATCACTTTAGCCCTTGAACGATGTGATATCGAAGACACGAGCCTCTGAAAGATGCAACAGCACTTTGTTAGTAGATTATGATCATTAGTGATGCCTTAGAACTAATTTGAAACTCTATTTATAGAGTTTTGAAATAGCTATTTTCTGAGATGCGTGCACTTCAGGTTGCGCGCCTTCTCTCCAGTTGTGCGAACGGATACTTGAACGGCTGGGGACGTGTAACATCCTTTGAGTGAGATGCACGTGGTCATGGGTAGTGTAGTGGATACGTTTTTTGAGATTAGTGGCATGCACGCTACATCATCCTGCTTCTGAATAAAAGTTGATCAGGTGGCGCTAACACTCTAGGTGGAATGCGCGCAACTTGACGTTTGGCGCCTTTGACTGGGTGTTTTATGTTATGACAAATGATTTTTGTGCTTCTTGATGACTTGCGCAAGCTAGCTGGCAGCATTAATTGCATGCTGACAAAATCTCCTCGAGCACCGCGTTGTGCGGGATTTAACTGGATTTTTTTCGACTGACGAGCTGTCAGAGCTGTCAGTAATGATGGCAGCCGTTACAGCTTCTCGAGGATGCTTGCCACGTGGAGCTCGTGCACCCTGGCTTAGGCGCAACCTGAGACTGGCACAACTTAATGATATGGCGCCATTTGATGCTGGAGCTTTGTTGAGAGGGGCGTCCATTGATTTTTAGACTCCTAGAAGACCCCCTTCAAAGTTTTCAAAGTTTTTGAAAGATTTCAAAATTTGAAATACTTTGAATTAGAAATTTTGACATGAGTTGCGCTAGTCAATGTTTAACTAATTCTGCTTTTTCAGCACAAGTTGCACAACAGTTTCAGAATACCCTTTAGGTTATAAATAGTTGTTCAAAAGAGGATTTTTTAACTTTTTACTGAAATTTATTTTCCTCAAAGCCTTCATATTCTTCCTCCTAACTCCTGAAGCTCCTCCGACGATCGTCAATGGCACCAAAGAAGTTCGCCGCCGACAAGGGAAAGGCCATTGCTGGGCCTTCATCGCACGCATCACCACCGAGGGTGCCTCGTTATGCGCTTCCATCATCGAGAGCTAAACAAGCCAACCCACCTCTCGAAGGTGATCTTCTTAGAACAAATTGACCATTACTTAGGCGCCAGTGAACAAACGAATCCATTATGCTAGAGTCAATCATCTCTTTTTAGAGTTTTGATTGATTTACACACTCTGTAACGTGCGCCTCCTCTTTTTAGAATGTAGGTGCGCACTCCATTTACTCGTGCCTTCTCTTTTTAGAATATTGGCTCCGTCAAAAATATACTGTTTATTTTTATGAACTGTGTTGCTCATGTTTCAAATTTGTGCATTCTGACTTGCGTGAATGCACCCTTCAAACATGTGCATTTCAAGTTTGCACTAGGCGCAACTTAATAACTTGCACAATATAGATCTTAAGTTCATATTAATCTTGAGCTGACACCAGGCGCACTCTGTAGGCTTGCGCAACATAGAATCATGCGCAACCTAAATTATATATATTTTTAGATACTCGTACAACCTGTGACTTCATGCAACATGTGACTTCACACAACCTGTTTAAAATTTAGATACTGTTGTATAGGCTTCATAATTAATCTTTTACTCTCTTCTTTTTGTAGTTGATCTCAGAGAAGTCCCTAATGCTGAAAGATATGCTTCGGCCTTCAACGTGTCAGAATACCGAGAAGACTTATCCCACGTACAATATCCTCAATTTGATTTTCCTAAGTCCTGAAGAGCTATGCTCGCAGCTCAAGAGAATCCTACTTTGTTATGCTTGATGAACGACGAGCCTTTGGAAAGTCTAGACAATATCGTCCATAAGAAACCATCTTTCTTGTTTGAAGAGACGATCAAGAAGACGTCCCAACCCAAAGCGAAGAAAGAAGACAGATTTTATCAATGTGGGGGCAGAATCATGTACCTCACAGAAATGTCGAGACACTTGTCTTTGTCTCGATATGCATTTTCTAGTTATCCCCGACGTATGGCATGGGATCTGACTCCGATTCAGCAGGCCAGAGTCGGAAAGATATGCTTCAGTTTGGGTCCGCAGAACAAGGATTTGTTCTACAGCACTTTGGAGAGATACAACTCCTATCTGAGAGGTTTTAGACCAAGCTGTATACCTCCTGAAGATTCACCAATGCTGCTTCCTGTCAGAGTACCTATTTTCGTGAACATGTTTGCGAAGCCTGAAGGAAGATACCCAGACCAAACCATGTGCTTAACAGGATTAGTAAACCCTGACATGAAACGCTAGAGCAGTATAGTGGTTTGGGTTTTAGATCATTTTAAGGATAAACTCCTCGAATTAGAGCTCTATGATCCGATCTGGACCACTGCTCATGGCTTTCGCCCGAATGCTCACATGTTTTTGGCTTTAGTTGAAAGGTATAATAAGAGGACCGGTACCTTCATGTTGCCTCACGGGAAAATCGGCTTCGCACTTCATGAAATAAAGTATCTTTCACATTTGCCAATGGGTGAAAATTTCTATAAAGAATATGTGCCAACAAACGAGGAATTGGATACTCTCTCAGCAGAGAACCATAAAATGGTAGTTGTATTCGAAGAATTATTATGCCACTATATGATCTGTTCCCTTTATTACAAGAGTGCTTTCAAAGGGACTTGCTACACTACCAAATAGCTGCCATACTTGTTTCTGGGGCATGCTCATGAAGAAAAGATCGTCGAGAGTCAAGCTTGCGATCCTTGTTTCTTCAAACCGCTCGGCCGCAGCGATGTAGAAAAATTGATAGAAAAAACTAAGCATTATGATAACATCTTGGATGTAGATTGGTACCCATTCACTGCTGGTGCTCCAATCGAATTTATCTTAGACAGGGTTATAGAACCATGTCTCAAGAAGCCCAGCTGGCAGGTTTCCTCTCTTTATGGCTATGACGGTTTTTGCTACCCGAAGCCAGTGCCGTCGACCGATTTCATCGAGGTGTGCTATTCGCCGCAGTACGTCTAGTATTCGGCTACAAGATGGATCTTCTTTCGGCGATGACATGTCGCTTGAATGCAGGCTTGCGTTCTTTCGTTAACACCATGGTGTATGATAAAAATTCTTGGGACAACTTCCTTTATTCCAAAATTTCGTACACATATCTATTTGGGCGGTTACTGCTGCACTAACCTGACTTGATGGACCCCGATATGGGTACAATCGGAGGTAATTTTATCAGGCGTTATTCCAATGCTCGATGGAATATAAACACGCTATCAGAATGCCGAAGAGCTTTGAACCGAGGGTCTGGATGGAGATTTCAATGTGTTCCTCCTCCAGGATATGAGAATCTCCCTCCATAACTCATGGATCTAGAAGCAGCACCTCTCCGTTTATCTTCGGCTGAGTTCACATGATTGAAGACAATCAGGCCATCACATTTAGTGTACCGGTTTGAAGGCGAGTGTTTTCTGGAACCATACTTACCAAGCCGATTTGCTTGACAGTTTGGCTATGATCAACTGCATGTGGGTAATGCTACCACCTGTTTACAGGCCAAGGGTTACCTAATAGATGGTGCTGGGCTTGGAGATACTATAATGTAAGAGGCACTAAGGCCACATTCTCGATGCCCCCAAGTCTCTTAGATAGGCCGCGTATGTTATATACATACGCAAATTTTTATACTTCAGCCAAAACCTTTACCGAAAGCTTCCATCTGGCTGACAGTTTTACCAGTATAGACGTTTAAGAGCTGGAGTTTGCACTACACAATCCTTCAGAGATGAAGAGAATCACGAACCTACTGACGAACCTCTGGAAGCCTCTCTCGTAGGCTTCTGTGTCGAAGTCAACGATCCACTAGATGTATCACTGAAGATACGAAAGGAGAAGTCCCCAGCAAAAGGACTTGGGAGGAAAAGAAAAATTGGAGAGTCATCAGCTCCTTCACATCCTATTGATCTCCCTTCTTCTCCTAAGACAGCAGAAAAGAAAAAAAAGACTACATTGGTCATTACAGAGCAGCCCACCACCAGGACCATGCAGTCCCAGACAAAACAGATGCAGACTGGAGCATCCTCCGGAGGAGGAGATGTAACTCCTTCTTCAGTTCCAAGAAGTAGCCAAGTTGCCCAAAAAGAGGTTACTAGAGAACTCAATGTGCAAGGTGACCTTGATGAGGTTGAAGAAAAACCTGAGATACCTCTTGCGCGTAAGGCCAAAAGAAGATTAATAGTGACTCCAAAAGACCGTCAAGAAACGTTGCCTTCACAAGATGTGACACCTCCACAAGGTAAATTTTAATACTTTAATGTGATCTTGATTGAATAACATATTGACATTATTCTTTTTCATATACAGACGTTAGCATTCCGGCTCCGATCTTTACAGAAGGGATTTCGGAACCCATAATCAGAAAATTGACTATTCTCGTAACTGTGCTAGCTGCCGCAGAAATTATGATGTCATCTCCAACTCCAGGAGTTCCAAAGACTATACTTCCTGAGGAGGAATTGCCTTTTACAGAATCTAATCCTGATGTCTCTGTTCCTTCTGTAGCCCAAACTCCTACTCATTCTCAAGAGGATCTAGAAATGATAGCGGCTCTCGAAGGCTGTGACTACGGGGATGTATTTGAAGATAATTCTGCAAGCGCCATTGAAGGAGACCAAGCTTTAGTGAAAGTCCTGCTAGATCAAGAGTCACCAATCGAAGAAGGCCAAACTACTACTAAGGGTGAGGAGCACCCTGTTATTGAAAAGGGGCTTTCGAGTCCAAGAACCGATGAGCCTAAAGACAACCACAATTTTGATGATCATGAAAATCAGACCATGGCTCCTGAAGATGATGGGATCAATAAAAATCCCAATACTAATAATATAGAAATTCAAACCCCTACCAACCAGGCTTTTGAAGCCAATAATGCAAAAGTGATTGCCCCAACTGAATAAGTAGAATCAGGGGCCGGAAGCAGCCGTTTCTTATCAGGCGATTCCGAAGCTGGAAGTAGTCAGGCAGCCGTGTCTGAAACTACCATGGCCAGGCTCTGCTCTGACTGGACATGCCCCGTAAAACCCCATATGTATTGCCAGGATCAGGTAAAATTTTGACTATTATTTACCTTAATTCCTGTAGTGATGTGTAATGACTGTGTATCTTGATTACATGGGTCATGTGGGGATACTTACAACAGCTACGTCGACCACATTCATTTTTAGCTCGACCTGGCTCCCCTGGATATGGGGACCCAAACTGGAGAGAAAAGTTCTTCTATGATGCAAGTACTCGGGTCTTCTGGTGTACAATCTGTAATTCCTCCAGCTACTGCAGAAATAAGAATTCCAACAGAAGTGGCTACCCCGAGAATCTCAGCGATGAACAGAGCTGTCGTCGAAGCATATACTAATGCTTTCTTCAGTTCTCTGAAGCCTCTAATTCAAATGGTCATGGAAAAGGACCAACCTTATGAGTCAGTAAGGGGCCCTTCTTCCTTCATCATTGGATCCATCCACAAGATTGGTGATCTGGATATAGTCAACTATTTAGATCATATTTTGAATGAGCTTGAAGAATCAATCAAATCTTATAAAGATCTAACAAGAGGAAACATCCAGAAACTCGTAGATGTTGAATGCGAGGTGATAGCTCGTGAGGCTGCAATACGAAAAGTAGAGTTCGAAGCTTCTGTGGTAGCTTTCTCACAGCGCTCTGCAGAGTTGGAATCTCTCATTGTCGAGACAACTTCTGTTGAGTTCTATAAGACTGAAGCTGCAGAGAAAGAAAAAGAAGCTGCTGAATATCAAGTTCGCCTCCGGGATCTAGAAATTGAAATGGTTCGGCTCCAAGAAGCAGTCAAAACAGCTCGACGATACGAAAAAAAGGTATTGGAAATGCATCAAATTGCTGCGAGTCAATTAGATGACTTGAGGAGGCAACGGGATGCACTTGTCCAAATCAAAGGTGCAGAACTGGAACACCGAGCAAATTCGCTACAACCTTTTGATCCAGAGTCTGGGAGAGCTCTTGCTAGACAAAGGATACTCGACTCCAGAGTAGAGAGGGCTGAGAATTTGAAAAGACTGATCATTGATCTCAATACTCAGCCTCCTCAGTGAAGCAATCTAAAGAATCTTTTGTCTTTTTGTGTTTCATATGATGTAATTTTTGACATTTTGAAAATTATTGAAATAAAAATTAATGCTCTTTTTGTGGTTCTATTACTTATTATATACCTATAGTAGATATAAGTAATAAATAAGGATAGAAAAATATGTTTAGAGGTATCGGACATGACATATCTCCTAAAAGAAAATAACAATACTAATTATATAATATGGACGTGACAGAATATAATTCTCAGAATATTGTCATTTCAAAAGACGACTTTATCAGAGGTAATGTGGACATAATAAGTTGCTGATGTAGATGACAGAATTCAGAGGTAATACGAACATAAATTCATATATTCGTTGATTATCTTTGAATCAGCTGGGATTCAAAAATAAGATATCTTTTAAAACGATTGGGTTCCAAAAGATTGGATTTATGATCAGGTGATATGATGTGGATATGTTCTACTGAGGATTTTAAGAGTTTATCAGAAGGGTGAACAAAAGACAACAATTCAACTCTTTTATTATGTACAACATTCATAGAATATTTTATATTTCCTTCAGACATAGTACTTTTTTAAGAATTTGTCGTTGATAGGCATAATAGAAACTCGGCCATCCATCTCGAATAGTTGATAAGCTCCGTTCGAGAAAACCTTGCTTATATTATAGGGACCTTCCCATTTCGATTCAAATTTGCCCTTGCTCATGTGTGCCATAGTCATAGGACGTCTGACAGTAAGGACTAGTTCGCCTTTTTGGAATGCTCGTACTTTGACTTTTTGGTTGAAAGCTTTGGAGATACGAGCTTGATATAGCTCAATATGCTGTTGAGCTAGTAACTGTTTCTCGTCCAACGCTTCAAGTTCCTGAAGCCGAAGGCGATCATTGTTTTCTGTTGTGAGTTCATTGGCAATTACAATCCTTAAGGAGGGGATTTAAATTTCCAATGATATGACAGCTTTGCATCCATACACCAAAGAGTAAGGTGTACAACCGTTCGGAGTGCGTATAGTAGTACGATAAGCCCATAGACATTCTCTAAGCTTTTTACTCCAATTTCTTTTATTGGTAGAAATGAATTTTTTGAGAAGCTTGATAATAGTTTTGTTGAATGCTTCAGCCAAACCTTTGCTGCAGGATTGTAGGCCGTAGAAGCAATATTATTGATTCTGTTATCATCACAAAACTGAGTAAACTTTTGACTGATGAATTGTGGTCCATTATTATGACTAATTCGTCGAGGAATATCGAATCTGTATATCACATGATGTTTAATCAAGATGATGACATTGCTAGTCTTGACTTCAGATAAAGATATAGCTTCGGCCCATTTCGAAAAGTAATCGATTATAGCCAGTATAAATCGATGTCCTCTAGAAGATGGTAGATTGATAGGACCAATAACATCCATACCCCAAGCTTCAAAAGGCCATGATGCGGCAGTCGGATGAAGGAACTCTGACGGTTAATGGATGAAGTCTGCATGGATTTGACAGGCTCGACATTTTCTTGCATATTCAATGGCATTTGATACCATAGTAGGACAATAGTAGCCCATACGTCGGATACGATCATGTAATTTAGGACCAGGCTAATGTACACCACACACACCATCGTGAGCTTCCCGTAGTATTTGTTTTACTTCATCTCCAGCAAGACAATGTAAGAGTAGACCATCAAATATTCGTCGATAAAGGGTCTTAGAAGTATGATTATAATAAAATCGGAGTGATCGCCTAGGAATTGTTGTAGCTTTCTTAGAATCTTCAGGTAAAATGTCATGTACCATGAAGTCAATGAAAGGAGCTCTCAAGTCTTCACTAATGACATTGATTTCAGTTGAATTGCTGAACTCAATATTTGAGTTATTCTCGATGCAAAATAACTCTCTGTTAGTGATGACAATCATCTGTTGCCTTTTCACTAGGATTGCTAATACGGCTGCCAGATTAGTCAATATATCAGCTTTCGTATTACATGCCCGACGTACATGTTCAATAAAAAAGCCCTTGAATGATGTATCCAGCCTAACTGCCACTTCATGATATGGGACAAGATCCTGGTGTCGAACTTCATACGTGCCTCTAACCTGATTGACAATCAGTTTAGAGTCTCCATATACTTCAAGATATTCAATATCTAATTTTTTAGCCAATTGGAGACCAATGAGCAGAACGTTGTATTCAGCCACGTTATTGGAACACGACTCGTCTAAAGAATAAGCTCTTTTAATAGGTAATCCTTCTGGCGATACGAGGACGATTCCAACTCCAGCAATAATGGCACATTTTAGTCCTATTCTGGATGCACCATCAAAGAATAGACGCTAGGCAAGAATTTTTTCTGAAATCATGTTAGATTCCAAAGTTTTATCTGGAATCTCGTCATAGAGTTTAGATGTTTCGGGGATTGGATGAGCTGCCAGGAAGTCAGAAAGAGCTTGACCCTTAACAGACATTTGAGGAATATAAACCATATCATATTGTGCTAATAATATAGCCCATGTAGCATGTTGGAATTAAGTGTACTGGGCTTCTTCATCAAGACCCGGAGAGGGTTAACTCTGGAAATAACATGAATAGTTTGGCCGGTAATATAATGTCTCATCTTTTGAACAGCAAACATCAAAGCTAGACATTCTTTTTCTACTGGGCTGTATCGATGTTAGGCTCCGATCATTGTATGGCTGAGATAATAGATAGCTTGTTCATGACCTTCTTTATTCTTCTGAGCTAGTAAGGCACCTAATGAATGATCCATCGCTCGAACATACATCAGGAAGGGTATTCCTGAGAATGGAGGCACTAGAACTGGAGGATTCATCAAGTACCATTTTATATCTTCAAATGCTTGCTGGCATTCTTCGGTCCAAATAAAAGGCACATCTTTCTTCATGAGTTGAGTGAACGGTCTACAGCGTCCAGAGAGATTTGAGATGACTCTTCTGATGTATGCAAGTCGTCCCTGGAATCCTCGTAGCTCTTTTAGGTTGCATGGAGAACGCATCTCTTGAATGGCTTTAATTTTCTCAGGGTCAACGTGTATACCTTTAGAGGTAATAATGAATTCGAAAAATTTGCCACTAGAGACTCCCAGGAATGACTTAGTGGGATTCATCTTGAGTTGATGTTGGCGCATTAGATCGAATATAGTTCTCAAGTCTTAGATGTGGTCTTCCTTTAGACGACTTTTGACAGCAATATCATCTACATAGCATTCAACTATTTTCTGCAAATGATCACGAAAGATAGTACTCATAGTCTGCTGATAAGTTGTACCAGCATTTTTAAGACCAAACGACATGACAGTGTAGCAATAGACTCCGAGAAGAGTGTAAAAAGATGTATGTTTCTCATCTTCTGGGTGTATTTTGATTTGATTATATCCAAAGAATCCATCTATAAAAGACATTCATTCAAATATGCAAGTATTATCGATCATTACATCAGTGATCAAAAGAAGAAATTCGTCCTTGGGACATGCTTCATTAAGGTCTCTGAAGTCGATACAGACTCGGACCTTTCCTATTTTCTTCATAACTGGGACAATATTAGCCACCCAGTCCGGATGTTGTTCTTCTCTGACGAAGCCGCAAGTGATGAGCTTCTTGACTTCAGCTTCTATGGCGTCCATTATGTCAGGTCGGAATCGACATTGTTGTTGCTTGACTGGCCTCGCATTCTGCAAGATGTTGAGCTTGTGGGTAGCGATCTGGGGATCCAATCCCGATATATCTTTATAGCTCCAGGCGAATACATCAATATATTCCCTAATAAGTTGAATCAGTTCTTGTTTATCCACTTCAGGGAGGCTTTTGCTGACGAAGATTGGTCTTGGAGAGGCTTCGTCTCCAACATCGACTTGAACTAACTGATCTTCGGTAGACGGATCACGTTGCTCAAAGTAAAGCTCCCATTGAGTATCCATCCTTTGTGCCCAAGGATCATATTCAGGGGCTTCGGTAAAGTCTTCGTTGTCTTCCGAGAACTCGACAGTTACCATATTGGAAAATAGAGTCACTCAATGGACATGCCCTACACTGGTGTCTAAATCCTATGAAATAGAGTCAGAAGAGTTAGATCGTTCTTCTTGTAGAACCCTAGAGGGGGGTGAATAGGGTAATAAAAATTACTTAACCCAAGTAAGCTATTTTACTGAAGTAAATGAGAGAGAGAAAGAGAATCAAACACTCGATGTATCCTGGTCGCCTCCCTAGAGGCAATCCAGTCGCGGAACTCCCTCCGCCTTAAATCTACTATTGAGTAAATAGTTACACAGAGTTTGGATCCGAAGAACTCGCCAACTTCAACACGAGTTTGGATCCGAAGAACTTGCCAACTTCTTACACACGAGTTTTCTTACGAAGGCTCGTCAACTTCAAAAGAAAAAGAAAGGAAGCGGTTGATCTTCTACAATGCTTGAAGATCAAAAGTTACAACTCTTAAATACTCTAGCACTTTTGGATTGGATGACAATTAAAAGCTTGGATAGAGTAGTAATGGTAGAGCTCTTGGTTGTTAAGAAATTTATGGCTTAAGTGGATGACCCTTTAATGAGAAAAAGGAATCCATTTATATAGAAAACCAAGAAAGAATAGCATTTAATGCTCCTGAACATAATACGGACGGCATGCCATCGGTATGGACCGGCATACCGTTCGGAACAGTAATGGTAATAAATCTATCTGTTACGAGCATTTAATGCTAGAATCTTGTCCATTCAAAAATCAAATCTGATGAAGTCGGTATGTCGTAGGTATACCGATGTTCGTCACATAACATTTTGTGGCTCACAAAGCGGTATACCGTCGGTATACTGTAGTATGTCATCGATATGCCGAGCTTCGTCACAGAACAATTTGTCACTCACAAAATGGTATACCGCCGGTATACTGTAGTATGTTGTCGGTATGTCGAGTTTTGTCACAGAATATTTTATGGCTCACAAAACGATATACCGCTGGTATACTGTTGTATGCCGTCGGTATGCCGAGTTTCGTCACAAAATATTTTGTGGCTCAGAAACGGCATACCGTCGGTACACAGTGGTATACCGTCGGTATGCCATTTCTTTAGACATTGATTTTTGACTTTAAAAAAAAAGAGCTTTATGTTTGTCATCCAACCTTAGGTGTTATACAGACAGACCTAAACCTTGTACAGACTCGAAATCTTGAATCTTTTTTAGAGCTGTCTTTGAGGTGCGTTAGTCTTTTCTTTAGTCTTCTTTTAAGGACTTCCATAAGGCTTTGATGACTCGGCTTGAATGGACAGATCTTTTTGTAGGAGAGCTTGAGGGATTATCTGTTAGCTGAAATATAAAGAAAACTAAACCACGAAGATGCTGTTAACATTATCAAAATAAATATGCCAACAATCTCCCCCATTTTGATAATTGACAAAATAGAGAGAGCATCTTCAGGGAGTGACTCCCCCGTAGGTAGACTACTCTTCCTCAATATGTTGTCTCCCCCTTTGTCACTTAATCAAAGATGGGAAATCAAGTATTTAACAAGAAAATAGGAGAGCTTAAGAGTGAACGAAAGCATGGATATATTTGATTGTCAAATTTGGAAGAGTACATGCTTGATAGTTCAGAAACAAAAAGACAGATAAACTCTCCCTAACGGGAGTAAAGCAAGACATAAAATGGTCCCCGTAGGACCACACAAGACATTGAAACATAACCATTGGTCCCAGAAGGACCTCAAAAGACACATTAGATACTGACACCAGTTCTTTATTCTACCATCCACAAAAGGAGACCGTAGCTACTGATCTGCTGGATCATCATCCACACCACCCGGAGTCTCGTGAAAGGCACCAAAGGGATCCACACCATCGGGGTATATGAATCCGTAAGTATTGGGGTCAGAAAAACGGGAGCCTTGGAATTGAGGATCCTGAAGGTTAAGATCCAGATAAAGATTACGGTCCTGAAGAGTCCGCTGGATGAAGTAGGCTTGATCATGGAAGCGACTCTGAATGAGATTCCCAAGGTCGCGGGTATTGGCCCTTATCTGCTCCTCCGCCTGAGCCAAACGCATATCAAAATGCTGCTGGGTCAACGGCATAAAATGGGCAGATGGAGGAGGCACAGAAGGTGCGGCTATAGGAGAAGTAGGCTGGGGTTCTTGGGAGGATGAAGCACGAGACGCGGAGGTACCAGGGGCAGAGCGGAAGACGGCAAAAAATGAAGGAACACCGTCCGATTGGCAGAGAGAGAGGTCCACGCCTTTGGCCTCAAGGATTAGGGTGATGAATGCGCCATAGTTAATTAATTGTTTCCCCGCAGGAAGGACAGAGAAGAAGGCGTTGAGGAGAGTTTTGGGGAATGACCAAGTCTTCTTCAAGTACAAATAATACATGCAAACTAGAGCGTCATTGGTGATAGCATCATAGTTACCGGACTTGGGATAAAGAGTGTAGCAGATAATTCGATAGAGCTCGTAGTAGAAGGGCTCCAATTGCTTCAAGATGGCCGGAATGGCAGGAGGATTCGGTCCCTTGCAGATAATGCCGTAGAACTCATCGAAGGAGACTTCGGCGGTAGGATAGAGACCAGCCAAGGTCGAAAGAGCATCCTCGTGATTTAGTATCTCGAGAATCTTTGCAATTTCGTGAGCCATGAGGCAAAAATAGCAGTCATTGACCATGGTCTCGATGGCATTGTTGGCCAGATCAGGAATAAGGTTACAGTAGAAGAGTCGTACCGTCGCTGGATAGATAGGCACTTGTCGACGCATAAGAGAGGAGAGGCCAGCAGTCTCAAAAAGTGATAGATGGCCAGAGAAGACGTTCCAATTTATAGACTTTTCTTTGTAGACGGCATGGTTTATAAAGTGATGGAACCACGTATCGGCAGCAAGGACAGAGTTGAAGATCTTGGGATCATAAGTGCCATTGGATAGGGGCACCGGAGTAAATGGATTAGAAACGAAGGTGGAGCGAGGTCGTTTGAGACTTGCCATGGAGGTTAATGGTAAGAGGAAGATAGGGTGTGAAGGATGGTGGAGAAGAGGAAGAAGAAGGAGTTGTCGTTATAAAGAGAAGAGGAGAGAGATAGTATTAAATGTGAGGGGTTTTGAAAAGAGAGAGGGATGTGAAAGGATGGGATGGAAATAATAAATGAAGAGGAGTTTTGAAAAGAGAGAGGGATGTGAAAGGATAGGATTGAAGAGATGGGTATTTAATGAAGGGATGGGAATTAAATGAAGGGATTTGAAAAGATGTGAAAAAAAAGGAATAGAAGAGTTTAGTGGGGCCCGATAGCTGTCATTACGGGCTGTCTCTGCCACAAACGGTATATCGTCAGCATGCCGGTGGATGGCGACGGTATACCGATTATGCGCATAAAAAGTTATTCTGAACGCGAATCGGTATGACGCCGAAATACCGCCGTATGCCGCCGGTGTGCCGTCTGGGTACAGCTAGATGTCAAGATTAATGATGCCTAATTCTCGACAAAGAAAAATGAAACAATCCTCCAAGAATAGTTTGGTGAAGATGTCGTCCAATTGATAAGTAGTGTCAATAAAATCAAGGCGAATATCTCCCTTTTGTTGATGGTCACGAAGAAAATGATGTCTAATCTCAATGTACTTCGTGCGTGAGTGACAAATCAGATTTTTCGTGAGATTTATAGAGCTAGTATTATCACATTTAATGGAAGTGCAAGTAGAAGAGATACCATAATCTACAAGTATTTGTGACATCCAAAGAATTTGTGCACAACAGCAGCCGGCCGCTATATACTCGACCTCAGTGGTTAAAAGAGCAACAGAATTTTGTTTCTTACTAAACCACAATACCAAGAATTTTCCAAGGAATTAACATGTGCCGCTAGTGCTTTTTCGGTCAATTTTGCATCCGACAAATCTGGATCCGAAAAGCCGAGAAGCTCAAAGGATGAAGATTTCGGATACCAAAGTCCTATATTAATGGTGCCTTTAAGATATCGAAAATACGCTTTACAGCATGTAAGTGCAATTCTTTTGGATTTGCTTGGTATCGTGCACAAAGAAAAATACTAAACATAATATCGGGTCGACTAGCAGTTAAATAGAGTAAGCTCCAGATCATACCTCGATACTTATGAATGTCGACCGAGATACCGTCTTCATCTTTATCAAGTTTTGTCATTGTTGCCATAGGAGTCCTCATTGATTTGGATGAGTCAAGTTCGAAGCGTTTGATAAGATCCTTTGTATATTTGGCTTGATTGATGAAGGTTCCTTTGGGGCCTCATTTGATTTGCAAATCCAAAAAGAAGGATAGTTCTCCCATCATGCTTATTTCAAATTCATCATGCATTACTTTAGCAAATTCTACACAAAGGGCATTGTTAGTGGAACCAAAAATAATATCATCGACATAAATTTGAACTAACAATAGTGTGTCATTAAGGGATTTGATAAAAAGTGTAGTGTCAACTTTGCCCTTAGAAAAGTTATAAGAGATAAGAAAAAAATTAAGGTGCTCATACCAAGCACGAGGAGCTTGTTTGAGGCCATAAAGGGCTTTGTGTAATTTAAAAACATGATGAGGGATTTGAAAATCTTCAAAGCCAGGAGGTTGCTTAACATAAACTTCCTCTTTAATAATGTCATTTAGAAAAGCACTTGAGCAACCGGAGCAAAGGTTTCATCGTAGTCAATGCCTTCCTCTTGGTTATAGCCTTGAGCAAACAATCGGACTTTGTTACGAGTGACTAACCCATCTTCATTAAGTTTTTTACGAAACACCCATTTAGTTCCAATAATAGGGTGGTTGTGAGGTTTAGGGACAAGTTCCCAAACCTTGTTTCGCTCAAATTGATTTAGCTCTTCTTGCATCGCTATCATCCAAAATTCATCATGAAAAGCATTATTAAAAAATTTAGGCGCTATTTGAGAAATAAAAGCCACATTTGCACAAAGATTACGAGTGGAGGATCTAGTACTAACACGAGAAGAAGGATCACCAAAAATAAGCTCCTTAGGATAACTAGGGATAAATCTTCATTCCTTTGGGAGGTCCTCTTGAGGAGGCTCTAGTGGTAGAGAATCTTTGGTTGGTGGGGTCATAATTTTATTGTTAGATGAAGAGGGACGAGGGTCTCCAATAGAAGAGTTCTCCAAACCAAAAGAGATGCATCAATATCATCGGATGAGGAGGATGTAGAAGAGTTAAGTTCATCGAAAGAGACATTAATTGACTCTTCGACAACAAGACTTCTTTTGTTAAAGATACGAAAACCTTTACTATGTATTGAGTAGCCAAGAAAAATACCTTCATAAGCTTTTTCTTCAAATTTGCCTAGGTTATCCTTGGTATTCAAAATAAAGCATTTGCATCCAAAAACTTTAAAATACTCAATAGAGGGAATTTTGTTAAACCAGAGCTCATATGGAGTCTTTTTAGAAATAGGTCTAATTAGGACCCTATTTATAACATGACATGCCGTGTTAACGGCTTCCGCCCAAAAGTATTGGGAGAGCTTATATTGGTTTAACATAACCCGGGCCATATCGCTAAGGGTTCTATTTTTTCTTTCCACAACACCATTTTGTTGTGGAGTTCGAGGGCAAGCAAAATCATGACCAAAACTATTATTTTTGCAAAATCTTTTAAAATCGACATTGTCAAATTCTTCTCCACGAACACTTATAATTTTGTTAATATAAATGCCTTTCTCATTTTGAACACGTTTACAAAAGGCAACAAATTTACGAAAAGTATCATTTTTATTTGCAAGAAAAATAACCCAAGTAAATCTTAAAAAATCATCAACCAAAACAAAAGCATAAAGTTTACCTCCAAGACTAGCTACTCTACTAGGACCAAATAAATCCATATGAATAAGTTGAAGTGGTCTAGTGGTACTCACAGAGTTGATGGATTTGAAGGATGACTTGGTCAACTTACTTTTCTCACATTCTTCACATACCATATCCTTTTTGAAGGAGATACTTGGAAGTCCTCTTACAAGCTTCTTGGTGGCAAGATGGGAGATGGTATCCATGTTAGCGTGTCCAAGCCTCATGTGCCAGAGCCAACTTTCATCGTTCTTTGCAACTAAGCACCTGTCATTGTTAGTACCTTCAACAAGATAGAGAACATAGATATTATTTTCTCTAATGCCTTCATACACCGTAGATCCACTAGTGCTATAGGTAGTAAAGCATTTGATTTTAACAAACTTAATATCATAACCATTATCCGTAAGATGACTGATACTAAGAAGGTTGTGTTTGAGATTTGTAACAAGACAAACATTCTTAATACAAGGATAAGGAGGGAAGCCGATATTACCATTTCCTATGATGTGGCCTTTTAGATTGTTACCAAAGGATACATGTCCTTCTTTTTTCATCGATAGCGTTGTAAAAAGTGAAACATCACCGGTCATGTGCCGTGAGCAACCACTATCGAGGATCCACTTGCTTCTAGCATGAGAAGGATTCTTCACCTACAACATAAGTTGAAGATGAACATTTTGGTACCCAAGATTGTTTGGGTCCTTGATTGTTAGTCTTAGGAACCCATTTAAAAACTTTCATATCAATCTGTTTCCTTGTTTGACAATAATTAGAAGTATGTCCAAGTAGACCACAAAAGTTGCACTTCAATAAAGATTTAGAAGAGAATGTGTGAGTGTTATGCATATGTGGAGATTTAGTGCGAGGAGTTCTATCATGAGTATTATAGTGATGATAATAGAAAGCATGATGTGAGGTGTTCTTCTTAACAAAGGGTCCTTTCGTTGTGTTAGGATAGGACCTATGTGTAGTGTTCTTGTTCATGTAAGAATTGTGACTAGTATTATGATGAGTGTAGGCGTGTCTTAGAGCATGTGTGCGAGCCGTGTTTTTATCAACAAGTTTCTTACCATGCGTAAGAAGATCATTATACTTAGTAGAGGTATCATATTCTCTTCTATTAGCAGCTTGAACTTTATGCATAGCAAAATCATAAGCCCTTCTGAGGGATTGAATCTCATCATCCTTTTTCTCAATGATGACTTAAGATTCTTGTAACTTGATTCGCAAAGTCTATCTCATCCGTGTCAGAGGCGGGAGTTTTCCCTTTTATATCAATAATGATGTTGGAGAGTCTCTCTACTTCTAGTTTTTATGCCTTAACCTCTTTTAGAGATTTCTTGTACTTATTTCTAACACCTTTGTGTTCCTCATATAATTCAAGAATAGTATTTTCCAAATCATCATAAGAGAGAGTATTCAAAGAGAGGTCATCGAGTACCTCATCGGTTGCCATGAGGCAAACATTTGTATTGTGTTTGCATTCTTTGTCGTTGTCTGAATCGCTAGCATCACTTTCACACCAGATGCTGGTGTTGGCATATTTTCTAGAGGAAGAGCTTCCTTTGTTAGACTTCTCGTACTTACTGGAGTCTCTTCTTGTCATAGGGCAATCTCTTTTGATGTGTTCGGTTCTCCTGCATTGGTAGCAAGCAGGATCTTCATCGTTGTCCCGTCTAGAGCGGTTGGCTTTATTGAACTTGAGAAACTTTCGGAAATGCTTTGCGGTAAGAGCTATTTCTTTATCATCATCATCCGATTCGTTATCGTCGGAGCTATCCTTTGAGTGGGATTTTGTAACCTTGAGAGCCAGAGACTTCTCCTTTTTTGGCCTTCTCCTTCTTCTTTTTTGCATGGATGACTCCTCTTGATTTTTCATATCAAGTTCATGAGTCATAAGCTTCCCCATGAGGGTCTCAAGGTTCATGGTTGTCAAGTCGTTCCCCTCAATGATGGCGGTAGCTGTCACGCCCCAGAACCAGAATACTGGTAAGTTGGGACGGACAAGGCCAGCTACGTATACCAAAGTACTCCGGTACTCCGAAACAACGTATAAGCTGTATAGATGGGGGTTACTACTACAAACCAACAGTCAATCCTAGGTCACATATATAATCCTAGATATCTCAGTCTCAAACAAGAAGTAAAGTACAAGAATATGATCATCATGCATATAAGACAGTAAAGCGTCCCAAACTATAATATATAGATGATCATGAAGCTAGTAATACAAAATGAAGAACTAGCAAGACTAAGTAATACATGATCAGCTCTAGCTGCAGTCTAGAAATATAACATCATGTCTAAGCCCGTAGGCCAAATGTCAAGTCCAAAACACGAGCTAAACACGTGCTCGGTGGCTAAACGCCTCAAAAGAATATGTACAGAAGAGAGTGGGAAAGAGAAAGAATACCCACTCAAGTCCCCTGGTGCTCCGGGTGGTCACCATCGAGAGGAAGGTCCGGAAGATCCTCGGGCTCCTCAACTAGATCTGGTCAATGCAAAACCAGTGGGGTCAGAACCCCAATAGCAAGTACCACAAAGGAAGCCAAACTTATGAACTAAAACCAGCATACAATTCATAACATTTCTAAGATAAGCAGTAAACGAGACTAGAATATTAAATTGGTACCACAGTGTTTACAAAGGAAACTGTAACATGCAAGTAGGATAGCAAGTAAATAAACTGGACATGTGAGCATATGGTAAAACCGAGCATGTAGTAGGAAGAATAGCATGTAAGAAAAGACAGGAGGCTAAGTACTACAATAAGATAAACTGAAGCAAGACTAGACTTGACAAGAATGGACTCCATCCATCAATCACGGCCAAGCAATGAGTACGGCTTGATACTTTAGCTAACTAGGGTTGTCACATTCCTAGTTACTAACACATGCAAGTTTGAGAAATCCAAGTCCAGTTACCCGCCTGCTACTACCTGAATGATCCGGGCAAAAAGAAAAGAAGTATAGCAGACACACTGCAGTAAGATACATGTGTCCTAAAGAGGTGCCCCACTCGACGGTGTGCTGGAAGAGTGCTCATCATGACAGATAGCTCCAAATCCCAAGTATATATATATATAGGGCCAAGATCAAAAGGGATAACAGATAACCGGGAAAGTCTCCAATGATCTAGGTAATCAAGCTAGTAGTTTAGTCCTTAACATTTTTCTTGTTGGATTCTAGGTGTGGCAATCCGCAGAATCCATCCTAGACATGAGACATGCAAGACTGGACAAGATAAGCAAGATTGTGCACTACAACAAGCCACAACAAGACATGACAATATCAAGACAAGAGTGCGCTACTACGAGCCACTATCAAGGAGCTAGACATGTACTAGAATCAAGAGTGCGCCATGACAGGCCACTATCATGTAAACAAGAAGGCATGGCAACAATTATCGTGACTTGTAAGAACGAGTCTATCAAAGGACAAATCATGGCATGGGGGAAACAATAATTAAAGCTAAGTACATTTCATAGAATGGTTGAACATGTGCTAGTATCAAGTCTATATAGGGTGTACAATCATTATTTAACTGAGAAAGATCATGTTATCATGTTAAGAAATCATTACAGTCGAAGAAAGTATCAAAAACGGACAAAAACGGGCCAAAACGGGCAAAATCAGACAAAAACAGCATAAAACGGCATACCGGCGGTATACTGCGGCATACCGGCGGTATACCGGACTAAAAACAGTAAGTTTCTGGTGCCAAAAACGGCATACCGGCGGTATACTGTGGCATACCGGCGGTATACCGGTTTTTCAAACAGCAACGAAATTCAGAAAATTGCCAAAACTTGTTTCGGCCATAAAATCTTCATTTTAAATCGAAATTCGGACTTTCAAAAGTCAAAATTGCATAGAATTGAATTTCCTACAACATGGAACTATTAGATTTCACAAATTCAAAGATTTGATAGATCAATATCTCAAAATACTCCAAAATAGGGGTTCTCGGAATACCGAAACGAGTCCCGATTGCCACCAAACTCAAAATCCATGTATACTAGCTAGGTAAGGACCTCATACATGTATATGTGACCAAGATCCATGATGGTAACACTAGTATCACTCTTGATACCAAGTTTTTCTACTAAGTCACTATTGGATTTTAACAGAAAATCAAATCTTGTTTAAATGAATTTTTGGAAACATGCACATATACGAGAATCATCAGGAAAACACATTTAACAAAATGAGTTTAGAAAAATTCTAAGCATTTAATACCAAGAAAAACAAAAATGACAATAGATTACTATTGTTCAAGAATTTGGCAAGATGTACTTGCCTAGGTTAAGCTCCAAGCCTAATCTTCTACTCCACCACCAAGAGGGGCACGAAACCACACTCTAGACCTCGAGGTCAAGCTCTTGGCAAGCTCCAAGGGAAGAGAAAGGAAGAAGGAATGAAGAGAGTGTGAAGAGAATGAAAAGAGAGAGGAGAGAGAAAGTGAAGTGGTTTATATATAAAGGGAGAATTAATCTTAGCCGTTGGATCATGATCCGTGTGAAAATCTAAGTCAATCATGGCCATTCAAACAAAACCAATTGTCCATTGGATAATAGAGTGCATCTACACTATTCACAAAAATATCCAAGCACTATTCACGAAAATATCTAAACACTATTCACGAAAATATCCGAAACACTATTCATGAAAATATCAAAAACCAAAAATATCTAAAGTGTAGAAAACATGTCCGGGCGGTATGCCGTCGGTATACTCCGGTATACCGGCGGTATGCCGATCAAGAAGAAAACCTATAGTTTTGGAAAAAATTTAAAGTATTCCAGAAACCATGAAAATATGAAATACGCTGCAAAATACGTATCCGTATATAAATACCGATACTGTGAGACGAGTCTCACAACTCTCCCCTCCTTAGAAAAATTCCGTCCTCGGAATTTCCTAAAGGTAATCAAAAGCAAGCAAGAAATCCAAGAAAACATGCTATCAGGATCAAGATGGAAAACTCATAAAACATGAAATCCAGCTAGAGTAATGTACAAGAATGTGAAAGCAATTTAAACATACGTAAGCAACAACATCATGTATTCCTACAATCATACTAAAAAGGTAGAACATAGATATACAAAATAAGTATACCTCACGAGCCAAACAGATACGGGTAACGAGCTCGGATATCATCCTCGCGCTCCCAAGTCGACTCGCCCGGTGAGTGATGATCCCAGGAAACACGAACTAATCGGATAGTCCGGTTCTTGAGAATCTTCTCCCTCCGGTCCAAAATGGATATGGGCCTCTCCTCATACGATAGGTCGGTACCAACGACCAGCTCGGAATGATCTAGGATATGGCTCGGATCCGGAACATATCGACGTAGCTGAGATACGTGAAACACGTCATGTACCTCACGCAACGACGGTGGAAGAGCAAGGCGATAAGATACATCCCCTACTCACTCGAGAATATCGAACGGCCCAATAAATCTAGGGTTAAGCTTTCCCCGTACGCCAAACCTGATGACACCACGGGTAGGCAAAATCCGAAGAAATACGTAATCGCCGACAGAGAACTCAAGATGGCATCGATGCTGATCTGCCCAATGACGCTGTCGATCCTGAGCTACTCTGAGATGCTCTCTGACCTGCCTGACTACTCCAACTGACTGAGCAATCATCTCTGGACCAAGCAGCTACCTCTCTCCAATGTCATCCCAAGCTAGGGATGACCTACATCTCCTACCATACAAAGCCTCGAAAGGAGCCATCTGAATGCTCGCCTGGAAGCTATTGTTGTAAGAGAACTCCACCAAATGCAAGTAATCCTCCCAAGAACCACTGAAGTCAAGAATGCATAATCAAAGCATATCCTCCAAGGTCTGGATCGTACGCTCCGACTGACCATCTGTCTGAGGATGGTATGCTGAACTGAAACTCAAACGGGTACCCAGACTCTGCTGAAGACTCTGTCAAAAATGAGAAGTAAATCTGGAATCCCGATCTGAGACTATGCTAACTGGCACCCCATGCAATCTGACAATCTGCCTCATGTACAAGTCGGCCAACTGCTCTGTAGACTGACCAACCCTGAAAGGTAGGAAGTGGGCAACCTTCGTGAGTCGATCCACTATAACCCAAATGGCATCTCTACCAGTCGGGGTTCTAGGAAGACCAGTCACGAAGTCCATGGTAATATGGTCCCACTTCCACTCCGGAATCGGTAAAGACTGAAGAAGTCCGGCCGGTCTCTGGTGCTCAGCCTTGACCTGCTGGCAAACTAAGCATCGAGAGACAAACCGAGCTATCTTCCTCTTCATACCATTCCACCAGAAATACTGACGAATATCTCGGTACATCTTCGTCCCTCCAGGATGAACAGAGTACTGAGAACTGTGGGCCTCCGACATAATCTCCTGTCGAATATCTCTACTCGGCACACAAAGACGACTCCCAAATCGGAGTGTCCCATCCTCATGGATGCACAACTCTGCTCTATGCCCTGCCACACACTCTGCTCTGAGCTGCTGAAGCCTGGCATCCCCTGACTGAGCTACTCTGATCCTATCCACAATAGTAGACTGAACCTGCAAGCCTGCCATCATAGCTGCCTCGCCAGGTAGCACTACCTCAATGCCCATCTCCTGAAGATCCTCCAGAATGTGACGCTGCTCCGTCAAGAAATAGACCCCGGGTCTCCTGCTCAAAGCGTCTGCAACGACGTTTGCCTTCCCGGGATGATACTGAAGATCAACATCATAATCCTTCAGTAACTCAAGCCACCGCCTCTGCCGCATGTTCAGATCCCTCTGGGTGAACACATACCTCAAGCTCTTATGGTCAGTAAAAATCTCCACTCGATCACCATACAGATAATGCCTCCAGAGCTTGAGGGCAAACACAACTGCGGCCAACTCAAGATCGTGCATCGGATAGATCTTCTCATGGTCCCGAAGCTGCCGAGACGCATAAGCTATCACTCGACCATGCTGCATAAGAACACAACCAAGTCCCCGGCCTGACGCATCATAATACACCGTGAACCCACCTGGTCCGACGGGTAATGTCAGAATAGGAGCTGAAATCAAACTCTGCTTGAGTTTCTTAAAAGAAACCTGACAAGCATCTGACCACTCAAAGCACACATCCTTACACGTCAGCCGTGTCAAGGGTGCGAAGATCCTAGCAAAGTCTGCCATAAACCGTCTGTAGTAGCCTGCTAATCCCAGAAAGCTGCGTACATCTGAAGCTGTACGAGGTACTGGCCAACTCTCGATAGCCTCAACCTTCTTGGGGTCCACTTCAACACCACCTCCGGCAATAATGTGACCCAAGAAAGAGACTCGATCGAGCCAAAAATCGCACTTGCTGAACTTCGCGTAAAGCTGATGGTCCCGAAGAATCTGAAGAACCACGCGAAGATGATGCTCGTGCTCTGCCTCAGTCCGACTATAGACCAAGATATCATCGATAAATACTATCACAAACTGGTCTAAGTAGGGCATGAAGATGCGATTCATGAGATCCATGAAGATCGCTGGCGTATTGGTTGCTCCGAAAGGTATAACAAGGAACTCCCAAAGGCCATATCGAGATCTAAACGCTGTCTTAGGTATATCCTGCTCTCTGACTCTGATCTGATGGTACCCAGACCGCAAATCGATCTTCGAAAACACAGCCGCTCCACTAAGCTGGTCGAACAAGTCATCTATCCTAGGCAAGGGATACTTGTTCTTCACGGTCACCGCGTTAAGCTGACGATAGTCAATAACCATACGCGATGAACCATCCTTCTTCTTCACAAGAAGGGCTGGAGCTCCCCAAGGCGATCCACTAGGACGAATGAATCCCTTGGTCCTAAGCTCCTCAATAGACTGATACAACACCAACAACTCTGAAGGAGACATCCTGTAGACTCTCGCTGACACTGGCTCTGCTCCCGGAACCAAATCAATATAATACTCAATCTTCCGAACTGGAGACATACCTGGAAGCTCCTCGGGAAACACATCAGAAAACTCACAAACTACTCTGGGCAACTGAACCTCCTCGGCTACTGCCATCCACATGATCGCTGGTGAAGACTCCACCTCGCCTCTAGAGAATGAGAACTCCTCCTCATTCGGAACACGAAAGATAACCTTGCCGGTATGGCAATCTATCGAAGCGTGTCGAGCACTCAACCAATCCATACCTAGGACGACATCGTAATCGCCCATAGGAAACTCTATCAGCCTAGCGGGAAACTCTCTCCCACATACTATGACTCTACACGAGGCATAGACTCGGTCTACTCCTACTAGACCCCAGTAAGTATATTCATCCTTACAGGTAAAGATTCTGGCTCTACACCAATATGTGTCGCAAATCGTGCAGATATAAACGAATGCGAAGCACCAGAATCAAATAAAGCTGAAGCTGAATGAGAGTGAACAAGAATGGTACCTGCGACCACCTTTCCTGCTGCTAGCGCCTCCTCCATAGAAAGCGTGAAAGCCTGACCCTGAACTCTGGTCGCTGGACCCCTCTGCCTCTGAGCCTGAGCCTGAGCATACTGCTGAGGCCTCTGCTGGAACTGCTGAGACTGCGTCGGTAATGGCCTCTGGGCCTGCTGCTGCTGAACCGGCGCTGGTGCTCTAAACTGGTGAACTGCTGGCTGGAAGGATGCTGATCCAGCCGAACTCCTCCTGGGACAAGCCCCTATCCTGTGGTCCGGTGCTCCACAAGCTAGGCACAAGCCCTGTGCCCTACGGCACTCTGATAAGACATGTCCTCCCTTCCCGCAATGGGAACAAGCAACTGAAGAAGACTGCCTCTGCTACTGAGGATGCGGCTGAGACGACTGCTGAAAGGAAGCCGCCGGAACCGGTCCCCTCGGAGATCCAATCGTCATGGCTCGGACTGCTGGAGCTGGTGCTGACGACTGGGAAGAAGATCCCCTCTGAATGTGAGGCCTCTTCTGACCTCCGACTCTATCAATGATCCTCTGCGAGGTGTACTCATGCCTCCTCGCTGCCCTCATCACTGCATCAAAAGTCTGGAACTCATGCTGCTCAACTGCCAATATGATCTCCAGATGAAGCCCCTGCTGGAACCTCCTCGCCCGGTCCAACTCGGTCGCCACTAAAGAAGGGGCAAACCGACTGAGCCGGCTAAACTCTGACGCATAGCCGTCGACGGTCCTGCTCATCTGTCGCAAGCCAATGAACCTCTGCTGCAGATCATAACGCGACACCGCATCAAAATAGCGAGTCTGAAACCTCTCGCTAAAATCGGCCCAGGCTACTGGTGCCCTGAGAGACACCTCCTGAGCCGCCCACCAGTCGCGGGCCAAATCCAAGAGCTGCAACCTGACAACTGCCACACGCTCCCTAGCCGGAATCCCTGCCGCCTCCATAATGGCCTCAGTATCCTGAAGCCATGCATCAGACGCAATAGCATCCTCTGTACCATAGAAGTACGGGGGATGAAGACGCCTGAAGCTGCTCGCAGAATTGTAGACCTGAGCACCACCTCTGTCCAAAGCCGTCTGGACAGAATAGGTGAGAACATCACTCTGACGCTGGTGCGACGCCATGAAATCTCTCAGAACATCCACCAGTGCATGAACAACACCCTCTGGCTTCTCTGGCTGAACTGGTACTGCTGGCTGAACAAGAGGAACTGGCGACTCTGCCCTTCGGTCCACTCTAGACTCTGCTCCCGAATGCTGAGGATGCTCCTCCTGAACTGGCGAAACTAAGGGATGCTGATCTGCCATCGGCAAAGCCCGAACAGGCCGATCAGAAGGACCAGGAACGGTGCCCCTGAAAGTTTAAGGACACAAGGATTAGGTCGAGGGAACAGGAAAGATCAACGATCAAAGCAGATATCGGGACAAAAATCAGAGGTAAAGAGTAATATCGAGGATATCAATAGAGAAGAATTTATGACTGAGATAACTACCAGCAACCCCCACATATCTGATAAATCAGACCTGCATGGGCCACCACTAAAACCTATGTCACGCCCCAGAACCAGAATACTGGCAAGTTGGGACGGACAAGGCCAGCTACGTATACCAAAGTACTCCGGTACTCCGAAACAACGTATAAGCTGTATAGATGGGGGTTACTACTACAAACCAACAGTCAATCCTAGGTCACATAATCCTAGATATCTCAGTCTCAGACAAGAAGTAAAGTACAAGAATATGATCATCATGCATATAAGACAGTAAAGCGTCCCAAACTATAATATATAGATGATCATGAAGCTAGTAATACAAAATGAAGAACTAGCAAGACTAAGTAATACATGATCAGCTCTAGCTGCAGTCTACAAATATAACATCATGTCTAAGCCCGTAGGCTAAATGTCAAGTCCAAAACATGAGCTAAACACGTGCTCGGTGGCTAAACGCCTCAAAAGAATATGTACAGAAGAGAGTGGGTAAGAGAAAGAACACCCACTCAAGTCCCCTGGTGCTCCGGGTGGTCACCATCGAGAGGAAGGTCCGGAAGATCCTCGGGCTCCTCAACTAGATCTGGTCAATGCAAAACCAGTGGGGTCAGAACCCCAATAGCAAGTACCATAAAGGAAGCCAAACTTATGAACTAAAACCAGCATGCGATTCATAACATTTCTAAGATAAGCAGTAAACGAGACTAGAATATTAAATTGGTACCACAGTGTTTACGAAGGAAACTGTAACATGCAAGTAGGATAGCAAGTAAATAAACTGGACATGTAAGCATATGGTAAAGCCGAGCATGTAGTAGGAAGAATAGCATGTAAGAAAAGACAGGAGGCTAAGTACTACAATAAGATAAACTGAAGCAAGACTAGACTAGACAAGAATGGACTCCATCCATCAATCACGGCCAAGCAATGAGTACGGCTTGATACTTTAGCTAACTAGGGTTGTCACATTCCTAGTTACTAACACATGCAAGTTTGAGAAATCTAAGTCCAGTTACCCGCCTGCTACTACCTGAATGATCCGGGCAAAAAGAAAAGAAGTATAGCAGACACACTGCAGTAAGATACATGTGTCCTAAAGAGGTGCCCCACTCGACGGTGTGCTGGAAGAGTGCTCATCATGACAGATAGCTCCAAATCCCAAGTATATATATATATAGGGCCAAGATCAAAAGGGATAGCAGGTAACCGGGAAAGTCTCCAATGATCTAGGTAATCAAGCTAGTAGTTTAGTCCTTAACATTTTTCTTGTTGGATTCTAGGTGTGGCAATCCGCAGAATCCATCCTAGACATGAGACATACAAGACTGGACAAGATAAGCAAGATTGTGCACTACAACAAGCCACAACAAGACATGACAATATCAAGACAAGAGTGCGCTACTACGAGCCACTATCAAGGAGCTAGACATGTACTAGAATCAAGAGTGCGCCATGACAGGCCACTATCATGTAAGCAAGAAGGCATGGCAACATTATCGTGACTTGTAAGAACGAGTCTATCAAAGGACAAATCATGGCATGGGGGAAACAATAATTAAAGCTAAGTACATTTCATAGAATGGTTGAACATGTGCTAGTATCAAGTCTATATAGGGTGTACAATCATTATTTAACTGAGAAAGATCATGTTATCATGTTAAGAAATCATTACAGTCGAAGAAACTATCAAAAACGGACAAAAACGGGCCAAAACGGGCAAAATCGGACAAAAACAGCATAAAATGGCATACCGGCGGTATACTGCGGCATACCGGCGGTATACCGGACTAAAAACAGTAAGTTTCTGGTGCCAAAAACGACATACCGGCGGTATACTGCGGCATACCGGCGGTATACCGGTTTTTCAAACAGCAACGAAATTCAGAAAATTGCCAAAACTGGTTTCGGCCATAAAATCTTCATTTTAAATCGAAATTCGGACTTTCAAAAGTCAAAATTGCATAGAATTGAATTTCCTACAACATGGAACTATTAGATTTCACAAATTCAAAGATTTGATAGATCAATATCTCAAAATACTCCAAAATAGGGGTTCTCGGAACATCGAAACGAGTCCCGATTGCCACCAAACTCAAAATCCATGTATACTAGCTAGGTAAGGACCTCATACATGTATATGTGACCAAGATCCATGATGGTAACACTAGTATCACTCTTGATACCAAGTTTTTCTACTAAGTCACTATTGGATTTTAACAGAAAATCAAATCTTGTTTAAATGAATTTTTGGAAACATGCACATATACGAGAATCATCAGGAAAACACATTTAACAAAATGAGTTTAGAAAAATTCTAAGCATTTAATACCAAGAAAAACAAAAATGACAATAGATTACTATTGTTCAAGAATTTGGCAAGATGTACTTGCCTAGGTTAAGCTCCAAGCCTAATCTTCTACTCCACCACCAAGAGGGGCACGAAACCACACTCTAGACCTCGAGGTCAAGCTCTTGGCAAGCTCCAAGGGAAGAGAAAGGAAGAAGGAATGAAGAGAGTGTGAAGAGAATGAAAAGAGAGAGGAGAGAGAAAGTAAAGTGGTTTATATATAAAGGGAGAATTAATCTTAGCCGTTGGATCATGATCCGTGTGAAAATCTAAGTCAATCATGGCCATTCAAACAAAACCAATTGTCCATTGGATAATAGAGTGCATCTACACTATTCACGAAAATATCCAAGCACTATTCACGAAAATATCTAAACACTATTTACGAAAATATCCGAAACACTATTCATGAAAATATCAAAAACCGAAAATATCTAAAGTGTAGAAAACATGTCCGGGCGGTATGCCGTCGGTATACTCCGGTATACCAGCGGTATGCCGATCAAGAAGAAAACCTATAGTTTTGGAAAAAATTTAAAGTATTCCAGAAACCATGAAAATATGAAATACGCTGCAAAATACGTATCCGTATATAAATACCGATACTGTGAGACGAGTCTCACAGTAGCTTTAGGATTCCATCCTTTAGTTAACCCTCTAAGAATTTTCTTGATCTTTTTATGTGCAGGATATTCCTTACCAAGAGAAGAAAGAGGGTTAATGATATCACCGAAACGAGTAAACATGCAAGTAATAGACTCATCTTATTTCATTTTAAAAGATTTATATTCTTGTGTGAGTCTACTAATCTTTGATTCCTTTAATTATGATGTTCCCTCGTGAGTGACTTCTAGCAACTTCCAGATTTTATTTGAAGTCTTGCAAGTAGAAATTCTATTGAATTCATTGCTATCAAGAGCACAGTAAAGAGCGTTCATAGCCTTAGCATCTCGACTAGCAAGCTTCTTGACATTCTCAGTGAGTTTATCCCTAAGGATGTCAGAAGCAACATCCTCAATAACTTCGGAAGGAGTAGGAAAACCATTTATCACACAATCCCATAAATCGAAATCTATGGACTTCAGATAAATGCTCATCCTAATTTTCTAATAGTTATAGTTGGTTCCATCAAATAGAGGAGGTCTATTTGTGGAGTGTCCCTCATTGTGAAATGTGTTGATACTAGGGTTAGTGGCCATGGATCACTCTTAGGGTGTAAATCCAAATCAAGAGAACAAAGCTCTGATACCAATTGTAGAACCCTAAAGGGGGGATGAATAGGGTAATAAAAAATTACTTAACACAAGTAAGCTATTTTACTGAAGTAAATGAGAGAGAGAAAGAGAATCAAACACTCGATGTATTATGGTCTCCTTCCTAGAGGCAATCCAGTCCCGGAACTCTCTCCGGCTTAAATCCACTATTGAGTAAATAGCTACACACGAGTTTGGATCCGAAGAACTCGCCAACTTCAACACGAGTTTGGATCCGAAGAACTCGCCAACTTCTTACATACGAGTTTTCTTACGAAGGCTCGTCAACTTCAAAAGGAAAAGAAAGGAAGCAGTTGATCTTCTACAATGCTTGAAGATCGAAAGTTACAACTCTTAAATACTCTAGCACTTTTGGATTGGATGACAATTAAAATCTTGGGTAGAGTAGTAATGGTGGAGCTCTTGGTTGTTGAAAAATTTATGGCTTAAGTGGAGGACCCTTCAATGAGAAGAAGGAATCCATTTATATAGAAAACTAAGAAAGAATAGCATTTAATGCTCCTGAACATGATATGGACGGCATGCCGTCGGTATGGACCAGCATACCGTTGGCATACCGTTCGGAATAGTAACGGTAATAAATATATCCATTACGAGCATTTAATGATAGTATCTTATCCATTCAAAAATCAAATCTGATAAAGTCGGTATACTGTCGGTATAAAGCGGTATGCCGTCGGTATACCGATGTTCGTCACAGAATATTTTGTGGCTCACAAAATGGTATACCGCCGGTATATTGTAGTTTGCCGACGGTATGCCAATTTTTGTCACAGAATATTTTGTGGCTCAAAAACGGTATATCGTCGGTACACAGCGGTATACCGTCGGTATGTCGTTTCTTTAGACATTGATTTTTAACTTAAAAAAGAAAGCTTTATGTTTGTCATCCAACCTTAGGTGTTATACAGACAGACCTAGACCTTTTACAGACTCAAAATCTTGAATCTTTTTTAGAGCTGTGTTTAAGGTATGCTGGTCTTTTCTTCAGTCTTCTTTTAAGGACTTCCATAAGGCTTTGATGACTCGGCTTGAATGGACAGATCTTTTTGTAGAAGAGCTTGAGGGATTATCTGTTAGCTGAAATAGAGAAAACTAAACCATGAAGCTGCTGTTAACGTTATCAAAATAAATGTGCCAACACTTCTTTATCGGATTCGGAGGCTTCCAGAGTCAGAATTGGTGAGGTATAACCCAATCCCCGCTTCGTTTTGTTGTAATATTGTTGTGACTTTCCTTTTGGATCAGGAATACGAATAGGAGTTCGCCTTCCTTTACCACCATTGAGACCAGCTTTAAAATTATAGCCCATCTTTTGAATGATATCTTTTGATTGTTGACTATAACAACGTAGTTGAAGTCTTCCGTCATCTTGATTTTCTTCTTCATTATCGGGCGTAATCTTATGTTCTGTTCCTTTACTAAAAAGTATAGAAAATTCATCTTTCTTCCTGGAAGGAACTAAGAAGAAGGAGTCATGCATTGGTTCGAGTAATACTTCGTATTTGAGAGGTTGAACTGCTCCTATTGTAATTGGTTCGAAGTTATCTAACATTTCTAAATAACATCGAGTATAATAAAAAATATCATTATACTGTAAAGGAGATGCTACTTTATTGATTTGTATATCGTCATTTACAACAGGATTCTTGGCCTTAACAGAAGGCTTAGTAAGGTTGATAACCAGAGGAAGAGAAGAAGAAGGTTTGTTACGACGAAGGTCGATAACAAGAGGCTCAAAAGAGGTAGCTCCCTCTGTTCTATTTTTACGGCATGAGCTATTTGTTATGAGAGGAAAGATGGATAGTCAATGTCTGAGAAGAAGATGGACGAGTAGTATGTCCTTTGACGGGGAATATGAGAACACCATTTGAGGTATCTTTCTAATCTTCCTCACTATCCATCGCTAACACAACCTTCATGAACTCTTCCATGTACATCCGAGAATCAGTACAATATGCTTCAATGCCCCTGAAAGGATTTAGGTCAGCTACTTCCTTCTGTACTTCTCCATTGACATCTACATATTTGAAACATTGGTGGAGAGTGGATGGTACAATGTTATACTCATGCAGAAAGGGTCTTTCCAGCAAAGCATTATAAGAGCCATGATTATCAATTACGTAGAAGGTAACCTTTGTACGAAGATTGCCGATTTGAACTTTCAGGCGGATCTTCCCCAAAGGTTCACTTCTTCCAGAATTAAATTCCAAGATTGTCATGATGGTTGTTGAAAGATTATGTACAAGAATCTTTAATGCGTCTAGTAGAGTCTTTGGCATGATGTTGAGTGCAGACCCAGAGTTGATTAAAATGCGATCAACCTTCATGGTATCGACATATCCCGTGAAGTAGAGGGGTCGGTCATGGCGATTATCTTCCAGTAGCATATCATCTTGTGTAAAGGTGATATTGGGCATCAGCTCCATTACACTATGACAATGAAAGCAGGTTACAGGCTCCTCCTCTGGCTTCTTGAGGAGTGTTAGACAAGTATCAGCTTGTATCAAAGCTTCACTTAATATTTTTTGAATTTCTTTTGAGAGACACAGTAGCTCAAAAATTGATAACATTGCCAGAGTATTAGCCAACTGAGCCAGTATATCAAAGTTATACGACTTTTCGAGTCCCTGAGCTGGAGTCTTCTTTAATACTTTATCAAAGCGGACAGGCTACTTTCCTTTGTCGGCTGCCGTCGGTTTGGGAGGAGTTGGTTCCGCTGGAGGTAATAAAACAGATAGAACATTGACAGCAGGAGAAGATGATGCTGGAGGAGCCTCTGGAGCTAGAGCAGAGTTCTCTTGACCTTCTGAATAGTCTCTCAGGTAAAGTCTCCTAGACCTGGTACCAGTTAAGGCCTCTTCTTCAGATACAGGTTCGAAGGATACCATATTGTAACTCTTTGACTGGATCTTGCTTTTGGAAGGTTTCTTTTGGCAAGATGAAGAGTTTGTCCAATAATCCAAACCAACACGAGATTGGTTGTGTGAAAGACATAGAGAAAGAGGTACAGGAGATCCTTTTCCATGATTCAGGCCAAAAGCCTTTTGTAGATTGTATCCCATCTTCTTCATGAGTTCACGAGATTGTTGAATATATATATGGAAGGCTGGTTGATAATTAATTTCTAGCTTTGGCAGCATTGTCTCAGGAGAAGAAGAAGAAGGATCTGCCGCCGAAGTGAAAGTGGCAGTTAAAGGTGGAGGACAGTGTTCACCCAATGAAGTCATGTGACATGACTTGTATTTGGTTGCTTTCTTGGACCTTGAAGAAGGTGCTTCAAAATCAGCCACTAAATCAGGATGAATCTACATAATCTCTCCTTTATTAGCAGACAAAGGAACAAGACCATCAGTTCATGTAGGTGGGAGATTAACAATCTCCAAAGTAGTTCTCGGGATAGGAATGACGCCGTCCTACACAAGTTGAGCAGGAAAATCGCCAAACTGTAAAGAGACAACATTAGCCGTTACTGTCTTTTCGTCTTGTTGGAGAGTAATTGCACCAGAATTAACCATCTCCTGGATCTTGTCTTTAAGCACATAGCATGCTCGAGTCGGATGTCCGATAAATCTGTAGTAAACACAATATTTAGGGTAGTCAGTTTTACCTACTTCCTTGGGCTGTTTTGCCTCTAGCAGTTGAAGTTATTGCTCTTGATCAGGCAATCAAAGATGCTCATGACATCATCTTCATCAAAGGAGTATTTTTCTTTTGGACGTGGTGCTCTCTGTCGTGGTGTCGTTGGAGTAGGTGTTGATTAACCTGTATTGACGGCTAGAGTTTTTTTGCCTTTGACATTGATAGCCAAAGTCTCTTTACCTTTGCGGTTGTTCTGACGGCCACCATTATTTGGTGTAGCATGTTCATCTTTGTCAAGATTAGGCATCTGAATACCTAATTGTTTGAACTTGTCAGCACTTTCTTCTGCTGTTTTAGCATTCATATAAATGAAGGCCAATCTTGGAACTGTGTCGATCCAGTCCACATGCTGATTATAGGCAACAAGTTTGACTTACAAGTGTCTATAGTCAACGCATCTGGAGTTCCGAGAGGCATTTTGAGTGCCTCACATAAAATATTCAATGAACCGTTCAGTTGTTTCATTATGTCGCTATTTAATTTTAATGAGAGCAGACATAGTCATGTCGTTTGTTTCCTTATAAAATCGTTTCAAGAATATTTGTTTGAATCCAGATAAAGAGGTTATACAACCATCTGGAAAACTGCGGTACCAGTCGTAAGCTGTACCTGCTAAACATCTGACGAACACTCTAGTAAGTAGAGCATCATTTGGCTGTAGTTGATCAGTCATTATCTCAAAGTGATTGAGGTACTGAATTGAAGATGTGCTTCCATCAAACAGCATAATAGTAGGGGGTTTATTTTTGGAAGGAAATTAGACTTCCTTCCACTATATAAGATAACGCTACTTGATCCCAAGCTTCTGTAAGTCGTCTTTCTGTTTGAAGGCTTCAAATTGAGTACATAAAAGTTTTATGGCCTCATTGGTATCTCTTGATGATTGTGGAGCAGTAGATTGATTTGATATGTTGGGAGGGGGTACTGCATGATAAGTACCACCCCCCAGCACTAGCCTACACAGGTATGAAAGCGGTATGAGAAGATTGTAGCCCCAGACCAATATTGACGGAAGCTGATGTCGTTATAGGTTCTTGGGTCAGAATTAGATTCACAACCGGTGGAACAGTATGTTATGTCATAATTACAGCATGCATGCCTGTCATCATCTCAACCATGCTCTTCAAATTAGCTTCCAAAGCAGCAATTCTCTGCTCTTGACTATTAGAACTGGAAGCATCTTGATCTTCTGTGACGATATAAGCAGTCACTTCTCTAGCTATCGAAGACGAGCTAGTAGAAAAGATAGTCCATTCAGAACTTTCACTATCAGCATCAAAGTCATATAAGAAACTACCCCCATGATAGGTGATATGGATATCCTTTTGACTGAAGGCATCTTGGTTGGAATTAGGAAGATTCCTTTGATCGATTGTTTCTTGGTCGGAAGAAAGATTCTTTTGATCGATTGTTTCTTGGTCGGAAGGAAGATTCCTTTGACCGATTGTTTCTTGGTCGAAAAGAAGATTTCTTTGACCGATTGTGTCTCAGCTTCTTGTTATGGTATATTGGAATACTCCTTCACCGGATTCATGAATTCGATCTAAGTATTGTTGACTGGGATTGTGGGACGCATTATGTCTCGGACGTTTTCCACCCCAGTGCTTCGATACGTCATGTTGATAGAGGCATACAACAATTTGTCTTCATCCGCTACCATCGGCATGAGGAATCTGAGAGTAATTCAGACGGTCGAAGACAGACCATTTAGCTGATTGACAACAGCATTTGATAACTACCTCATGGTGATGGTTACAGTGATGTTCTTGAGGCTGCATTATTAATGGATAAGACGAATTTGTGATCTTCCGCTTCTGTTTAAGAATTTCACGGAGATCGGTTACAACAGGATGAGAAGAAGTCGAAGGAACATATTCTTTAATGATATTAGGAATATGATTTTGATTCTTGAGATGTCCCACTCCTTGAGTGTGCAAGGAAGTGCTGAGTTGGTTAGCATAGGTAAAGGGGTTCTTCACTTCAGAAGTCTGCTTCTGGCACATGTTAGCCACTGGCGCAGGCTGTTTGCATTTTGCTAAAGTAGGTATTGACTGGCACCTGTTGAGATAAGTACGCAGGTCAGACAGGTCTGCTACTTATGTATCTGTCTGAGATACTAGCAGCTTACCCTGCTTATATCTTGAGATGTGCAAGGTTGGAAGATCCGTAGTTACATTTTTAGGATTTGGCAGAATCCCTTTTTGTGTTGCGCAACCTGTTCTTATGTGCTTGGCCTGGCACAACTGGGTAACAGAAAGTTCAGTTTGAATAGAACTCATTTTTTTTGCAGAGATTTGATTGTCTCTGTTCAGAGGAGTAGAGTTTCTGCCCAAAAGAGCTTTTACACTGACTGGCACATAGGCGCCACCAGAGATACTTTCTACCGAGTCAAGGATTGAAGAAGAATTAGAAAAGGCCAAATGACGCTTTCTTTTATTCTGTGACAAGGCTGGAATAGGTGTATTCCTTGCCAAGTTCAAATTTAGAGAATGAGTAGCTAAAGAGCATTTTTCCTTTGTTTTGTCGCTGAGAGGCCACAGGCGCAGGTTGCGCAGGTTGAGGAAAGGCCAAAGGACGCTTTCCTTTGTTCTGTCTAGCACTCTCGCTAGATAGGTTCTTCTCCGAGTTCAGAACTGAAAAAATGAGGGAGTAGCCAAAAGATGTTTCCCTTTGTTCAGAGCCAAAGAAGCAGTAGGCACAGGTTGCGCAGGAGTTCTGGTTGGCAGAGAAGCAATCTGTGCAGGTTGTACAGGAGCCATGGTTTGCAGAGAAGCAGGTTGCACAGGAGCCATGGTTTGCAGAAAAGCAGTCTGTGCAGGTTGCACAGGAGCCATGGTTGGCAGAGAAGTAGTTTGCGCATGTTGCCCAGGAGCAATGGTTGGCAGAGAAGACTTGGGAGTCCACACAGTACGCGCCTTGCTCTTAGCAGAACTGCGGTGCACCTAGTACCCCCAGCACTGATCATCGCTTCGTAAGCGGTTTGGTCAACTTGAACGACCAAAGTCTTCTGCGTCTTGCCGATCGTTGCGGTATCACATTGAGTTGTCACTTTCTCGTCAGAGGAGAAAGTCGTCCCAGCAGAGTCGCCATTTTATTTGCAAAAAACAAAATTTTGATTTCTACAAACTAAGACAGAAAGAAAGTACAAAAGTATAATTAATTTTTTGGAAAGTACAACTATAGGAATCTGATCAGAAGATGATCACTTTATCCCTTGGACGATGTGATATCGAAGACTCGAGCCTCTGGAAGATGCAACAGCACTTTGTTAGTAGATTATGATCATTAGTGCTGCTTTAGAACCGATTTGAAACTCTATTTATAGAGTTTTGAAATAACTATTTTCTGATTTGTGCGCACTTCAGGTTGCGCGCCCTATATCCAGTTGCGTGAATGGTTATATGAACTGCTGGGGACGCGTGGCATCATTTGAGTGAGATACGCATGGTCGTGGGTAGTATAGTGGACACATTCTTCAAGATTAGTGGCATGCGCACCATATCATCCTGCTTCTGAATAAATGTTGATCAGGTGGTGCTAACACTGTAGGTGGCGCGCCCGTGCAACTTGACATTTGGCACCTTTAACTGGGTCTTTTATGTTATGATAATTGATTTTTGCGCTTCTTGATAACTTGCGCAAGCTAGCTATCAGCATTAATTGTATGCTGACAAAATTTCCTCGAGCGCCGTGTTGCACAGGGTTCCAATAGATTTTCTTTGACTAACGAGCTGTCAGAGCTGTCAGTAATGATGGCAGCCGTTACAGCTTCTCGAGGATGCTTGCCACGTGGAGCTCGCGCACCCTAGCTTAGGCGCAACCTGAGATGGCTTAGGCGCAACCTGGGACTGGCGTAACTTAATGATCTGGCGCCACTTGATGCTGGAGCTTTGTTGAGAGGGGCGCCCATTGATTTTTAGACTCCTACATCGCCTACTATAATTTTCTCGAGTCCTAACAATCCTCATTTTATTTATCATCAAATTTGTAACATTTTGTTTCGCATAGTTCGAATACTATTCACTCATGCAAACTTCAAGTTTATCTTATCAAGTCATCCAAACACTCATTTTTATCAAAATTCTAAGGTATAGAATCCATCTCAACAACAACATTTTACACGATCATCATTCCTCGAATCAGAGTACCTCCGAGTTATCGCATATCGATTTTTGATATGCCTCAATACCATTGATGATATACATAACTTGACGATCTTCCTTTACAACGAACTCTGAGTCATGTAACTAATGCTATCATCCGAATTGGATGTACGATCAGCTCATCGACATTCGAGATCAATTTCGTTATAGCTATCTTCTGAACTAGTTATATGATTAATTCATTCAAACCCAAAATTATGTATGTTTACCTGTCTATTTTAAGTCATCGAGCAACATTTTTTTTCAATTTGCATCATTCTATACTAACTTAAATCATCGAACAGTTTCTTCTTATATCTTTAGAGTCATTCTCGTATCTTCAAATCAAATACTTCCATGCAAGTTAACTTCCAATCGTGCTAACTTTTTGTATATGATTCATATCGATTCCTCGACTAAGTCATCTGTTCATTATACCTTAACTTTTCCTTGATTCAATCTATCTACTCTTTCTATCAACATTTCATAACCGATGCAATTCCAAACCGCATAGGCATCGCCTTCTTATTTGTCTAACTCAAATCTTGCATGAGATATCTATAATCATGACTAACTCTGTCATACTCGTTTCTAAGGCTTTATACTACTCGTGTCGCCTGCTGATAGACCCATCGATACCCCGATCCTCAGTCGATCAGCATCCCCAAGGCTATCCCAGGGATGAAGTTACTCGATAAATCCTCAAAATGATTATTCGAATCACGACCGATCACTTTGAATCTCCGTTCAAACTATTCCTCAAATTTTAAGCATGTTTCGTCTATATCACATCAAGGATATCGTCGTTCGATAGCACCTCTGTCGATGACTACATAACAATTTGTAGTTCGAGACCGACACATCTATATCCGAAAACATTTTTGATCCCGTACACAACTTGCTATTATCGATGCAAATCTTGGTGTATATGTTCAGCCCGACTTAGCTAACCGTGCCTTACGTGGGCCATCTTTTGTTCAACAAACTTCCCTTATAAAATTTTACAAAATATATAGACTTCTTATATGGAACATCCAGTGAAACATTTAGAGAGAGCGCACCAACAATAACGATTGCGGAAACGACATTTGGTACAAAGACAACATCAGAGTTAAAGAATTCAATCAAAGTCCAAGGACGTAAAGCCATGCTCTGATACCATTATGTCATGCCCTGGTTTTGCAGAACCAATCGTCCTCGCTAAGGCGTGATGCCGTACGAGCCTAGGTTGCGCTCGCACAAGGCGGGTTCCATAACGATCAATTACAACAGCTTGCGACGGGATAGTCGTACAGAAGTCCCAAGCAGAGAAGTGGAATAACACAAAGACAAGTACAAAATAATACTCTTTATTGATATTGAAAATAAGATTACAAGGACGCGAAGCCAAGATTACAATCTCTCATGCTCGTAATCTCTCTAAATACAATCATTCGTCTCTCTTTCTCTCTCTTTTCTCAATACAAAGGCTCAAGGTTTGTGACTTGTGGATGCTTCAGAAGGCAATGTCCATACATTATGTCATGTATAGGTGAAGACTTCAATGCGATCGTATGCCTCGAAATGCCAAGGAACTCCATACCTCAGTGCATCCAAGAGAGCTCCACCTCGAGTGAGCAGGTACCTGTCACCTGCACATGAAAAGTGGTAGGTTGTCAGTACACAACCGTACTGGTGAGTGAGCTCATCACCCACCCATACAAAACCAACATGTTCATTTAGTGAGTGCAACTATTCTTTTGATTGTCTTTCTATTCTTGTATTTGGATCAATTTTATGCTTAGACTCCTGGCATATTCGTGTTACAACCAATGTGATCATACTATCAGATTTTTTAAGATCGTGCTACAAAACCCAGTCGTGCAAACATCATGGCCGTGTCATAAGACCCATTTGTGTGACAATATCGAGGTTGTTCCTCGCAATACAGTATAACCCATTCATATTCGCCTTACAGTCTTTTCCTTTCCAACATAAAATTGACTCAACCATACTCATAAACTTGTGTCATTGACTCAAACAACGATACCACCTCTCGTACCGAAGCATGTATCTCTACTATAGCCAAATCTTAGGCTCCATATTTGGGTTGCAAACCGTGCACACATTTCTTGACTCATTCGTGCCATGATTACGCTTCCTGTGACTCAACCGACACCGTAAATGTAGATTGCCGCTCAGCACACCGACTCATCTATATGAAGGGTCACTGACAATTCAAGCCATCTTGGACATGGCTTAAAATAGATGGCAATCATCCAGTGCGGGTAGCTAGCCCCACTGAAAGCCTCGAATTTCCTATGCAGGACAATCCAGCTTAGCCATCTTTTTTCCTCTTAGGCTGACATGATCCCGATGCCCCGACAATTCATTCGAGGAAGTATACGTCTTGTGCACAAGTTGTCCATGCCCACGCACCTACGACGGCATCTAGACTCAACGTAAATGCATGACCTACTGATGATACTGCTCAAACCTTTGGTCTTTATCTCTTTTTTCCATACTTAATACAAATCCCAAGTCAGGGATTACCAAGCTCGGTGACCCACAGTTACGATGACTTTCCATGTTACCTCTCTAAAATCCTAGGAACGGCTATTGTATAGCCTTCCTGCCAAGTGAACTGACTCACAATCTTAACCCAACTCGGGAATGACTATTTGATAGCCTTCCTACTTAACGTTGAACCAACTGTGTTCTGTGCAACGCTACCAGCCAAGTCATACTATATATGATGAGCCTTGATATCATGGGACTATGAGGCTATAACAAGCTATAAAATCATGGGACCATGCCTGCTATGATATCAAGTCGATAGTCTGTGGCATAACTTTGCCTAACTCAACATGTGGGGTCAAAAGACCAAGTGCCAACTTTAAAAACCTGTGGAGAACATCTAAGCAACATTATGACATTTTTTTCATGTTCTACACACGTACTTGACTCAATGGGATTATTTCCTTAGCTATGTGGATTCATCGATTTTATTATTAAGCCTATTCAGTGCAATAAAAACTTTCTCTTATTAGTGTGAAGGCCAAGTTGAGACATGTTCACCGAAGTCACCCACCTGAACGAGAAATTGCCTTGACCGTATGGGATTTCAAGCAAGCCGTTACATGGCTAAGTCCAAATGTCATTGCATTTCAATTCATCCGGTTGAGTTGAGAGGGACGGGACATTACACTGATCCTCCCACTAGATTGCTTGCAGGATGCATAGAATAGTTTGTTCGTAGCGGAGCTTCACTTGAACGTGTTGAGGCATGGAGTTCCTTAGCATTTCGAGGCGTGCGACTGCGTTGGCGCCCGAACTTGCAACATAACGATGCGACCGGGATATAGAAGACATGATGTATGGAATGGTGAAATCCTTTGTGAGCTAGAGAGATCATGAGTGTTGTAAGCCAATTTGCCATAATTCATTTGGGGTTATTGAGAGCCTTTGTAATTCCGTTGCTTATTCATTTCTTCTATTTGATTATATTGCGATTACGATTACATTACAGTGAACCAAACGGGGCCTCAATAAAGTGATTGTTTCATACACTCTACTTTACCTCAATATGATTATGTTTCTTTCGTTGCAAAATGTATCTAAATTACTGGCTAAATGTCAACATTGTTGTAGCAAAATGTAGCTAAATTTGCTACTTTACTTCAATATGACTGCTACAATTTGCCATGTCAACATTATTGTAGCAAAATGTAGCTAAATTACTCGCTAAATTGGCAACGTGTACCAACACATGCAAATGTCGATGAACTAGTCGAGACGCTAAGCATCGTTATTCTGAAATAATTTAGCGATGTTTGATCGTCGCTAAACGACGTCGCTGCAATGACGCATAGCGACATTTTTGTCGTCATCGAATAAGGAATACACGATCGCTGAATACATCGCTAATTTATTTTAGCGACATTTTTTTACAAATTAGCAAAGTTTCACTGCGTCGCTAATATGATTTATTTTTGTAGTGGCTAAATGTGACGAAGACCACTTTAATTCTATATTGATATGGTTAAAGGACAAGATTGCACGGATATACTCTAACGTTAAGATAGCAATTTTTGAGATCATAAAGTTAACACATTTGTATGGTTACATATGTGGTCCAATAAGAGATTGTTGGAGTTATCCAATTATTAGGGACCACAAATGTAAAGTTAATTGTGTTGTGCTATCTAAATAATTAAGCCAAATTAAAATGGTCTAATTGAAAAATAGGCTTTAGGGTATAATTTTCATGGAGATAATGTCTAGATACCTTAGAGATAAATCTAATTTGATGAGCGATAAAATTAGAAATATCAAAAATCTAGAATTTATATTTTATATATATAGCCAATGACCTTAGTATATATATATATATATATATATATATATATATATATATATATATATATATATATATATATGTATATATATATATATATATATATGTATATATATATATATATATGTATATATATATATATATATGTATATATATATATATATATATATATATATATATATATATATATATATATATATATATATATATATATATTCGGAGCTCTATATATATATTCGGAGCTCCTAGCGTAGTTTGCTTGGGAGGGCCGGGCTCGAGCCTCACCCCCGCTCCCCGGGATGCCTGGATGGCTTAGGCCACGGTCCCGGTATATATAAATATATATATATATATATATATATATATATATATATATATATATACATATATATATAATATATATATATATATATATATATATATATATATATATATATATATATATATATATATATTATATTCGGAGCTAAATATATATATATATATATATATATATATATATATATATATATATATATATATATTTAGCTTATATATATATATATATATATATATATATATATATATATATATATATATATATATATATATATATATATATATATATATTCGGAGCTCCTAGCGTAGTTTGCTTGGGAGGGCCGGGCTCGAGCCTCACCCCCGCTCTTCGGGATGCCTGGATGGCTTAGGCCACGGTCCCGGAAGAAAATGGCTTCGGATACAAAAAACACACACACACACACACACACACATATATATATATATATATATATATATATATATATATATATATATATATATTGAGGTGTCATTTCTCCAAGTCGGGCCGTGGCTATATAAGCCACATATCCGCCCGAGGGGGATTCAAACCCAAGACCTGTGCTTCGGCGGCCCCATCGGGCAGTACACAGTCACGCTGAGTTGATCAGAACAAGTCCAACAGTCACGCTGAGTTGATCAGGACAATATTTAAAAGTCACGCTGGAAAACAGCTCATCATTTGTCAAAGTGTAATTATGACTTACAGCACGACAGTCGAAGAATGTCTTCTCATATGCCACGTATGCACAGAACTCGAGAGATCACAGCCGACTATTGCGTGACTTTCGAAATCTTCTTCAGCAAGACTCAGCCTTCACCAAGTTGGCGTACCAAAAGAGCTTCTTGTCATTTAATGCAACTGACAAAAGCAATCACTGTCAGAGATTTTGTGTCAGTCGAAGCACGTCGAATCAAGACAGCTGGCAGTCCTACCTCAATCGAGCATGGATTATGTTCTTTCCCAAAGTTTGCGTATATTTTGAGCTTTCTGTCTCAAGTTTGCGTGGATTCTGAAGTTTCTTGCTCCACATCTGCGTGGATTGTGAAGCTTTCTGCCCCAAGTCTGCGTGGATTATGAAGCTTTTTGCCCCAAGCCTGCGTGGATTCTGAAGCTTCATGCCCCAAGTTTGCGTAGATTTTGAAGCTTTCTGCCTCGAGTCTGCGTGGATTTCGTCTTCAACAAGTCTGCATGGATTTCATCAAATTGGAGTACGTGGCATTCATGCCACTGATCTCTCGCCTGCGTGTCCTGTAACTTGCACACGACTCATGCATGATTGCCATGTGTCCAACAGTTACAGGCCACGTCCAGTAACTGCTCACAACCTTGCGTATGTTAAATCCTGCGTGATTTTCAACAAGGCACAGGCTGTGAAGACAGTTATCTTTTTCAGTTATTTTTGACTCTATAAATAGAGTTCTTTTTCTCATTCATGGTACAGATACATAGTTATCTAACTTACTGTCAAAATTTTGAGAGCTTTTCTTCTTCGCATAGTCCAAGGGATAAAGCGATCGTCTTCTAGATCGGATTTCTACAGTTGTAATTTTCCCAGATACACAAGAAATAAAGTGAATTTATTTATGGAAAACAAATTGGCGACTCTGCTGGGGAAAACCATCTCCTCTTCTGAGATGGTAACAACTCAATGCGATACTTCGTCAGTCGGCTCGACGAAGAAGGTGATGACGATCCAATTCGATCAACTCACCTATGAAGAAATGCAGCGGGCTAAGAGTGGCAAGCCCACTTCAGCCTCCATCATCACTGCCAAGTCGAAGGGACATTCTGTCTATGTTCCTAAGAATCAGTTGGCAGCCAATGGTGAAGTCTCTGCCACAGTGTCTACTCCTAACACTGGCAAGAACTCTACTGCAAGCACGCACACTCTTGTGCGCTCGAAGATGACAGCAATCAAAAGTCACGCTGACAGTACTGGCTCCTTAGCCAAATCTGTTCCAGCGTGCAAATTCAATTCCAAAAGTCATGCTGACAGTACTGGCTCCTTAGCCAAATCTGTTCCAACGTGCAATCTCACGTTCAAAAATCATGCTGACAGCACTGGCTCCTTTGCCAAATCTATTCCAGTGCGTATTTCCAAAATCAAAAATCACGCTAACAGTACTGGCTTCTTAGCCAAATCTGTTCCAGCGTGTAATTTCAATCCTAAAAATCATGCTGACAGCACTGGCTCCTTAGCCAAATCTGTTCCAGCGTGTAATTCTAAATCCAAAAGCCACGCTAACAGTACTGGTTCTTTAACCAAATCTGTTTCAGCGTGTATTTCATCTAAGAAGAATAGCTCTTTAGCTATCTCTTCTTCTGTGCCAAGTTCTACTAGAACTGGGGGTGGTCTTCCACACAAAGTCCCTTCGAAAAGAGATGACTCTTTAGTTGTTTCTTCTGTTCCTGTAGTTTTTACTTCAGGAACAGCTTTGACTGACAATTTTGTTAGTCAAAGAAAAGGAGATAGTCTTTTGACTACTCTTCCTTCTAGACATTCTATGTCTCAAAAATTGAATAAGTCTAAGAAGAAACATTCTTTAATGTCTTCTTCTACGACTTCTTCGAATTGGGCACAGAATTTGTCTAGAAAAGGTCTGTTACCAACTCCTAATCAAGGGGGTGGTTCAACTCTTCCTTCTCTGCAAATATCCAGATCAATGGAAGGAAAACTCCAAGTTTCAAAAACCAATGTGTTACCTCCAATTGATCTAAGAACAAAACTTAATCAAACCCGTTTGGGAAGCACTTCTGGTGTTAAGAAACCACACCAATCAGATATGAAAAATAAAAGATCCGGATGCAGAGTATGCTAGAAATTATGTGGCTCATATTAATCATTTCCTATATAATCAAGAGCCATCAAGACCCAAGAACCATGAGCATACTCCTAAAATTACACAAAGAGTGTTCTCTGATCTACCTCAATCTTCACAGATAGATCTACGGGAACACCTTCAACAGAAGAGAAGGAATAATTCTATGACAATGGATCATGCTGAATGTGACTTCCTGCCAAGAGTCATAATTCAATGCAAATGTCAATCAATGGTTCAGGACTATGTTGATCATGAATGTGATTTCCAGCCGAGAGTCACAATGTAATGCAGATGTCAAACAAAACGACAATCTGTCTTCAATCGGATTCAGTGTGAACCTATGCCTGATGAAGATGAGCCTTTGTTTGCTTCTGTCAACATGACCTCTCGGGATACTTGGGGTAGAGCTGATAGTCCAGATGGAGTATATAGAGGCACAAGAGCAAGAGTCCTGGCCTCTAGTCAAAGAACTTTGATTCCTGAAGATGATTCTGAATTCCTTGGAGAATCTAACTTCCCACCTCTTCCTACTGGGGGTAGTTCTCCTATAATTGACTTTGATGCACAAAGCAATGATTCAGAATAAACAACATCCACCAGTTCATCAATAATCCCTCATACAGTCACGACCTATATGGTTGATAGGAATACTGATGAACCTTCTTCTTCCTTGACTCCTCAAGAATAAAGGATTGCTTCTTTGGAACAGCAAATGAAGTCTATGGCCGATACTATGAAGTCGATGTATGAACTCATGGCAACACAGATGCAAAATCGACAGACTGTACCAGATGCCATACCAATTGACACTGTTATAAGTCCAGTACAAGTTCCTCCAGTAATACAATCCAATACTCCTGGACCAGCTCAACCAAATCCTAGTCTCTCTGGAGCTGGGGGTAGTGCTTATAATGCTGTTCCTCCTCCCAACTATTCTCTACAAGCTACAACTCCACAATCTTTCGGAGTTGTTAATAAAGAATTGAGGAATCTCAAAACTCAATTCGAGGCATTCAAACAAAAAGATGGTTTACAAAGGTTAGGCATCAAGCAACCTTATCCGATAGAATGGAAGCAAGTATCGTATCCTCCTAAATATAAGCCTCTTACTATCTCCTTCTATGATGAAACCACTTCTCCAAGTCAGTTTATTAATCACTTTGAAGTGATGACTGATCAGCTGCAACCAAGCGATGCCCTCCTTACTCGGGTATTTGTTAGATGTCTCAAGGGAACAGCTTATGAATGGTATAGAAGTCTCCCAGATGGGTGCATTACCTCATTTGTCGGTTTCAAGCAGATGTTTCTTGAAAGGTTCTATGAAGGGCTCAATGACATGACAATGTCTGCTCTTATTAGAATCAAGCAGAAAAATAATGAAACTACAGAGGATTTTATTAAACAATTTCGAAGAGAAGCTCTGAAGATGCCTCTTGGAACTCCTGATGCTGTCACCATCGACACATACAAATCAAACTTGTTGCCAATCATCAGCATGTGGACAGGATCCACCCAATTTCAAGACTGGCCTTCTTTCATAGTTAGTGCTAAGGCCGCAAAAATTAGTGCTGAAACCTTCAAAGGTTTAGGAGTACAGATGACTCCCAAAGAAACAGGTCAAGGTACTAACAATAATGCTAAAAACAATGCTCGCAAGGGAAAAGAAACTCTTGAAGTTAATCTTCAGAGCAAAGATGCATCAACTGTGCAAACTTCTCCTACTTCTACAACCCAACAAACAAGAGCACCTCGCCCCAAGGAAGAATACTCTTTCGATGATGACGATATCCTTGGTATCTTTGAATGTCTGCTGAAAGGTAATAAAATACAATTACCTGAAATCAAAAAACCTGATGAAGCTGGTAAGACAGATCATCCCAAATACTGTCCATACCACCGAATGTTGGGTCACACAATTCGTACATGTTATGTACTGAAAGGAAAGATCCAAGAAATGATTAAATCTGGAGCTATTTCTCTTACTCCGAAAGAGAATACCGTCACCTCCAACGCGTCTCTATGCAATTCGGAGATTTCCCTCCTCAACTCCTTGAAAGTGGGATCGTTCCTATTCCCAAGGCAACTCTTGACATAGTGAATCTTCCTCCTCCATAGTCTGAAGAATTAGTGCCAATCACTTTAGAAACAGGAGAAATCATATGGATCCATCCTGATCTAGTGGCAGATTTTGAATCGCCTTTTCCTCAAAAGACTACTTCTCGAAAGTCCAAGAAGGCTGGAAAGATTAGGTCATGTCATATGACTTCTCTTGGATCCATCTCTGACACAGAGCCAAAAGATAAAAAAGAAGCACTTGCTGGTGCTACTAGAACAGGGAAACCTTATTTAAAGGATTATTCCAAAAATCCTGAGGATACTCCTGATACCCCTCCTGCTGATAAAGACGCTCCTAATGTTCCTCCTGAAGAAGAATCATCTACCGTACCTGTTCCTTCAACTATCCCAGTTGAACCTGTTTCTTCCAAGCCTACGGCTCTTGAGAAAGGCAAACAACAGGCTCGGTTTGATAAGCCAATCAAGAAGTCCTCTCCTCTTGGGCTTCAGAAGCCTTATAATTTCGACATTCTAGCTTAACTTGCTAATACTCCAGCTAGAATGTCCCTCTTTGAACTTTTATGTCTTTCTAAAGAGACTCGGGAGACGTTAAGTGAAGCACTTCTACAAGCTGACTCTTGTCTTGCACAGTTAAAGAAGCCAGATGCAGAACCTGCCACTTGCTTACATTGTAACAGTGTACTGGAGATTATCCCAAATATCACCTTTACACAAGACGACATGCTACTGGAGGATAATCGACATGATCGGCCTCTCTATTATACCGGTTATATCGACACGATGAAGATAGATCGTATCCTCATTGATCCAGGGTCTGCTATAAGCATAATGCCAAAGAGTCTGTTGGATGAACTAAAAATCCCTCTTCACAAGCTTTCTAAGATAGTTACTACTATCCTGGGATTCAATCAAAGCAGGAGCGAGCCTTTGGGAAAGATTCATCTGAAGCTTCAAATAGGTGATTTCAGATCCAAAGTCACTTTCTATGTGATCGAGATTGTGGGATCCTACAATCTTCTTCTTGGGAGGCCCTTTCTTCATGAAAATAATGTGGTGCCTTCTACTCTTCATCAGTGTTTTAAATACATTGATAGCAATGGAAGAGTACAAAAAGAAGTTGCTGATATAAATCCCTTCCATGGGGTTGAAGCCTATTTCAATGATTCCCGGATGTACAAAGAAGAGTATACAAGGGTGATACAAGCTATGGAGAAAGAGGATTCACAAAGTGAGACTTTAATAATTCCTGTTAAAAGTCGAACTACTCAGCAACAATCTCCCAAACCCTCTGGAGAAAGTTCTTTCATCATTCCGGTGAGTGGACGAATTTTTCCATTACCTCAATCGTCTACTCAAGATACACTGATCATTCCTGTCAGTGGGCGTACTGCAACTCCTGCATCTTCACATGTGAAACAGGATACTCTGCTAATTCCAGTTGGAGGGCGGATTACTCTTTCATCTCAAGCTTCAAGGGAGCTCACCTCTTCTGAGCCATTTGTTATCGATCTTAATCGAAATAACACTTCTTCTCGTTCATCTTCTCCCCCTTTAGTCATTGATTTGGCTAAGACCTCTAAGGCTCAGCCTTCTTCCAATGTAAATATTGCTGCTTTTACATTTAATGAAAAGTCTCCATCTTTGCAGTATATTGATGTGTGTAATTATGTTCATAGTTATTTATATTTGTTAGATGACTTGAACACAATAACCATAGGAGTTGTACAGACTGTTCATACAGATGTATCCCTAGAACCAGTACAATCTTCATACTTTCTAGTTCCCAGCAGAAAGCCAGAAGACATCCTAATATTCTTCTACAAAGGGCCCCAAAATCCTTCTGATTTCGAAGATGAAGACAAAAACGATGATACTGGAAGATTATAACTACATCGTTATAGTCAACAATCTAAAGACATCATTAAAAATATGGGCTATGACTTCAGAACTGGCCTCAACAGTAGAAAAGGAAGAAAAATGCCTGTCCGGATTCCTCCTCTGAAATATGGAAGGACGAAATACGGATTGGGCTATACTGCTCCTACTCCTTTTATCAATATTGTTCATAAAGATCCTGAATCTGACGAAGATAAGAGATCTGATTCTTCTAGTACTAGCTCTTGGGATTCCTATACGAGTATCGGTGATTTCTATTGCAACATTCTGTCTTCCAACATGGTCTCCATTGACGGTTCTGAGGAAGATGATGAAGACGAAGATGAGTTTGAAATCTCACTGAATCAGAACAATGGGCCCAAAGGTTAGATAATCAATGGGAGTTCCGATTTAAGCAAAAAGAACCTCCAACTGAAGACAAACTTGTTCAAATAGATGTTGGTGAAGAGGGATCTCCCAAACCAATATTCATCAGTGAAAGTCTTTCAGAAACTGATAAGCAAGACATGATCAAACTCATTCGTGACTACATCGACGTCTTCGCTTGGAGTTATGAAGATATGCTAGGACTCGATCCACAAATCGTAACTCACAAGCTCAATATATTGTCGAATGCTAAATCAGTCAAACAACAACAGCGACGATTTCGTCCAGATATTATGGATGCAATTGAAGCTGAAGTTAATAAACTCATGGCCTCTGGGTTTATTAGAGAGGAACAACATCCCGATTGGGTGGCTAACATAGTTCCTGTTCTTAAAAAGACTGGCAAGATCAGAGTTTGCATAGACTTCCGCGATCTCAATACGGCATGTCCTAAAGACGAATTCCCTCTACCAATTACTGATGTCATGATCGATAATACCTGTGGGTTTGAACGGATGTCATTCATGGACGGGTATTCTGGGTACAATCAGATTAAAATGTTTTCAGATGACGAGAAGCACACTTCTTTCAGAACGCCGATCGGTACATACTGTTATACAGTTATGCCGTTCGGTCTCAAGAATGCAGGAGCAACTTATCAACGAGCTATGAGCACTATATTCCGTGAACATTTGCAGAAAATAGTTGAATGCTACGTTGATGATATTACAGTCAAAAGTCGACAAAAGGAGGATCATATCCAAGATTTGAAGACTATATTTGATCTAATGCATAAGCATCAATTAAAGATGAACCCTACTAAGTCCTTCTTAGGCGTCTCTAGTGGTAAATTTCTCGGCTTCGTCATTACCTCTAAAGGTATACACGTGGATCCCAAGAAGATCAAGGCCATCCAAGAGATGCGTCCTCCACGCACCTTAAAAGAGCTACGAGGATTTCAAGGAAGGATCGCTTATATCAGGAGATTCATCTCGAATCTTTCAGAACGCTACAGACCATTCAACAAACTTATGAAGAAAGGTGTCTCTTTTGTCTGGAATGATGAATGTCAGAAAGCATTCGATGATATAAAACAATATCTGATGAGCCCTCCAGTATTGGTACCTCCTATCTCAGGAATTCCATTCCTCCTATATATCCGAGCAATGAGTCATTCATTGGGTGCATTGCTCACGTAAAAGAATAAAAATGGTCATGAACAAGCCATTTACTATCTCAGTCGTACTATGACCGGAGCTGAACCTCGATATTCACCGGTCGAAAAAAAAATGTCTAGCCTTGACGTTCGCTGTTCAAAAGATACGACATTATATCATTGGTCAGACTATTCATGTCATCTCCAGAATCAATCCTATACGGGTCATGATGAAGAAACCCAGTGTTTTGAATTCTAGATTGGCTAACTGGAGAATCTTACTTGCTCAGTATGATATGCACTATATTTCTCAGAAATCAGTCAAAGGACAAGCTTTAGCTGATTTTCTGGCTGCTCATTCAATTCCAAAAAATTCAAAACTCTATGATGAAATCTCAGATGAAGTCCTAGATTCAAACCAAATTGCTGAAGAAGATCCTACTTGGCGTCTATTCTTTGATGGAGCTTCAAGGATAGGTCCTAATGGTGATATTGTCGCTGGAGTTGGAATCGTTCTTGTATCGCCAGAAGGTCTTGCTATCCAAAGAGCTTATTCTCTTGATCAGCCGTGTTCAAACAACGTAGCTGAGTATAATGCGTTACTCATTGGTCTTCAACTCGCTAAACATCTGAATATTCGACATTTGGAGGCGTACGGAGACTCTAAACTCATTGTCAATCAGATAAGGGGTACTTATGAAGTTCGCCATCAAGATCTGGTTCCTTATCATAGATCAGCTATATCTATGGCTTCTTCATTTGAAGAGTTCTTCATTGAGCATGTTAGGCGAGCATGTAACACAGAAGCTGACGCTCTTGCTAATCTTGCTGCGGTGTTAGCTATCCCGATTAGACGACAACAGATGGTTGTTGTCCGCAATCGAGAGCTATTCCATCTCAAAAATAATCTGACTCTAGGACTTCCAGTTGACATTGAAGAATCAACGTCTCATGACGTCAATACAACAAGAGGATTTGGATTCAGTCGTAAATCTTTATCATCTTCATCTGATTCTAGCCTGGAATTCATCTTCAGTAATTCAGCTGAGACTCAGAATACAGATAAAGATTGGAGACTTCCTTTCTTAGATTTTGTATTATATGACATTCTTCCAGACAATCCGAGTGAAGCAGCATCTATCAGACGACGATCACTCAGATTCTATTATAATCATACTACAAAAACCTTACATCGTCAAGCTTATGATGGTTTACTTCTTCGATGTGTTGCCGGTGACGAGGCTCAACAAATTATTCGCAAAGCACATGATGGAATTTGTGGAGCACATCAGCCTGGACCAAAACTTCAAGACCGTATTCGACGTATGGGTTATTATTGGCCCACTATGGTATTAGACGCCATCGAGTATGCAAGGAAGTGTAAAGCTTGTCAAATCCATGCCGATTTTATTCATCAACCCTCAGAATTTCTACATCCGACGGCAGCATCATGGCCCTTCGAAGCTTGGGGCATGGACATTATCGGTCCGATCAATCCGCCGTCATCAAAAGGTCATCGGTTTATTCTCGCAATAACCGATTACTTTTCCAAATGGGCCGAAGCCATTCCTTTATCTGAAGTCAAGACGTCCAATGTCATCAGCTTTATTAAACACCACGTCATCTACAGATTTGGTGTTCCTCGACGCATTATTCATGATAATGGACCACAATTCGTCAGCCAGAAATTTACTCGATTCTGTGACGATCACCGGATCAATAATGTGGCTTCTACCGCATATAATCCGGCAGCTAACGGATTAGCAGAAGCTTTCAACAAGACCATCATTAAACTCCTAAAGAAGTTTGTCTATACTAACAAACGTAATTAGATTGAGAAGCTCGGTGAATGTTTGTGGGCTTACCGTACTACAGTTCGTAATGCTACTAAATGTATACCTTTCTCTCTAGTGTATGGATACGAAGCTGTTCTTCCATTAGAGATTCAAATTCCTTTTTTAAGGATAGCAATCACTAATGAACTCACCGTCGAGAATAATGATCGTCTTCGTCTTCAGGAATTAGAAGCTCTGGATGAGAAGCGATTATTTGCTCAACAGAATATCGAATTCTATCAAGCTAGAATCTCAAGAGCTTTTAATAAAAAAGTTAGAGTTCGAGCGTATCAAAAAGGAGAACTTGTTCTAACAGTCAGACGTCCTATGACTATGACTCATATGAGCAAAGGCAAATTCGACACAAAATGGGAAGGTCCCTATGTTGTAAGCAGAGTTTTCTCAAATGGAGCTTATCAACTCTCAGAACTGGATGGTCGAAAAGTTATGATGCCTATTAATGGCAAATTCCTTAAAAAGTATTATGTATAAGTGTTTGTAATCATCAGACAAGTTCATGTTTATAAATAAAATTTTATTTTATTTTTAATCATGAATCATAATACATGATATTAAGGAAGATCACTATTATCCTTCTTTACATTTTGACGCGGGCCACTGCCGTCCTTCTCGAAAATGCGGTCAGCAAAAGAGCCAAGAACCTCCTTGCTAGAACTCACAAGGAATTTTCAAGCGGCTATCCTCATGGCTTCTTCTTCTTCAGTCCTTCCCGGTTCGAGCAGGAAATCCAGAATGTCCCTTGGTGGCTTGGGTACAGACGAACCCACGCCTGCTTCAGCCTTCTTTGATTGAACTGGATCAACAGGGCATCCTTCAGTGCCCTTCTGAACCTTCAGGGTGATTCCAGCTTTCTTGGATACTTCTTCAGACGACATTTTTATGTTTGAAAGTAGAAGTGTTCGTTCTTGTCAGATTTCTGCTATATTTATAGGCAGAAGTTCCTCAAATAATGAAGCGTCACATTCATCCGACGATTCACACGTTCATCAATGCTTAATGGTTCATCCGTTCATTTCTCACATTCATCAGACGGTTCATCCATTCATTTATTACATTCATCCGACGGTTCATTCGTTTATTTTACATTCATCTGACGATTCGTCCGTTCATAATCTTCTATATCGAATCTACCTGCTCATTTGTTATTTTCTATTCTTGACCTCTGGATAGAAATCAATCTATTTTCTTTTCGAGTTCCTACATATTATCACGTCCACATTACCTCTGATAGTATTACGTACTCTAAATCAGAAAAGAAGATTTCATTATCTATCATGTCCACAATTCATTCAAATACAAATCATTGAGCATAGAAGAATTATCATTTCCACTCTCATTTTATCATAAAAAGTCTATTACATTTTCTTAGACTTTCTTACAAATCATAATGGAAATCTATTACAATTTTGGATTTTCATCTTCTTCCTTGGATCTTCTCCGTCGGACCTTCTCCGTCGGGTTCGTTGTTGGTGGCAATTCCTGACTGTCTGAGTCCTAGTCACGACCAGATCAGCAGGAATCAAACTCTGGTCTTCTCTCTCAGACGAAAAGAGAACCACAGAGTATGGCAGCCCGAAGGCGTGTTGCTGCCAATACAACTGGTGGATTGGGAGCGACCTCTCAGAGGAGATAGGAATGTATCCCACATTGGGATACAATTCCTAGTTCTGCCCTGAAAGGAACTCTACTACCCGATTTCTCGGGGTAGAGTTGACTCCACCATCCAACTCTCGTGTATAAAGGCTCTTCCTACCATCTGAGGAAGACCCTTCTATCCCACGAAGAGTTCTGAGTTGTCTGATTTACGCGTCAAAAGCGTATGAGCTCCCTGATGTAGGTGTCAGCAGAATATTCTCCACAGCATCCAAATCACCAATGCCAGTTCTGAAGAAAATTTTCAGCCGAGTTTCTGTAGAAAACAGCAAGGAAAAAGAGATTAAATCAACAGAAATATCATTATCATCCAGCGTGCATTTGTCAACTAGAAACAGACACACCCTGTTCAGTCAGAAACAAAAGCCCATCTTCAAACAGTAAAAATGGTAAGCATTCTATTCTGGACTTACCATCGAGTTTGGTGCTAAGGATTGGCAAACCAATTTCTGGTATAGTGCACAGGAATCGAACATTAGAAAGCATTGCTTTCCTGTTTTCTCACAAAAAATTCATTTCTCAGAGAAGAAGAAGAAGAATAAGGAGATGAGTATCTGTGAAACTCAGCTACCTATTTAAAGGACAAAGTACAAGCCTATTCTTGGAAAAGATCCGAGTTAAAAGCGCTCATAATCACGGAATGAGTGTCACGTGTACTTTGGAAGACAGCGCAGCATTGGAAACATTCAAAGAGTGCCACTTAATATTCTTCATTAATGCACGCTGTTCAGCACAAAAGTTGTACTACATTTTTTAAGACAAAAGAGGCACTGATGGCCTTACAAAAAAAAGAAGAAGTGCAACATTTTTCAAAAAGAAAACAGAAGCATAAAAGATACGCTCTATTTTGCAGAACGACTGAGCTTAGCGCCCAGTTCTTCTATGCTCTTGATTCCCATATGGTGTAACAGAACTTTGAACATTTTACGCTGCTCTGTGAGGCTGCGTCCATTGGAAGAAGACGAGCCATCCAGGCCAAAATAGCTCAAGAAATTCTTGGCTAGTTGTGTCGGGTCATCTTTGAACTCGAAGACAAAAGGCTCCGGTTCCTTACCCCCAAAAGTAGGATTGCCATGGGCACAGAAACCTAACTTTCTTGCTTCTTCTTCAGCTTCTTCCTTCGGAGTCATGTTGACGTAAGATGAACATCAAAGCTAAATTTTTTCCCTATTTATATAACAGAGCTCACCGGCGGTTCATATTCCACCATAAATTGGATTCAATCAGTCTCGGAGAATGAAGAGTCATCATAACATTTAATAAGTTTATTTGGATGTTTCCAAAGTATTCCGAAATTTTGAAGTCTTTTCGACTTTCGAAAAATTTGATGTCATCTCAGCGTGACTAAATTCATTTTATCATCTCGTTTTCAAAGTATTTTGAAATAATTTATCATTTTTCGAAAACTTTGAAGGGGGTTTTATCGGCCTTAAAAATGAACAGTCACGCTGAGTTGATCAGAACAAGTCCAACAGTCATGCTGAGTTGATCAGGACAATATTTAAAAGTCACGCTGGGAAACAGCTCATCATTTGTCAGAGTGTAATTATGACTGACAGCACGACATTCGAAGAATGTCTTCTCGTATGCCACGTATGCACAGAACTCAAGAGATCACAGCCGACTATTGCGTGACTTTCGAAATCTTCTTCAGCAAGACTCAGCCTTCACCAAGTTGGCGTACCAAAAGAGCTTCTTGTCATTTAATGCAACTGACAAAAGCAATCACTGTCAGAGATTTTGTGTCAGTCGAAGCACGTCGAATCAAGACAGCTGGCAGTCCTACCTCAATCGAGCATGGATTATGTTCCTTCCCAAAGTCCGCGTATATTTTGAGCTTTCTGTCTCAAGTTTGCGTGGATTCTGAAGTTTCTTGCTCCACATCTGCGTAGATTGTGAAGATTTCTGCCCTAAGTCTGCGTGGATTGTGAAGCTTTTTGCCCCAAGCCTGTGTGGATTCTGAAGCTTCATGCCCCAAGTTTGCGTAAATTTTGAAGCTTTCTGCCCCGAGTCTGCGTGGATTTCGTCTTCAACAAGTCTGCGTGGATTTCATCAAATTGGAGTACGTGGCAGTCATGCCACTGATCTCTCGCCTGCGTGTCCTGTAACTTGCACACGACTCATGCATGATTGCCATGTGTCCAACAGTTACAGGCCACGTCCAGTAACTGCTCACAACCTTGCGTATGTTAAATCCTGCGTAATTTTCAACTAGGCACAGGCTGTGAAGACAGTTATCTTTTTCAGTTATTTTTGACTCTATAAATAGAGTTCTTTTTCTCATTCATGGTACAGATACATAGTTATCTAACTTACTGTCAAAATTTTGAGAGCTTTTCTTCTTCGTATAGTCCAAGGGATAAAGCGATCGTCTTCTAGATCGGATTCCTACAGTTGTAATTTTCCCAGATACACAATAAATAAAGTGAATTTATTTATGGAAAACAATCACAACACTCAACACGGAGCTTGCAGAAGAAAAGAGTAGACACAAGATTTCTATCACTAAGATATTTGGTTTGAATGCTAAGATTACTGAACTGCAGGCTGTCTCTAAGAAACTAGAGACTAAATTGGGAAAACAGGTTGCTCAACCTCAAATCCAATCTTATAAGACACACACAAAGCATGATACTTCTCATACTAGTCATCCACGTCATCCACCTGCAGCACGGAATCATGCATACATATACACACACTTTCTCAAAGCACACAAACCACATGCACGTAGAAATAACTCTCATATGTTACACAATCATCATGCTACACATAGATACAATCATCACAATGTTGCATAAAAACACAATCAACATCACTCTACATATAGACAACATCACCATGCCATACCATATAGACAAAATCACCATGCCATACCATATAGACAATATCACCATGCCACTCCACATCACTCTATATATAGTCATCATCACCATGCTAACTCTACATATCATCATACTTCTCCTCATTACTCTGCTTATAGACATCATCAGCATGCTCCTATTGTAAATAGGAATGCTACATGTACTTATTGTGGTTTACATGGACATATTTCACCATAATGTAGAATTAGAAGATTAGTAGATAGAAAAATATATGCATGGTTTCCAAAAACTAACTTTTCGGGACCCTCAAGAACTTGGGTCACATCTACTCTTGATGTAGGTGGACCTTCACTCCTCAACTAAAAGTAAGTGGATTCTCGATAGTGGATGCTCGCGGCATATGACGGGAGACACAAATCTTTTGCATCACTATCGATGAAGAGAGAAGGATATGTATCCTTCAGCAACAACCTAAAAGGTTATATTATAGGTAATGATAATATTGGTTATCCTCCCTCTCCCGTAATAAAGGATGTCTGCCTAGTGACCGAGTTAAAGCATAACCTGCTTAGCATTAGTCATCTTGCTGACCATGGATATGACATTAACTTTGGACAAAACAAATGCCTTATTTATGATAGGTCAACAGGAGACATCGCTTTTGAAGGGGTAAGAGAGGATAATATTTATATTTTCTATTTGTCTCGAGATACTAACAATGCAGGTAGATGCCTATATGCTTATAAAGATGAAAGATTACTATGGCATCAGCGACTTGGTCATGCCAATATGGATACTATATCCAGGCTATCGACCAAGAAGCTAGTTAGAGGCTTGCCCGATATCACATTCAAGAAGGACACGGTATGTGCCGAATGTGAGTTGAATAAGGCAACCAAGTCTTCTTTCCATTCCATAAACTCCGTAAGCACTACTAGACCCTTGCAACTACTCCATATAGATTTATTTGGCCCTAGTAGAGTAGCCAGTCTTGGTGGAAAACTCTATGCCTTTGTTATTGTTGATGACTTTTCAAGATTTACTTGGGTTTTCTTTCTTGCAAATAAAAGTGATGCTATTTCGGTTTTTAAGATTTTTGTTAAGAAAGTTCAAAACGAAAAAGGCTACATAATTACTCGTATCCGAAGTGATCATGGAGGCGAGTTCGAAAATTCTGATTTTGAAAAGTTTTGTGATTCAAATGGTTTTGATCATGAGTTTTCTTGTCCAAGAACTCCTCAACAAAATGGTGTTGTGGAGCGGAAGAATAGGACTCTTGGCGATATGGCCAGAGTCATGTTGAACAAGTTTTCACTTCCGAAATACTTTTGGGCTGAAGCTGTCAGTACAGCATGCCACATTTTAAATAGGGTGCTTATTCGTCCTATTACAAAGAAAATACCTTATGAGCTTTGGTTTGGAAGAACCCCAAATGTTTCTTATTTTAGATTTTTTGGCTGTAGATATTTTATCCTTAACACCAAAGACAACTTAGGCAAATTTGATGCCAAAGCTGACGATGGTATCTTTCTTGGCTATGCTACCAAAAGCAAGGGATATAGAGTTTTTAACAAACGCTCATTAATTGTGGAAGAGTCTACAAATGTGACTTTTGATGAAGATAACAGTACAGCAGCTACTCTTGATGATGATGTTGAGCCATCATCATCTACTCCAATGAACACCACAACCGAAACCAATTCTCTGGAGGGCTTGCCAAAGAAATTCCCTTTCAAGCCATCACATCCAGAAAATTTGGTAATCGACGAGGTTTCACGTGGAGTAACTACTAGATCATCATTAAGAGACTCTATTGCTAGTACTGCCTTTATTTCACAAATTGAGCCGAAAAACATTTTAGAAGCTTTCAATGATGAATTTTGGATTTCTGCTATGCAAGAGGAACTCAACCAATTCGAGAGGAGCCAAGTATGGGAACTCGTTCCTAGACCGGCTAATCACTCGATTATTGGTACTAAATGGGTATTTAGAAACAAAGTGAATGAAGATGGTTCAGTCACACGCAACAAAGCTCGTCTAGTAGCCCACGGATACAACCAAGAGGAAGGTATCGACTACGATGAGACGTATGCTCCTGTTGCTAGATTAGAGTCCATTCGGATGCTTTGTGCATTTGTAAATTTTCAAAATTTCAAATTATTTCAAATGGATGTTAAAAGTGCTTTCTTGAATGGATTTATTAAGGAGGAAGTTTATGTAAAACAATCCCCTGGTTTTGAAAATCATAAATTTTCCGACCACGTGTTCAAGCTAAAGAAAGCGTTGTATGGCCTCAAACATGCCCCTAGAGCTTGGTATGAACGGCTAAGCAATTTCTTGCTTGAGAAAGGTTTTTTAAAAGGGAAAATTGACACCACACTTTTCATAAAATCTTTCAAGGACACAATTCTTTTAGTACAAATATACGTAGATGATATTATATTTGGTTCTACTGATGAAACCCTTTGTCAAGATTTTGCCAAGTGTATGCAGACCGAGTTTGAGATGAGCATGATGGGGGAGCTCAACTACTTTCTTGGGCTGCAAGTCAAACAAATGTCAAATGGAACCTTCATCTGTCAGTCGAAGTATACAAAGGACATGCTGAAGAAATTCGACCTTGACAACGTCAAACCAATCAGCACTCCAATGGCTACTTCAACCAAACTTGAACCAGATGATAGCGACAAACCTGTAGATCAACGTAAGTATCGAGGTATGATAGGCAGTCTACTCTATCTTACTGCTAGTCGCCCTGATATTATGTTTAGCGTTTGCCTGTGTGCTAGATATCAAGCAAATCCTAAGAAATCACACATGACCGCTGTTAAGCGTATCTTTCGATACCTTAAGGGTACGGTTACAGTAGGCCTATTGTATCCCAAGTCAACATCATTTGACCTCATTGGTTACTCTGATGCTGACTTTGCCGGATGCAAGGTCTACCGTAAAAGTACGAGCGGTACGTGTCATTTATTAGGAAAAGCTTTAGTCTCTTGGTTTAGCAAGAAGCAGAATTCTGTCGCACTATCCACAACAGAAGCTGAATACATCACAGCTGGGCATTGTTGTGCACAAATTCTGTAGATGAAGCAAATCCTTGAAGACTACAACTTATCTTTCATGCACATTCCAATCTTTTGTGACAACACTAGTGCTATAAATCTGACTAAGAACCCCATTTGTCACTCACGCACGAAGCACATTGAAATTCGTCATCACTTTTTGCGTGATCATCAGCAAAATGGCACGATTAACTTAGAATTTATTGACACTGATCATTAGTTAGCAGATTTCTTCACAAAACCATTATCCGAAGAGCGCTTCAATTTTTTTTGTCGTGAACTTGGAATTTTAGATGAAGCTGTTATAAATTAAAATCAACCTGCATAAATATCGAGTATATCGTGATTCTCTTATGATGAACTTGCTATGGGTACAAGCCGAAAGGGCCCTTCTGACAACAAGGCGTAAAAGCCTAAGCGACACGGTGCACTAGTCCTCAGGACTACCAGTAGCTGGGATTCGGCCCCTGCAGCTAACCCATGGCAGCTTCAAAATATTGAATCGTGATATAATTTCTTGTTTATTATATGGTTCATTTTCATTTATCACATGCTGAAATACTATTTTTTCAACTTCATATTGCTGCTTCAAACTCACTATCTATTATTCTTTCGTTTACTTCTTGGATCTTTCTTGTAATTATACTCATATTTTATATTGGTTTTTCTTACTTAACCATTCTTTTTCATTTTCTGTCTGATTCCTGTTCTGTGATCAAGATCCGGAATTCGGGCCGAACTCTGTCCCTATCAGAGTTCGGGCCGAATTCGGCCTGACTGTTCCAGAACCGGGAACAGTCTCAGCCGTTGATCAAAAGTTAGATCCAATGGCCATTATTTGCTCCGACCAAGAGAAACCCTTCCCATATTTTCGGTTTCTCTTCCCTCTCCTTCCTTATTACCACCTTTTTCACTTCTCCAACTTAATTCTCTCAAAACCCTAACCCTAATTTCTCCTTTCTTGAGCTCCATTCTTCCCCAAACTCAAGGAGAAGGCTTATTTTTCAATTCTTCTACATTGTTCATCACTAGTTTGAGGTATAATTCCATACTTTTCTATATCTCAATTTTTTTTTCATTATCCATTGGGTTATGGCTCCACGTTTGCTCAACCGCGGGAAGAGACTTCGGACCGAGGGCGCGTCCTCGTCGAATGCTCCTCCTTCCGTTGAGCCGCCCGTTGCACCGGCCATTGAACAACAACCACCAATCCATCCGTTGTTCAATCCTCCACGTCCCCATGATCCAAACACTTTTGACGACTGAATTTTTGTATCATTAGATGCATCAAATGATTGGTTTAGCAATTTTCGGACACGTCCGGTGTTTGCGGGACACCCTATAAACTTTACTATATTCTCACAATATGATACACTTTTTAATGACCTACGCCTTGATGAACTTGTTACCACAAATTCGGTCATTTATCGTAGTGCTATTCAAATGTTTTACTGCAACTTAACCCATGATGATACTCATATTTATTCACGAGTTGCGGGAATTAATATCTCTTTTGATAATTTTGAATTGGCCGAATATCTTGAGCTTCAAGAGCCTAATTCATAGGAAAAGCTTGTTGAAGCTAGATCATTTCAATTTTCCGAAGGGATTTCACTTGAAAGCTTCAATGACGACTTGTGTAGCCCTAACACACGTCCTCGTAATCTTTTGGCTAAATTTCTTAATCCCTATTTCTATTAACTTCATCGGATCATTTTCAACACCATTCTACCCAAAGCGGGCTCTACCGATGAAGTCACTTATTTTAAAATCTCGGCCTTATACCATCTCCACTTCCATGTTCCCTTTAATCTTCCACACACAATGATGGATTGGATGATTAACTGTAGGAAGAAACCAAGATCTTTGGTTTATGCATTATACCTTCCTATGATCTTTCGTGCGTTCCATATACCCCTTGATGAGTGTCCATTCTTACCTGCCCCTGCCTTCCTCTCAAAGGCAAGGAGGCTTCATGCGGCCGTTGGCTCACCGGTCGTGTCTGAGCATTCTGATGATGAGCCAGATGCCCCTCCTCTTGGACAGGATCCTCCTCCTCCTCCTGCCACACTCGAGTCTCTTCAGACCATGCTTCGAGATCGCTTCACCTTGGAGGACGATCGTTGGACTCAGCTGGATTACCGTACTACCTTGCAGATGAGTGCCATCAGCAACTCGCTGCACAATATTCGGTATTCCATGTCTCGTCATCCTTCCATACCCATTCCTATGGAGCGAGACCCCGGTCGTGAGGGATTCCCTATCGATGACCCTTGGGTTCGTCGCTACATGGATCCGGATGCGGCATTCGTGGACCCACGTCGCTCATTTACTGATCCATCAGACGACGCCGGGCCCTCTCATGCTCGATGATGGATATGGACTGCTCTTCGACGCTGCTACTGAGGATCATAGATTATGGTTTATGCATTTTTCTTTTAGTTGCTTTTATGTACTTGATTTGTATTAGACTTATTTTGGGTTATGTCTTTTGAGACCTTGGTAGTTCTATCAGTTTATGTCATTATGACACTTGAGACATTTAGTTGTTATCTTAGTTTATATGCAGTTTCTTCTCTTATCTTTTGGTGTGTTTGCTAGTTATTCATTGTTTATCTTAAATTGCTAAATGCCAAAAGGGGAAGATATGTGTATATTCTATATTCTTTTTGGTCTATATGTGCTTTTGGAAGAATATTATTAACAGGCCAACAAGATTCACAGCATTGTTTATGGGGGAGATATTCTTAAAGCTTGGCACTAATTATGGAGGAGCTATGTCATTACATGTGTTCAGGTATGAATATTGAATACACACTTATTATTTTGTCAATTATCAATATGGGGGAGATTGTTGACACAAAGTCACAGTCAACCAAATATTGATAACATTGACTAAATAATATTTGTGATAATTCAATACGACACACGACGACTACATCCAGCTCAAGACAGACGACAGCTCAGTTTTGCAGATACAAGTCATTTTTGAGTCTGTACTTTTATATTTATTGAGTCTAGACTATTGTAAGCTGAGTTGTGCTGAGCTCTTGAGACTTAACCTATAACCTATCCAAAATCCATAAAGCTCCATATCCAAAATAAGCCCATTGGACCCTAAGACCCATTCTGTGCTCTGGAGACAGAGTTCGGGCCGAACTCTGCCTCCACACAGAGTTCGGGCCGAACTCTGTCTCCTAAAAATCAGCACCCTAATTTTTAGGGCTGGCTGGTTGCTAGTTGTCCAACGGCCAAATATTTGAAAATTCCTACCAGAATTCTGGCCGAATTCTGTCTGTTAAAACCCAATAAATAGGACAAGAATTCTCTCATTTTTAATCATCCAATCTTCTCTTCTCTTCTCTCTTAAGCTCAATATAAGCCATACCCTTCTTCATCTACTAGCCACAAGTTTCCTAAGTCTCGAGTGCTCAGCATCTCTCAGTTAGGAGTCTTGTGTAAGAGTTTAAGAAGTCGCATGAAAAATTCCAAGCATCGCCACTGCGATCCTTTGTAAGAAGTTGACGTGCTCTTCTGAAGAAAAGGCATAGGGTGTAACTACTATTTCATAAATAGTAGATTTAATCCTGAGCTAGAGTTCTCAAGCCTGGACTAGTCCTCCACGAGGGAAACCAGGTTAAAATCGGCTGTGTTTGCGTATGCTTTCTTGCTCCTTATTTATTTCTGCATTTACTCTGATTAATTTTAGATTGTGAAAGAGTTGATTTTTTAATTGTCTATTATCGCTATAAACTCTATTCACCCCCCTCTAAAGTTGCCATCTGTTCTTCAGTTTCCTTGCATAAATACCAAGCCATAGGTGTCCTTGTGCTGTAGGAATAGGGTTTGCTCAATTTCGTGTCCTGTACGTGTCCGTATCGGACACGTATCAGTGAACAGCGTAGGTGTTCGACGAAATGCCACAAAGGGTATTTCGATCGAGATTTTGATTTGTGTTTGAATAGAAATTCGTGTCTTGGTGTCGCTTACGGGTTTGTAAGTGACTGAGGTGATTTCCTGTCGATTTTGTGTCGTATCGAACCCTTGGACACGCCCGCGCGCGTGCGAGCTGCACTGCCCTGCTGCTCGGGGGTTCGTGCGAGCTATCCAAGGCACGTGGGCGCATGTCCTTTGACACGGAGCTCGGGGCAGTGTCTGACACGACACTCCCCAAGTCTCGTATCACTTGGTTTCGTGTCGAGTCAGTTAGGACACCTGCACTGGTCGCACGATATCGTGCCAG